>CAVNZL010000137.1:2967500-3147500 GCA_963693355.1 Pontia daplidice | reverse complement strand
AGTGTTAAGAATTATTTTGTGTAATTTATGTGAGATGTAAAGTTAATTTTATTGGTACGAATTGACGTAGTGTAGTAGGTAGTCGACGTTAGTGTCGAGATTGTTGACGCACAAATGTATTGCATTTATTAATTAAATTAAGATTGAATTAAATTCAGGTCCAATAGGCGAAGAATTGTTTTATTTAAGTTTCAGTTACTCATTTTAAAATATAATGATTGAAAATTGAAATAAACGCGATCAAATAATTTCATTTATATAATTTAAGCAATTGATCTGGGACCGCGAAAAAAATGTATTCATTAGACATTATACATTGTATAAATTTACTAAATATGTCCAACTAGGTTTAATATGTTTCATAGAGAGTATCTAACATTAATAAGTTGCTTTAAAATGTAATACATATAATAATTGCATGTTAAATGTACTAAAGCTAGATTAACGAAGTGCCATTGTTAGGGTACACCCGGTGCCGTGGACGAGGACGCCCACGATGTCAGGATGGTCGATTGTTAGGGTTACTTGAATGTTTTTGTAATAATTTTATTCTAAACGTTATATATACCTACCACAATGTTTTTATCTGTTATAAATAATAAGAAAGTGATTAATTATTGTAACGAGACAATATTCTGTGCAGCATAATTGTAAATAGTTCGCCAACGATGTTCGGAAACCGACATCTTCGGCTACCGATTCGGATGTTGTCGGACTATCGCGCGGTGGGGCCGTTTTTCTTTAAAATCGGAGAACCAGGGTGCGGACGGGGCATTCTTGGTCGTACGGCATAAAGGAAATATTTTGGTGTTCATTTTACGTAAGAGAATTGTGTTGTGTGCGACAATATTGTGTCGGAATATGTAATATTTTTGAAGACAACGATTTAAAGAAAGTATACCGTACAAGGAAGTTTAATTACATATTATGTTAGAAGAAAACTATTAAAGGAGTGTAAATAGCATAAAGGAAGTTTTATTACAGATTGAACAAGGGAATCATCGTTTATAATTCCATAAAACTCTCTCTCAATATCATATACTTAAACATACTGGGCCGCACCGGTTCACGGTTCATAGGTGACAAAAGTATTCGACGTTGCTCTCTACCAACTTGGATTTTTTACCTTATTTCTATTTTACACATAAAATGAACGTACAGACGAGAATGTGGTTTGTATTCTATGCATTGTTCTGTTTAAAGCTCTGCTTTAGATTCACAGACGTTTTAATCGTAGGTTATTTCTTTGATAGCCTTTTTTATATAGTCTCGAAATTATTAAAACCTATATAATAATACATTAGCGAAATACAGTGCAATAGAAAGGGTTATAAAGAAGTGCAACAGTTGTCGCTACTAGATTTGCATTTATATTCCAGACGTTCTAAAATCAGGAATAACTCCCTCGATCATAAAACGTAAGAAGTTCCTTTTGTCTTCTTGATTTTCTGAAGAAGAAAAATATAATTGAAGGCATAAATGCACTAAAAATAATTAATACTAATAATTTTTTAGTGTATTATAAAAATTTTGCACCAGAATGTGCCATGTTTTGACAGGCTATCTAGAGCATATAGAGGCATTATGTACATTCGTTAGATCAATAGTATATGCTATTTATTTATCAAAAGTATCTGTATTTAGTTGAGTATCTGTTTGATATTGCCTGGATTAAATAAATACTAAAATTTTACGGTATTAAAATGATAGTGAACATCGCCTTCAATATCTAACCGCGGCTAACAATGCGTGCACATACAATGCAATTGTAAGTCTCATTACAGTGGGTTTAATATTGAGTTTGCAAGATTGTGATATTCAGCTAGATTTTAATAAATGGGCTATTGGTTGGTGCAACTGTTTTTAACGGCTGGCGAGTAGAAAAGATGTCAAGTACAATGGAAGTTGTAAAAATGCTTTCATGTTTGTTCTCTGAGTAAAAATGTATTAATAAAAACATTTTTTTTTGTGATTTTCATAGGCCTTATGTTCTTATATTAGAAAATGATTCTTTTTTACGAATTTGACATATAAATTTACAAAATTGGAACATATACAAGCAGATATATATTATATCTATGGGTTTTAAGGATTTCCAAAATCTATATAAATTTATTGATTAGTAGGTAATTAATTTTGTATATTCTTAAAAAACGTATATAGTATATATGTCTATATTAAAAGGATCTATCCATAGATTTAGGAATATTGGCAATTTAGCATTGTGCGATGCACTCAGAAAGAAATCTATTTCTCTTAATGTCATGTCAACTGAATGATGAATCGATCAATCATAGGATGTATTTAAATCAAGACTGTAAGGCCATAAATCAAACGAATTATAGTCGCAATAATTCAGTAGTGAGTATTTATTTATTCATTTTCTTATATACCACTAACATTAAAATATAAACTGAAACATGAAATAAATTTTAAAAAAATACTCTTCTTAAAATCGTTACATTTAAATAAAATATAACGTCAACTTTGTAATGCCGGTCAGCGAACATATGAAGATGTTTACTGTGCGGGGAAAATTGAAGACAATGTCTTTGTTACCGGAGCAATGTGCAATATCTTCCTGATGTTCCTAAGCATCACAAATAAAATAAAATAAATTTCGAGCTCAGTCAAACCAAGCTAAACTCTAATATATAACTGTATAATGTTTATTCAATCAATTTTTTAATATATTAAGGTACATATTAAATTAGATGACGGCTGCGTTTACGAGTTTGGATACAACATATTATTATACTATATTAAACATAACTATTATACTATATTAAAATATTTAACAATAAAATGCAAAACATACGCGTCTATGTTGAGTCCTATGTATGACCTTGGCCTACGTTAAGTCTGTTTTCTTGATATTGTATTTTTTTCTTAAGGGCCTATCACTAACCGCCTATTTTTCTGCTTTATTTTGCACACGCGTAATTCAAACGCAACTATCACAGCCAGCAACTAGCCACAACGCCAACATTACCTCAAGCCTCACGCACTTATGTCATTTATTACAATGAGATTAGCAAAATACACCGAAAGCAATATTACTATGTTTTCTTTGTCTTGAACGACCAACGTCATAAGATTTCCAACTTTTACTGTGTTGATCAATGGACAGCTTATAAGGTTTCTTGAGCTTTCCTGATATAAATTTGGCGACCGTTGATTCCATTTACTAGTGCTTTGAGTTATATAATATATTGTATAGTATATTTCTCTATTCCGTAACTTCAAAATTTTTTTTTACTTTTAAAGTTCAAGTCTAAAATCCTTTTAGCGTTTCTTGGTGAGTAGGCTATTCATTTATTTATGTCATAAACAATGCACCAACTATATTATAAACTATTTTAATGACGCAGCCAATGTAATTAGTACCAAGATGTGCTCTACAAATCATAGTATAACATTTTGCAGCAAAAAGGGTGGACGAGATCTAATTATGTTGGCGTCATAGCTCTGCCTCTACGGACGGTAAAATCAAGTTATAAGCTTATGTGAGTAATTAAACCGGTGAATAAAAAAACTGCAGATTATTAGTAAATCTATATTCGTGTAATATTTCTGTAATTAAAACGAAGCCACCAATGCCGTAGCAAAATATATTTATAATTATAAGTTAAGAACAGTCATCTATTAAATTATCACTAAAACCGCCCACGCGTTGTGCCTTAAAATCTGGTAGGCCTCCTGCCTGCTACCCCGTTTTATATAATAACTACAACTGTTATATAAGGAAGAATGAGGCTTACACAAATTATATAAATATTCACACAACATATATATTTTGATGAACTTTTTTTTAATTGATTAGGTTGAGATCCCCAAGCGCAGGAGTAAAGATTAAATTCTGTTAGTTCCGATGAAAAGTCCCATTACGAACTTTGTCTTTCAAAACTTTCAAACTTTGTCCATAATGGTATACTAATATACGTATAATGAAGACGAAGACAAGACGAAAGTTTTCCTTTGGAATACGGGCGAAGTCAGAATGGTTAATGTTAAATGAAACTACTAGTACATAAAAATAATATGTATGGTTTATAACTTAGACCACAGTTAAAGGCACCCCACAGCCTACGTAGAAGCAATAACCTCGTGTAATTAGATGCTATAAAATAGCATGTTTACGAGCCCTATGAGATTTATGCGAGATCAAATTTGAGATAGCCATAAAACACTCAATTGGTTGTATCTAAGTGCAATCAATAACAACGAATTATTCCTTATGAATAGTACGTGAATAGAAATATCTAACGACCTTTAAAAAATAACCTTTTTAATTATGGTAATAGTTAAGCATTTCTATAACGGTGGAGCGTGTGATTTTCAGCCAATGAACGCCACCTGTCTATAAATGGATTTTGTGGTATTTGGTACAAAAAGCAAATAAATTGTATGTATCTGGCTAGGGAGAGTATAGACTGTTGAAGAAAGGCAAGAATGCGAAGATGAAATTTGCAATCCTCGCAATATTTAATTACAAATGGAATCATAGCACATAATAGTTCAGTTCATAATACAGTTCAAAAAGATTAATTCGTCTTTTGTTTATGAATAATATGTATTAATGACACCTAATATATTGTTATACCTGTTTAAGAGATTAATTAAAAAGTAAAAACATTTTTTTTCAATTTGTATTTATACGTCAATGTACAATAAACAACTTTCTTAAAACTAAAATACATAATAGATCTCAACTCTGTAAGAAAATAATGTGCATTTATTCAATGATTTAATATAAAAAATTACAACCAAAATCTCGACCAACCTAATTAAGCCTACCCTCAATGTGTCTACTAAAAGCCCATGAAAAAGATGTGAAACGATCCTACACAGTCTACGTCATTCAGTTCAAAACTCAGTAGTTTTTTTATTAGAGCATAAGTTTAAATACATAGTACTAATAAGTTTATAAACTGTTGTGTCGCCTTATTCATGCACTACAATAAACGCACTTGAATCAAATTTAAATTGCAATATAGACAAAGATGGAGATTTTTTAAATTGAATATAAATTAATTGCAAAAGACGAACAAAACTATGTAAGACTAAAAGAATACTCAGAGAGCAATATTTTGTTTTAGGACTTCTCATGTAACTTCATATGCTTTCGAAGTGTTACCGTAATGAATAAAATGTAATTATAATAAAGGCTACAGGTGATTCACTTCATTATTGCTTTAAGGTATGTGTTATAAGCATATATCCGTGAAATCACCCCAAGGTTCACATCAAGGGCCATAGCTTTTATTGAAATGAAAGTCTAGTAATAAAATGCAATTAATCCTATATTAAAATAACATTTATCATACATTAAATATATTACAACTACAATAATATAAACATCCACTAATTAAAATACTTAAATAATGTATTTGAATCACGATACTGACAATGATAAATATTATATAAGTAAAATAATTGCTAACACTGTCACATGTCAAAATTTACATTAATTATAATTTATTTATAATAATAACTAAATATAAAAAAATATGTTAGTTGATGATTGAAAATCAAATAATGAACTAATAAACAATTTTTAAAATTAACCATCAACTTACTAATTTCACTAGTGACAAAAGCGTCCAACCAACAATGAGTCTTGTTGAAATTTATTCAATTATGTCTCACTCCGTAAGAATATATTAGAATAATTGCAAAACAGCACAAATAGCTATGAAATGCATTGTATTCCTTGTAATGCTTAAAGAAATATATTTTAATTTAAAGTACTTAAGCATTTACCTGATAGATCAAATATTAATTATGCTTTTTGCAATACAAGAAATAAAATATGGAGCTACAGGTGTCTTACAAAAATAAGTCAAACTCGAGTTTAAAATGACACAAAAATTCAGAAATGCAACTGAAAGAATATGTCTAATTGAAAATGTATTATACAATATACAATATTCAGTCATTGGAAGAACAATTTGGCATGGGAGCCCTTTTGCTGAAAATACTTAATTTATAATCAATTTTTGTTGATGGGAACGATTCTCTATACTTTAACTGATTTCCTTGATTTTTTAGTGTTTCCATTTTTTAACTTGAACATTGATGTATTACAATTTATATGTCCAAATAAAATAATTCACAAATTTTTTGGTGTTATTAAAAACCAATATGGGGTCTGTCATAGAATATTAACATTCCATTTCTTTAATTTATATTCTATGCATGTGATATGATAAAAATAGGGATAGGTATGGTTGCAGTTCCCACATTATTTCAAAAAAGAAAATTATACACTGCAAATTTTAAAATAGAAGTGATCAGTCTTAGAGAAACACCAAAGAAAAAACCAGACATTTGTGTCTTTTTTAACTTAGCTGAGAGTGGATTGTTTGCACTTCATAAATAATACTCAAGTATTTACTTAACTAGCACCTTAAAATTTTTCTATAGACCAATTAAGTACGATAATAAAATTTATTGCAATGAAACATTCTGATTTATCATGCCAATAATAGAACGTTATTATATTATCCTTCTCCTACCATTGCTATTTGCATCTACCAGCTATGTTGAATATTTGGATTACAATAGAAGTCCATCTCAAGGTTTTAACAGAGCTTCAATGGACTCTGCTCACAGTTTAGAAATAGACATAATTTTATTTAAACTTAAATCATAACAGAGGAAGTTATTTATATCATATGTTTTGGGGTTAAAAAAGTAGTGTATTGTGTGAATGAATACAATTAATAAATAGTTTTATATGAACATTGACAGTCAATATTATTTAAAAAAGTATTTTAAGCAAACAACCCACCTTCAAAGCACCGTTAAAACCAATACTTTAATTGTTACATAAAGAACTCCCGATTTTCTTGTGGTGGTCAAGTGTGCCGAAGTTGAGTGGAGTTGCCAGTCGGACTCTGACAATTTGGTAAGTCAATTATTGTGACCTCTATGACACGGAGACCCCGTAGAATAGGATCTGTTAAATGAATCCCACGTGGATTGTAGACTCTTTCATTTTGCTGAGCAATATACTTTGATATCTTTCGAAGATGCTGAAAATATAATATGTAAAAATGTATTAAAAAGAATTATACATTTAAACCATAAACCATTTAACATACATTTATTAATGAAACAGGAGTAAAAATTTAAAAAATTCAGGATGAAACATTTATGTACTTTTTTAATAAATACAAAGTTTTGCATTAAATTTGTTCTGTTTTACATGAATGATATTGTAACTAGATAAATGATAAATTACCTTTTCATAATGTGTTTCTGTACAAATATATATAAAATAAGCAGTGAGGCAGGCCAAGCACCCCTCACAATAAGTGCTGCAGTCAGCTGTTTCTGCCATGTCAAAATGCTCATTTAGTTTCTCTATTGTATATTCAAATGTTTGTCTGTCAATCTGTAACATAATTTGATCTATATAATATATATCTACAAGTTTATTAAGATTTTATTAATTTTATGTTCCATCTATTTATTACTTATTTTGCTGTGTTTTCAGATTCAAATTAAGACTAGCTTTTCAATATCATTTGTTAAATTATTGTCTTAACAATACTTTACAGATATCTTTTTAGCTGTAGTGACAGGTATTGTAGCATTCAAATGATGTAAAAAAAAAATAGAATCTGTCTCTAGTTTTCCTGACTTCTTCATAATATTAGCCACATTAATGGAAGGAGTTTTAGGGGTTTATTAACTAATTAAGAATATTACAAACAAATTAGAACATGTTTAGTTTATATATTAATATTTAAGTTATAGAATAAATGATAATCTAAATTCTAATTTGCTTGCCATCAAGGCTACTGTTAAGGCAAGATGACAACTGATAAGCTTACCCTGTCTTCTAACTCTGGAGGAAATCTTGTTTGGAATTTAACAGCAGTACCTTCAGAATAGTCTCTTTGTATAAATATCTTAATACCCTGTTGTGTGGGCGTCTGTTGACTGCCAGGTGTGTTAGGTCCCGAAGGAATTCTGTTGTTAGCCATTGTTAAATATAAATGCACTTAAACAACACTAAACTTGTAACTAAAATCACATAATCTGCACTTTATATGTAATTTACAACAAACAGCTACTATTCAATTTCAATATCTTTTTCTCGCGATTTCTCGACTTTCTTCTTGGAAACAAATCTGAACACAGCACAGATTCAAGAAAGAATTTATTACAAGAAACAAGAATATGAATATGACAATTGACAAGTATCACATAGACCATAGTCCATATCAAAATGTCACAATTACCTACTGAAATGTCAAATATGAATACGGAAAAGCTTTTATTATTTATTTTATCTAATACAGTAAATTTTTATATGCTTATTATATATAACGACATACGGAGTCACACTTAGACTACCGTAACTGGCCACTTTAATACACAATATTTAAAAAGTAATTGCAACATTTGAAAATGGAATCTCTTTGGTTTTAGAATACAGTTTTTATCATGTACAACATTTTAACTCAATGTTATTAAATTTTTGTCGCCATTTTAAATTAAATTGTAAATAAAAATTAAATTGCGTGTTCATTTATTAACATTAATTATTTTAGTCTGGAAAATTTATGCTTATATTTGGACGATATTTTAGCGCCTCTTCAAAACTAAACTTCTTTAAACTGTCTTCAATGAAAGTTTGCCTTTACATCTGTTAAACATTATTTCTTTTATAATACATATATAAATTTTCGTCTAAAGTTCCGTTAAATTACGCAGTTGTGATTTAAACCTTGTTTTATTTTGTTACAGTTTGTTAGAGATTAATTTATTATTGAATACATATGAAATTACTCGACTACGAAAGCAATTATTTTTATTTTTTAAGATGACATGGTAATACATTTCTTTTTTAATGCATTTAACACCTATAAAATGTATGATATCAAAGAGGTTGCAAGGGAAGTGCTACACTAACAACAGAAACCAACTAAACTTACAATTTCAAATTTTTTGAAAAAAGTTTCTTTCGTCATATCGTAAATAGTGACAGGTACACGGCTATATTAATTTGTCTGCCAGAAATTTTTGACGAACTCGGAAAATAGCCGTGAACGCTGTTCATCCGCCGTGTATGTCCCAGGTCGGCAATGGCATAGAGTCACCTTATGACTTTTTTCATGTTCTTAAAAATTAAGAACTAATTCATCACGAGAAGAGGCTTTAGTATAAGAACGAAAGTAATAATAAGTATAAGAGGCAAAGAGAAGAACACGTTTTTGAGTTCACCTCGGAGGGGTGGCAAGAAAAAATTTCAAGATTAGCTTAACCAAAGTGCAATTACGCAAGGGATAATCTTGAGAAAAATAATTTTATTTTAGACCTTTAATACTATTTTTTAAACGTTCTGGAAACCATTATAGCGCCCCACGAAAATACGATTGAGGTGATTGGATGATACATAATAATAAATAAATTTAAGTGCCACCTAGCGAAACTACCATGACAAGTAAATGAGTATAGAGCTCGGCAGATGGCAGAAGTGAGTAATCAAAATTGCAACGTTGATCATCTGTGTTAAGCCATGGAAAAATTTCGTTAGAAATTACAATTTTTTTTAAATTCAATTAATTAATTACATTCAACTAACTAATTTCTGCTTTGTGCTGTTGAAAGCTTTAGTATGTAATAAATGCTTTGCACATTGACTAGAGGTATGCTAAAAATCGTTTTAAAGGAATGCATAAATCCAGAGCTAATCCGTCTTTTTATTCATTGACGGATGATACAAACAAATCCGTCGATTTGTGTGTATCAACCTTAACTAAAGTAACTTTTTCTACTGGTTCCAATACTTACCCATTGTTAACATTATCACTGCTATGTATGAGTATATTATACTTATTCAGGCGAGATAAATTGATTTAAGAACTTTGTTTTTGTTATTTTTACTTTTAGCATCTACATTTATGTTATGTACGTGGACATAAAAGAACAAACCCAATACACTTCTTCTACTTATAATTTTCTTTTTCTGTATAGAACAGACAAAAATATTTTATTTGACATATATTGTAGGTTTTTGATTTATATAACTTAATGCTGTTTAAAAATATAGCTGGCGCCAATTTATTATTCAACAAACGAAGGCGAAATCGGCCTGAATATTTTGTCGTGTGCCAAACGTTAATTCAATCCCCATTCATCATAATAATAGAAGCAACATTATTTTCTAATTTCATTTGATTGTAATTAGTAAAAGATTTTTATATTTTTAATATAATGAAATACTGTTGGGGTCAATAACTTAAAAAAATATCGTTCCAAATTCATCACCTAGTGTTCTCAAATTGGAATTTAGAACAATTTTATTTCAGTCATTATAATTTAAGCATGGATTGACACATTTTTTCATCATTGATCATTTGTTTGTATAGTAGAATACTTTTGCGTAGATTCTAGGCGAAAATATACGTACTTATTTTTTCATCATAAGAAGTTCGCTTCCTCTGTTCTAAAGTTACTTTCGGATTTAGACATATTAGATTTAATAGGTTCATAACTTTCTACTATGAACACTCTGACCTAAACTAAGTATAATTATTGAGCCATTTTTAGTAATCAGCTGTTACTATGTTTTAGTTGATTAAGAACCACGTCACGCCCTATAGCATCCGTTTTGCAGTGACATCTTTCACTATCGCGTATGACTTGAATGAAATATATGAGAAATGCGGTTTGTATTACGTAAATACGAACGCAACAAAAGACAGCACTTTCCATCTTGTATTGTATCGTTACCATTTAATCTAAAGATGTGACAAAAATTTACTAAGAGGAACGATAATAGACTTAGAGTTAAAGATCTGTGTAATTCTGAGTACTCAGTTATTCTTACTACAAACATCCTAAAACAGTGCTATGAGACATAGACATCTTTTTGAATAAAACATCATTGTTTTAAAATTAATAGGCATTACTTTGTAATGAATATTAGTTAAAATAATATTGATTTTGGTTCGCGTAATTTGAAATTTTTAATGAATATTGACTTATTTAAGGCTATTTGACTTAAATTTATTCGTTAATTTTTTTTAATGCAGTATCTTTATTCCCGCAATAAGAGTACTTAAGCGATCTATACAGGCTAATTTTTTCTTATTCGTCTGTCTTCTTTTTCCGTTGCTCGGAGTTTAACTTTTTTGTTGTTGTTACTAAAATTTCGTTAAGCCTCCATTGTCTGTATTGTATGCAACTGTATGTAATACTTAGGTAACAAAAAATATTGGAGTATTAAAATTACATCAATAAAGGATTGATTGTGATATAGATGTACCATAATATGGCGTTAGGTGACATCAATGGCAAAAATGTCATAATTTTTCAGTGTATCGAACCATCGCCGCTCATAAGCAATTACTCTCAAAGGCAACGCCTTTGAAAACATAGGCTTTTGAGTCCCATGTTTACACCATGACAATTGTTTTTTTTGATAAAAATGCAAAGCCAATTCTAATATATTATAACAGCTTAGATAATTATGCAAAGCGCTAAAATCATTAACAATCCTTAGGTAAAGTACTATATAAAAAGGCACTTTATTGAAACAGAATTTATGTCGAGACGAATAATATTATTTTATGTATGTGTTAAAATATAATACTCCAGTAATGGTCTTTCACTAATCTTTTGTTTGAAAGTATATAGTTGATATTTCCAGAAACTCCTTTTACCTTTCATTGGAGATAAAAATGACAGATAGATGAATTTTTAAATGTCTTTAACTGCGGCATCATTAAAGACGTATATTTTAATATATTACGCTAATTTCATTAAAAAATAAATAACCGAAAATATTTTCTCTAAGTAACGGGGTTTTGCCAATTTTTTATTGTGCTATTTAAAACTTTGGCTTAAAAAAACGTTTAATATTTTGTATATTTTACTACTGCTTATCTAAAATGTTTATGTTTATTACATATTACATTAATTTGTATTTTTGATTTCTTATGGTGCGGACGAGTCTCCAATCACCTAGCATGATTATAAATGCTTAAACAACAGGATTTCGCACCTTTAAGATTTTAAATATTCTGTTTGTTTATAATAACTTCACAATGAATGCTGAACTTAAGGACTATAATTAAAAGATTTCAGTTTTAGTATTCCTATTGTTATAAGAATATATAAGGTCTATAAGAAAATATACGTCAAAAAGCAGGAAGAATAAGAATAATATAGATTAACGCGTGATCTTATCGAAAAATAATGAGACTTTTCTTAATTTTAACTTTAATTAGATGTTGATCAGCCCTTGCTACGAAAATTGAAAGCCTTAAACATATTAGATCATGCTGCTTACGGCTTGAATGAGGTACGCCATAATTAAAAATTGTATCACAACCATACATTCATACTTACACCTTAATATAATCAGGTAGCGCGGCACGTATTAATGCCAGTATATATACCCAGCCCTGAACTTCCCTGGCATACATTGTGACCGCTAATCGGACGGCAGCAAGTCGCATCTGCCGTCAAGTGCTAAACAGTGCAAAATGTTCAAGTTTGTAGTGTTATTATCAGTGACGGCTTTGGCCAGTGGCCACTCCGCATCGGGCTTAGTAAAGAACATTTACAATGAATGCCTTAGCCAATATTCAGTGGAGTGTGTGAAACCGAGGACCCTGGAGTGGATCTCACAAGTTGCCAACGATGATGAAATCAAGATCACGGAAAATCTGTCTATCTTCAGAACGGCGATAGCTGAAGAAGAAGATGTTGATCCAAGGATGGCTAAAGACCCAAATTATGCGATGTTTGATAGTGTAGAACGTTTTATCGAGACACATTCTTTAAGAGTGAAGGTACCTGATGAAATTGCCCGCAGTGCTGCTTCCGAGTATGTGCCACGATCTCTTCTGATGGACTTGCCATCGGAATTGGATATGCCTTTAGATGGAGAAGAAGAGGTGGAGACTTTCGAAGGCAGGAAGAAGAAAATCAAGCTCCCCAAGCCTTTGAGAATTAAGAGCAGTACGTATTTAAATTCTTGTGTATCAACGATAGTCCCATGTTCTATTGATATTCAAATAAGGATTTAAATTTAATGAAATTCATCTCGCAACGAATATTCTTAAAACTTTATACTTTTTCAGAACATGGTTTCATCAAGAAGGTGCTTCTGCCATTCCTGCTGGGTCTTAAATTCAAGACTGCTGTCCTCGTACCTCTGGCGCTCGCTCTCATTGCTTTGAAGACATGGAAGGCTTTGACACTTGGACTTATTTCCTTGGTTCTTTCTGGTAAGTATCAACTTAAAAATATTGATATAATATATTTAAAAATTACACTAAGTTATAAATACCAATTTACTTGGCCACTGACTTAATACATAATCGTATAGCACTGCAAACCAGATATTTTTTTCTTTAGAATAAAATAGAAAGAAGAAATGTATTAATAAACTCCTACCAGTTGAAGGTATTAATTTAATTAATTAATTACGTTTTTTTGTTAAAGGTGCCATGGTCATCTTCAAGTTCACCAAACCGAAGGTTGTGAACTACGAAGTAATTCACTACCCTCAGCACCATGTGGAACACCATGTTGACCACCATGCTCCGGCCTGGGACGCTCATGGCCCATACCAGCGATCATACGAAGATGCCCAAGACATCGCTTACGCTGGGCAACTATAAGTAGCTTTAATTCCACCGGACCTCTGACTAATTTATTTATTTATTATTTATTGTTTACTTGTAAATAAATTGTTAAATAAGATTCAAATTCATTTGAGGAGTCTTTAATTAATGCTATCCTAATAAGACAGAGAAATGTTTAGGACTGGAGTGTTGTTGACGTCATATTTATTTAGGAATAATATGATTATTATAATTGGTTAGTGTTTTAAAGAGAAATAAGTTCTATAATTTAGCAGCTATACATTTCACCTCGACGAAAATTACACATTGATATCATGAAAATCACACAGTATAACAGTATTAAAGGTGATGGTTGAACGGTGCCAAACGGATCAATTTGCAGACTATTTAACATAATGAAATTCTTATTTGTATTCTTACCACAATTAAACCTACATTATTATAGTATCGACATCTTGGTTATTAATTTCATTGAACTTATTTAGATCGTCATTTTCATCCGTGAAAAAGTGATTGTGTGATTTTTTTTCTTTTCTGGATGTTGTATTATTTATAGTGTCATCTAGTAAATTTATTACATCGTTGTCTCTAGGATGTATGGCTTCATTGCTGGTGGTTGCATTTGGATGTTTTGAATCATTGGTATCCATAGTTTGTTTGTCCGAGTTCGATATTCCTTTTTCTCTGCCACTTTCATATGAATTAGGATTCAAGTCATGCGTTCTATCCGTCCGTGGTAAAAGTATTTGATTAGAAAACTTTTTGAATACATCGGAATGCTTTAAAGGATTCATTTTATAAATATTCAGCAGGACGTTGAAGTTGTCCGAATGCGCTCGTTTAAGCCTTGTGCTAAATGATATTTGGATCTGAAAAAATATAAGACGTGACATATATAACTAACATTTATTTCTACATTAAATAAATCCTTTTCTATAAATAAATATAGAGAGTTGTTTGGGTGTCTGTGTCTTGTAAAAGCTGCATAATAGAGCGCGTCAGTACGATATTTATTTTATTATATTTTTATATAACTCATATAACTACTTGTGGAATTGTTTAAATAAATTGATTGTATTACAGCTATTCCCGAAAACGAATTCTTATTTTGTTTGTAGAATATACTAATATAATAATTTCCTCTCGTTACACATACGCATGGCAAATGAAAATTTTATACTTACAAGAATAAAAATACCACTAATTGTTACTTGACTGTCTACTCTCATGTTTCGGTATTAATGAACCAACAAGTTGTGCCGTAATTTATAAACATTGATAACTGTATGTAATCGCAAACCATACTGCAATAATAATGTATGTTTCAATATACTTCTTTGGTATGTAAATTACATCACTCAATAAACATGAAAATGGGAAATAGTAGGACTTTTTGGGTTTTTATCTGTCCACCTGACTTTTAAGAGAATCTGACTCCAAAATATGCAGCTCCCATTATAGGTATTACGTATCTTTAGAATCCCTTCAATAGACAACTTACATTGATATATGGGATACTAAGAAAATCAATGACCTTATTGGACCTTAATTTAATGATATGGCTATAAAGACGTGTTTTTAAAGCCATTTTACCATATTTTCTAATCCAAGCACTTTGCACGAAATGGTTACGTATATGTTTGGCCAACGTTTCTTATTAGTTTCTATGAACATAATAAAACATGAAATATAATCGAGAATCATACTTTATTCATAATAATTTAATTCAATAAATAATTTTAAACTAAATAAATAAAACTTAGTGAAGAGTTGATATTTTGAGCCCTTTTTCTAAGAATAATCTATTTCTATTGTCCTAATGACTTGATGGCTCTACTAACTTGAGTTTTGGAAAAATTACGTTACTAGATGTCAAAATCAATTGTCCCAAAAATCAAGTTACTATCATTTTCTATTCTCATTATAACTAAAATGTATTAAATTATTCAACAACCACTATTTGGACAAAGCTGTAGCTTATAAATGCAACAAAATTAACTACATTCGTATACATTTATGTACACTTATGTAAAATATATAACATACATATAAAGTGTTTTCTATACAAATTACAATACCAATTATTTTTATATATTAATATTATATATCTGGATATAAATTTGTCACATTAAGAATTAACTTGTAGTACATAATAAGTACATAAGTACTCTTAAGTAAATAATAGATTGCAATATATTAATAATATGCAATTTTCGTTACATTGTTTCGTTGTGTAAAAAAATACTTACTTTATCAATTACTCTCAGCGATCTTTTAAGTAGTAAAAATTTGTTTTAGTTTCGAGCTAACTAATGGCTGCCAATTTTACAGATAGGTTTTTAGCCAATTCATTTATATTCTTATTATAAAATATTATATTATTATAATATACTTTATTATTTAACATGTTCGTAGAGCAAAATAAATAATGTTTACTACTGAAAGTTATACTGACTCTTGATGTTACATTCTCTTTATGTTAATTCGGACTATGAACATATGTAAAACATTTAACTGAATTTTGTTTTTATACCATTTGTAACTAATATAAGTTTCAATATTTGAAACATTTATCAAATAACAAAACCTCTTAAGGGTCTTAAATTTCACACACTACACTAAGAAATGTATTGTGAATGTATGTTTTATTCTTGTCAGTCTTATGTCACTTTGTAAATTAATAAACACAAACATTGTTACAATTACAGTACCTACACGTAGGTTTATGTAAAACCACCACCCTTGTATGTAAAATTCAAAAATAGTGAGAGAAAAAATTGGCATATTCAATTTTCAAAATTGCTTTTTAACAACGGGAAAACAATATGTGGCGACACTATCTATTTTTTATTATAATTGATATTACAGTTGGGATATAGATTGATACAATCCTTTTGTTCCTGGCCATCTCTAGCTGCTTGGACGTATCTGTAGTAACTTAACGCCATCTTGCTATCAGCGGGCGGTACTAATTCGCTTGAATCCCTGTAAAATGATTTTAAAATTCATATTTAAGATTCAATTCAAGCCACAGCGACTTCAATTGGGCTGAAAATTACACTTTTATTATTATGCAAATCTCTTAAGACTTTATTACCGATTTCTGAACATATGATTGTTGAATAACACAACAATGAACTAAGCAGTGCTATTCGCTGTTAGCTATTTTCGCCCATTAACACTTACTTGCTAAGCTCATTGGAGACTAGATTACTATATGGCGCATGTCTGAATGGATCTCTGTATAACGCACAGATGGCTCTCTCTCTGCACCCGATATCCACAGCCCCTAGTGGAGATAGTATGGCATCTACTTTTTCCAATAATGAACCATAGAAATGTTCAGCTTGTATTGTGTCCTGAAATATAAACATATTTCTTACTAGAGACTTTACTATGGCATTTCATTTACAGATATATAAAATATTTTTTTGTCTGAGAAAGTCATTTTAATCGTTGAACGAAGCTCTAGTACTATGTACCCTAAAGAGCAAATAGCACAGAGGGATTATAAAATGTGGACTGATGTAGAAGATATTATGGCAGTGTTTTGTGAATGATAGTAAACACGGTAATGTCTTTCTTCCATGTTTTATAATAAAATCCTATACATTTGTGACTCTCGACAGTTTCCTCAGTTGCTGAATATTTTATATTAACTCTGATTGACATAATAATGTAGTGTTGATAACTAATATGCAATCCTTCAATTAGCAATTATCTCCTAATAATTAAATTAAATTTGAATTGCCATGCTAATACCATAAATTAAAACAGAGGAACGAGATATTACCGGATCCTCCGCAGCCAATATTTCCTGTTGTTGCCTGACTAGCTCTGTTTCAGTTCTGACCCTATTGTTTTCATTCAGCTTAGCTGCAGAGACGCGCAACAACTCGTCTCTAACGGGAGACGGTGGTGCATGTGCAGCTAGCGTTGCAGCTCGGATCTATAAGAGATATACGAGTATGGTGATTAGCAGGTTTACAAAAAAAAGGTTAAAGGTTACTTAACCATTATTGTATACAATTCAATTTATTGAATTGTGCATAATTGCAGCTTTGACCACAGTTACCAAGGAATTTATTTTCCAATTTGAAAATAAATATGTCTATTATATTTTTTTTAGTTTTTCTAACCATTGATTTATACAAGATAGTAATGTGGTTCAATAATTTTTTTATCGAAAGAACCATTGAGTATAAATCAAAAGCAATATAATTACCAATGCTTCCTTTTCAGCTTGATTGGGATCCTGAGAAGAAGTTTTCTTATTCTTATAATATGGATTTTGGGCCTGTCCAGGGGGCCCAACTGGTCTGAAGAAAAATGTATTAAATTAATTTATTGTTATAATTGAATATATAATTACATTCTATTTTTGCTATAACTGGTCATTTTGGTTAGTAATGGAAACTGTTGATTGTAACGATAAGTGATGGTCAAGGCAATATTGAAACTTTAATTAAGAAACGTTGAATCAAATACACGATGATTTCGTTAGAGGTCGCTAGTCTCAAATAAAATAACATTAGTAATTTACTAAATAAAACATAATGTTATATACAGATAATAAAATATAATGAATAAAATTATATACAGAAGCTAGAACAAAAATATCTACCTTCCAATATTATTGGGAGCTTTGTTTACATGAGGCGGAGGAACCGCATTTGGAATGTTGTTGCTACCAGCATACTCTCCTGCATTTAATGATCCAGAACCTGGAATAACGTAAAAGGTCTATAAAAGCAGATGAAACGTGGGGGATATTTCATTATCTATATTACTATTTCTTGTAATTTTCATTTTATATAAGACTTTTTTAATTATAATTTACCTGGAGGAAGTCCGAGGCCCCAAGAGTTGATATCATTTCCATCATTTACTTGTGGCTTAAAATTGGCTATCGCGTTCCGGTGGATATCTGATAGGTATCTGGAAACAGATAGTATGTTATTAAATATTTATGCGATAATAACATTTTAAAAATAAAACACGGCTTAACACGTGGCTGATTATCATCTAATAGATTTTGTTTCAGAAGTGTATAAAACGTTCATCTTTTAAATATATGAAAAATAAAATAAAAAGTTATAACAAAACAACTATTATAGCTAATATGAAAAATTAAATAATTTTAAATGAAACTAGCAAACGAATTTAATTTAACAGATTTGAAACTATATCTTGTTCTACGTTAATTGCGTTATAGAAAAAAAGAATGTCCATTATTTTAAAGCCTATCTGGGCAGGCGTGATATATTAGTTCACATTTCATTTAGCATCGAGAGAAATTGCGGCCACATCTGATTCAACGAGAACCCAAATCAAGTGAAATGTAATAATTTGAGATGCTAACTTCGCACACACCAATTCAACGCAAAATTAAATTTAGAATTAAACGCATTAAGTTTGTAAAGGGTATATAGTTTTGTTTGCTGACGCTCGAAAGGAAAAATACTTATAGATCTTAATGAGTAATTTTATCTTGCTTATGTCAGCTGCTGAGCAGAATTGACCTCGATGTACGGCGTACTTGATTTATGAAAATTTTGTATTGTCTTTGCTTTTTGACTCTATACTGTTAAAACAATAATATAATAATACACCAATAAAACTACGTATATTCCTGGTATAAATTTGTGTTAATACCAGAGGACTCAGATATTGTGTGATATTTTACTTGTAGGTTAGTTAAGTATGTAACAAAATTCTTACTCGCTTCCAAGTCCTGGTCCAGAAAGTTCCCAATCTTGAGGGTAATGTTCAAAGCTGGGTCCATGGGTTTCTATATGTGGCTTGACCAATACCGCCCCGTGAGATGGAGGACCATATACTGGAGGCGGGTGAGCGTGAGGGGCCTATAAGAGGATTAAAATATAAAAAAATATATTTTTCTAAAATATAGATTTTGAAGACACTAAAATATATTTATGGGTTTGCCCCAAGCTAAAGTATTGATATTATAGCTTGCATTATGGGCGCTAATACAACTGATAAACGTATACATTTCTCACATATATGTTGATCATAAAAATGTTGACTATACCGGGAATAAAATTCAGGACCTTCTGGTGGTCAGTCCGGCATGGCATGTGTTTGCATCAACTGGTTCATCATTGACACAAAAAATTCTAGTACCTATTTTAAAGATTTATTTACCTTATGATGATGAGTGATCAAGTGATGATGATGATGATATTTAGTGGTATGATAATTCTGGTGATACCACGAGCACAATTTGAAAATGTGACTCAGGGCCGGGAACATAAACAGAAGCATTTTTAGGAACATTTTCTTTGCAGTGGTCACCCCTAATACTATAGGCAGTACGAATATAAGTTTCAGAGCTATCAGCTTGATGACCAATATGATTGCTAGGGCTGCCATGACCAGTTTTTTCCTTAGGTATTTTTCTGAAAACAATTATTATATTAATATATTTTATGAGGAACTAATAATTGAAACTTCGAAATTTTGAAACCTGTAATGTCTATATGAAATATATTATTATTGATAAGATACAATAGCGTATCAAAAAGCGATAAAAAAGTATTGTATGTAATATATAAAATTATTAGTTTAGATTTTAACATCAGGATGTAGTCTAACGTTTTTCAGGTGCCGTGAATCTACTCACTTATCTTATGGAAGAACAACCGCCCCTCCCCATTTTCCTTTGGCTCCAGATCTATATGGACTAGTGCTCCGGTCTTCGTTAATGCTCTTGGAGAGACCTTCAGGGTAGCTCCATGGAACATAACTTCGGGGAGTGTAAGCTTCATGTCATGAGTCATGAGAAATTTCACACCCTTGTTGTATAGGGCATCCGTAACCTCTTCTAAGGGTGTTTCTGAAAGCGTAATAATTTAAATATTGAGAAAACTCCTCTTATTTAGTAAGGAAAAAGGTGATTTAATATATTTTTTTTACTTTCAGAGGAAATCTCTCTAATGTCTGCATCGTATGTACAGTTGCCAAATAATTACCCTATATTATACATTATGGTAAACACATTAAAATAAATAAACTAAACTGCACTGTATAAGAAAAAAATGTCTACTAACAAACACATCTTACTAAACAGATGCATAGAAAAAGCGGTAAAATCACTTTTCACCAACACTTTTACACAAAGCACACACGTTCCATATACCATAGTTTTCATTTTAATTGATAATCGATTGTTTTACGGAAGAAGGGAAAACAAATGTGACAAAGAATGGTATGATATAATGGAAACCTTTGTCATGCATTTCACTGTTCTCATAAATATGAAAAAAGTTAATTAACTTTTAAGCTATTTGAACCTAGAAAGCCGGCAATAGGCAGAATCAATAGGCACTATATGCGACAAGATTTTTCAGTAGTCTTCAATCAAATCATCAAATTATTACTTTTTCCGAACTACCTACTTTTAAGTTAAATAGTTTATAATATTGACGGTATGCACAAAATATAAAACTTAAAAAATTAATATTTAGGTCGAGCTTTAGCTAACCCAATTGGGCTTAAAATACGATAAACCAATAAAGTTAAGCCCTGGTTATTTTTTTAAAGAATTGTCCCCTTTAAAGACGAATAGCTCCTAGCAAGAAGTAGGAGCTGCAAACGCAACTATTCTCCCTATAGTACTTTACTTCTATTTTTCAAAAAAAAAAATAATTACGTAGTAACCCGCATCCAGTATTTTTATTAATTTCTCAGCAGTAAACTATTATGATTACATATGATACATACAATTGTTATGGATTTTTTTCACAAAACAAACATTTTTATATATGTGGTGAGTCCTTTTTATAGATTTCTTAGCTTATAAAAAGTGTAAGTTATATGTATGGTAATTTATATACTATAACAACTATACCGAAACACAATATAATGAGCGTCATAATTATTTTGGTGAAAGTTTATATATTACGCACGCAAGGCCGCACAATTATAAGTTTATGTAATTATATGGGCTTCTCTTATTTCTCTACGCTCTATAAAATGTAATTTATATTTTTTTAGTTATTTAATATTTGTTTACATTTTTATCTAATAGTTCTCAGTTTTAGAAGACATGGACAATTTTATCAGGTTTTTAAGGGAGCTTTGTTATTTTGTATATAGTGCCATATAGAAACAGCTTGTTATTCTTTTGGATTTTACTCTACTCCTTTCTTGAGTATATTTTTAAAGAATGCATCATTAATAATACTGAATTTTGAATATAAAGGTAAATGATTAGCTGACCCGTGATATTCGTACCTCCCGCCCAGAGACAGTAGAGTCTTTATCTTTTAATACTATTGTACTAACGTCACTCAGCTGTTTTGCTTTTCCGGAAACTTTGCAAATAACACTCAAAGTTTATGGTTATGTATGATAGTATAAGTGTTGACTTTCTATGGCGATATTTTAAAATTATATCTCCATATTATTCCAATCTATCGTATTTCAAGGAATATTATAAAAAAATATGGCGTTTAATAAAGGAATACCCCTAATTTACTGCTTTTCAGTATGTTAAACTTGGCCTTGTTAATGCAACACGTGAATACGAGAGAGTAGACAAGACTAAAATAAACACAATGCTTTAGTGGTCAGACGAACGACAGGTGAGATTTCTATGCGGATTTAGCACAAATTCTGAATAGGGTATTGTTTAAACCAACACAACAGATTTCAAATTAGTAATTTTTAATATGCTAATATGTACATTAAATAAACCCTCAGTAAGATCTTTGATAAATTGATAATCAAGCCTAAGAAGCGCAACGGCTATCGGAATATCCCACACAGCCATTTTTGTGAGCTTTTTGAAAGTGATTCGTGGTAAAGTGAAGGGTTGCGATGTCAAGCGAGGCTCACTTTGGCTATCAAGCATTGGTACCAATACGTATTGAACATTTGCATGTATTTTATCTCTGTCAAGTTATTAATGTAAAAAGAAAGGATAATGTACGGGTAAACGGTAAACTTATATCATTCATCTAATCTTAAGAAAACCTTTGCTATACGAACATTTAACTATTTTTCCATACATATACATGTTCATAATTAATTGAATCAGGCGTTATCTTGCGGAAGTTCATAAGTTCAAAATCCCAACAGACCAGTATGAAAGCAGTCCTCCGCAAAAACATCCGGCGAGATGCTCCCCCGTGTCCGCGCCCCCCCCGCTCGAGTGGTTGTGGGGTTTTCGCGGAGTACTGCTTTCATACTGGTCTGTTGGGATTTTGATATACATGTTCATTGATGATATATTAATAGAATAGAATAGAATAGAAGAATCGTTTATTGCCATTATATAATTTATTTGTTTTTTTTACTGATTAACTTATAATTAATCTTAAAACTAGACTTAATTAATAATTATAAAGTGGAAACTACATAATAATGAAAAAAGTAAATCTATAAAAAAGAAAGATAAAACTTTAATAAATATCATTAAAAATAGGGGAGAGAAAGAAGATAATTGTACCGATTTAAAGGGGGGCAATCAGGACCAGACAGCTTATAGCTGTTTGAGTCATTTCTCAAACAGCGCTGTTTTTCAGCCTGCTTTATGGATTAATTGAGTTGAACAAAGGAAATTTTGTCAAAACTAGGTCGAATTGCGCTAATTATTTTTTAAACATCGTGACAGACACATGTGTTTTTAAAAACAAAATATTACATTACCAAAAAACAGTATATTAAGCGAATATATTTCGTAATAAACGTGTGAAGTTATTACTTAATTACATAGCATGACATGTTATCAAACACGGTTTCCGCACATACGGTACTATTTTATATATAACAAGTATTATTGTCTTGCAGAAAACCATAATCATGTGGTTTTTTCTGTTCTTCATTATCCGAGTAGTTTATGAATCGGTACTTATATTGGTATATTAAGGTTGCACGCGCTAATAATCGGGAACTATTGGTCTAAGTGACATTTGTAGAATAGTCCAATTATCATATCAAGTATCAAATGAGCGGGGCAACAATGATGAATGATGACAATACTTTCTTATAGAGTTTTGAATGGTGGAATTGCCTAAAAGTGATGTATAGGCAAATTATCATAATTAAATTTAATAATACAAATCGATTACTTAAATATATTTGAAGGTCTGTTCAGGTGGTTCATCATACCAATTTTTGTATCAAATTTTGTATTCTAAATAATTTTTGATTTCCATTATAAGTATATATGATGATGTATATTTTTAATAAAATTCACGTGATAGTGATCTTTTATCTTAAACAAAAATGGCATACCTCACGCATTTCATAAATTTACGCGGGTGAATCCGCCGCATCACCTATTCAATATATTTTGAAACATTAACTAATTTTTTTCTATTTCCCACAAATTTATGTTTACGCTATGATGAAAAGTTTTGATTTTGTTAATACGGTGCAGTTTGAGCGATATTATTATAAGTTTATAAAAGTAGTTTGGGATTCGTTAGGGTTGTGTTTAGATTGAATATTAAAGCTCTATTTATAACACTAAATTGCTGGTCCTTGCGGTTTCATACATTTTAGTTAAGAGGACATATGTCTAAACGTGTATAAGATATCTGTAGCTTCAAAGATAAATGGACTACCCTAGACAAAAAAAAAATAATGTTTTAATTTAAACCAGTAGGTACTAATAGACCCATCCATTCATCCAGACAAACAAATTCTTCAGATTTTTATTATACGGATCATTTGTATGAACAGGCTTAAACGTATACTACTATACAGAATGAGCACTAGGATTTATCTAATTATATACCTATAATGCGTGCGGTGCCAATAATGTGTCGATCAAAGAAGTTGTATTTTGTGCCTTAAGCCGCCCAATGCGTTTAAGTAAAAGTGAAACAAAGGTCAGGCGAATTAAAAATAAATTGTTTGAGAACATACCAGGTTCTTCCTCATCATTAATTTCATTTTCAGCATCAAACGACCGCTCACTCTGCCGATCGTTGCTCCCAGTGAGGTAGATTATATTTGCTTCTTTACTGAATTTGTCCATATCTACATTGTTCTTTTTAAAGCACACACCACTTGTCATATTAATATCACCGTTGAAGTCTAAACTCTCATCAAGGTATGAATAAAACTTACTTTGCAAACAACTGATTGATGGATTTACTGCACACTTATTTAAAATACTATCCCACAAGCCATTACCAGTTCTAAACGTACCATTTTGGTAAACATCACTAAAATGTCGACCAGTCACTGAATCTATGAATTTAAGTTTTCTAGATATATCACTTTTAATGTCTTCAGCTGTAGTATAACTTATTAAAATTATAATAAAAATCACAGAATCTGTCCATCGATGTCGATATGTATGTGTGGACGCCATTTTAATAATTATATCAATGATTCACTGTGATCGCCATAATACAAATGGAAAGTTCGTTCCGGTCCCGATACTAGCTCCGAATCGTCATGTCATCTGCAATAAAGGAAATCAAATTAGCGAGATCGTCGTATAAATTGCAAGACATGTGAATAGATATTACTGTCACACGTCGCTAGTTAAGACAATTCCTCAGATAATTGGAACTTGAAGCCTCAGTAATGAGGTATAGGACACACGCATTTTGTTCAATCTGTTGAATTAGCAACTTTCATCGAAACATTTTTTAAACAGTGTAACTTTCCATATTCCAACAGTATTCTTACTAAAGATTCTTAATTCTGTTTCGAGTAATTTGGATTTGAGTTGATAGGCAATTGAAAAACAATTTAGGTTAAAAACCCTAAAAATGTTTTTAGGTTAGGTTATGTATTTTTTAATTTTAAACTGATCTAATTTCTCATTAAGCCTCTTTTATTACTGTCAATTTATATAAACTTCATAGAATAAAATTTTAGCCATAATTTTTTTAGAATATAGTTCACCTAAGAGATGTCACTAGTTCAGAAAATTGTTAATTATGAAAAGGAAAAAGCCAATCAACCATAAACACAAGGTCCATGTTATTAAACCCACCAGAGGAAAGAAAAATGTGATAGTTTATATAATTACATGACTTTCATTTTCGTTAAAGTGTGGGTTTCTGTGTTAAGAAGGTGAATGACCGGAGAAATTATGTTATTCCAATAAGTTATCGTTCTATAGGAGTGTACTAAAATATATGTTTCATTTTTGTACTGTAATTTTGTGCTACTTTGTTACCTTTTATACACTTTTATAACACTGTTATAGTATCTATTAAAATCACTAACATATTAGACACGACAACAAAGTAATACTGAGACAAGCAAATTAGAAATTTTAATTAAATATAATATATAGGGTATTTTTTTATAGTTTGGCCAGGTCAAAGATATTTTAAAATAATAAAATAAATAACAAAAAGAAGATACTGTTAAAGTTTATAGGTATTTTGTCTTACGAGACAATAGATTGACGTCGGTGTTCCCTTATTGTTTTCTAAAGAGAAAATGTCATACACTTGAAAATATATTATATTGACATATTGTTTATTGACCTAAAATAACACAATAAACGCCACCTTCAATAGATGATGTGGATTTTCAAGATTATACAATTAATAAAATTATTATCTGTAATTATAAAAAATAACAGATAATAAGCGACGACCCAGCTGCATCAATGGTTACCATGACACTCTACCGGATAGAAGGTCCCGGGTTTGATTCAGGGTACGGTAGTTGTGTCATGAGAAATAAATTGGTTGTAGTCTGGGTGTTAGATATATGTATTTATAAAAAATAACTAAGTATACTTGTAAGTTAGCATCCATAACAAGCTGTAAAAAGCTTACCGTGGCTAATTGACCGTGAGTATATGTCTTGAGTGAGTGAAAAATATACTACGGATGTACATCATTTCATTGTTAGTAGATAAATTTTGTCAGACATAACATATACGAATATGTCTTATTGAATAATGAAATGAATATAGCTGTAGCAAAATAAATTGTCTCTATCTACACTTTTATTTTCGTTCCACCTCACGAAATCGATTCGTTCACTTTCACTTTGTATTTTGTTGATTTATTTATGATAAACTAATATATTTTCAATTAAATTGATTTATCACTAAATAATTGGGATGTTGCGTAACATTATTGTAATTGTACGGTTATAGTTTAGGATTAAAAAGGGAAATAGGGCAGCTTAGCCCGATAGTAATACACGTCCAAGGTAGTATTGATGACGTTACCAATTATCAAATGACGATTTGACGCAAACAACTTATGAAAAAACAATGTAGCCTAATTTACACTTGTAAAGTGTACGAAAGGAGCGAAACTTCTTAAGTGAGAGTGTTTTTTGAATTCCGTCCGTTTCTTGTTTCGGCGCAGATTTTTAAGCTTCCGTTCTCAAAATTTTTATAGACGATGTGTCTGTCTGACAGGTATGCCTGTTGCCGCTAAAACGATTTTTTTATGCTCAAAACTATGTAACTTGTAAATTTCGTGTCTTGTCTCTTTTATGTTGTGTGATAAAGTGTAAAATAAATAAATAAATAAATAACTGCCTATTAGCAGAGAAGGCCATAATTGATGAAGATATATTATGAAAAATAATTGTATATAAAGTCCAGTAACAACAAAAAATATGTTTATGTCTGTGTTATTTAAGTAGTCCTTGATTTATTCTTGATCATTTTTATATCTACGTATGATTGCAGATAAAAGTAACGTATTGGTTAGGGTTGAGAATTGCAAGCCCTCTAAGCTAATACAACTTCAACAATGTCACTTGCTCTGTAGTAGAGTAGTAGGTCACTTTTACCTATTTTGGACAAAAGACCAGTTCTTTACGTTTAGTGATAACATTCTTATTTGAGTGATATTAGTATCATAAGGTACATATACTCCGAATAAAAGTGGCTATCCCGTAGCATTGGCCTTTCAATGAACGTTAAAAGTTACATGTGCTTTTACCTAAGCTCCACAGAAATTTTAGAGAGTTAGTAAAAAATAATAGTAAGATAACAATATCTTTGAAAATGGGCTCCAATATAGTGCAATAACGCATGCGCCAAATTCAACAATATTAATTTCAAAATTAGTCAGCTTGAAGTTGACTCATGATGTCATATTTTATTTTACAGGTTCCTTCCATTTAATAGAAAATTCGATGCTATAAACAATGCGCTTAAGCGGCATATATTGAATCGTTCAGCGTGCGAAACAGTGCGTGTCTTAAATGAAGGAATGACAAGAAATGGAAGAAATAAGTAAAACAATAAACAAAGAAAAAATACAAATTGATATGTCGGAATTTTTGACATCGATTACTATATCAAGCACAGATATCAAATTCGAATAAACTAGGTATATTGGTCTAGAACTATTTGTGGTTTCTATAATATTCGTATAAGCCACGATTCGTATTGAATGTTTTGATTGTTTATATAGATTATATATCTGTGTGGCTTGCTACGGTTAAATGCTTATATGATCTCACATTTTAAGAGGGGTCAAACCATTCAATTCTTGGCGAAGGAAGGAGAATGCACTTTCCACTTCACGAGGGAATTTCCCAAAAGACTTGTTTTGTCTTTTGGTGAAATTTCGGTTTCATTTATTTTTTTCAGATTACCTCCATTGACATAAATATTATAGAAAAATAAATTACTATTAATTCCGTTTCAATATTCAAGCTCATTAATATTTATAACTTTCTCTCATGGGTAAAAAGCCTACTGACATATTTACCGAGCAATAAAAATTCTTCGGTGACATTTAAACATTACATTGCAGTCTTCCTTGAAAAATAGATAATCTTTTAATCCTCTATTTATCAAGTACAAAATAAAATATTCTTATCGGTAGTTCTGGAGACAAGTGACTGACCATTATTTTATGCGTCCTAAAATATTTATGCTAACAAAATATCATGGTGCCAAAATTCTAACTATATCCCTCCTAAATCCTGAGGTCCCCAATTTACTCACATAGTAGTTGTTACTTTTTTATTTGCTCATACGGAAGGCTATCGAAAGACTACTTACCGCCTCGTTTTATATTTTCCTTTTATCTCTCCTTATCTTACATCATCCTCCGTATCCTGTCTTACGTTTCTTATCCTTTATGCATCGTGGTATTATAGTCCTTCTTTTAATTTATGACGACCGTTTGGCCAAGTCTTTTGTATTTTCACAATTCCATGCCGAGATTCTCCAATTACCCCTCCGAGGATCTCGTGGGGTGCATTTAAAGTTTACCAAATGAATAAGAAAATACTAGGTCAAAATTGACGTGTTTTTTTTTAATATTTTTGACAGTCTGTTCCTGTGATGAAAATCACTGACCAGGTTTTTAATTTTATTAGTTGTTAATTTTTGGGAACAGAATGTCTTGTGTCTTGAATGTATGCAGGGCGCTCATAAGTTTTACGTTCTACTCATGTGTCCAATAGAATTAAGAGGACCAGAAAGAGGCCAATCCGGAAATTTTAGTGTGACTAACTAGTGTTGTGAAACACTACGCCTTGAATATACTATGTATTTTTTATCTATTTAGACTATTTTTACGTACGTTTTCAATGTATAGAAACTCATGCAATAGACATTCATATATGTGAGTGGAATAATAAGTAGAAAGTATAAAGATTAGAAAATGATTGCAATATTATGCAGGCTGTAAACTGACGTGAACAACGACTGGTAACGAATTTTAACTTCAGGTTTCTAATCGCGGCACATTGTCGACATTATAGTTTTACTACTGCTGTGACGACTGACGATGTCACTCTCCCCCCCTTTTTTTTGGGGGGGGAGTTTAAATTTTGCGCAAAAAAAAAAAAAATGGGGGGGGTGTTAAAAAAAAAAGGGGGGTGGGAAAGTTTTTTTGGGGGGGGGGTTTCCCCGGGGGGGGGGGATTTTGTTGGGGAAAGGTGTGTGGGGGGGGGGGGGGGGGGGGGGGGAAAATTGGGGGGGTTTTAAAAAAAAAGAGAAAAGATTTGGGGGGGGAAAGGAGATTTAAAAATGGGGGGGGGATTTTTTTTTTTAAAAAAAACACCCCCCCCCCCCCCCCCCCCCGCCCCCCCCGCGCGAAAAAAAAAGGGGGGGGTTTTTTTAAAAACCCGGGGGAAATAAAAAAAAAAAAAAAAAAAAAAAAAAAAAAAAAATTGGGGGGGGGGGGGGGGGGGGGGGGGGGGGGGGGGGGGGGGGGGCCCCCCCCCCCCCCCCCCCCCCCCCCGAAAAAAAAAAAAAAAAAAAAAGGGGGGGGGGGGGGGGGGCCCCCCCCCCCCCCCCCCCCAAAAAAAAAAAAATTTTATAAAAAAAAAAAAACACACAAAAAAAAAACCACAAAAAAAAAAAAAAAAAAAAAACAACACACACCCCCCCCCTTAAAAAAAAAAAAAAAAAAAAAAAAAAAAAAAAAAAAAAAAAAAAAAAAAAACCCCCCCCCCCCCCCCCCCCCCCAAAAAAAAAAAAATGTGTTTTTCCCCCCCCCCCCCGGGCCCCCCCGCGGGCGGCCCCCCCCCCCCCCCCCCCCCCTTCTAAAAAATTCTAAAAAAAAATAAAGGGGGGGGGGGGCGGGGGCGGGCCCCCCGGGGGGGCGGGGGGGGGCGGGGGCCCCCCCCCGTTTTTTTTTTTTTTTTTTTTTTTTTTTTTTTTTTTTTTTTTTTTTTTTTTTTTTTTTTTTTTTTTTTTTTTTTTTTTTTTTTTTTTTTTTTTTTTTTGGGGGGGGGGGTTTTTTTTTTTTTTTTTTTTTTTTTTTTTTTTTTTTTTTGGGGGGTTTTTTTTTTTTTTTTTTTTTTTTTTTTTTTTTTTTTTGTGGTTTTTTTTATGTATAGCGATTGCGCCATTCGATAGGATTACGTTTGCACCGATTATGAACTGGTATTTCGCACCCTATGAACTATTTCAATCATTTTAAAAATGAATTATGTTAATATATAATATTAATATTGTTGTGTGAAAATTCTTCAAAGTTGATGAATAGCGAAAATAATAAAATTTTCGACTAAATACTATTAATATGGCCATTTACGCGAGCGGTTATGCCATCCGTTTGTCTTTTATAACGCTATTCTCCAGAACATTCAGTCCTTATAAGTTAGGAAAACTCGGTGAATTACCCTTAATGATCGACAAAAACTAGTGGAATAATAACAATTACTTCTTAAGCCGCTATCTTCGTCGAATCTTGGGAATATAAATCCCATATAAATCTCGAACGCGCAACGTTTAAAGCGCTGTCGTGAACACCCGCCGATCGCTTCACAAACTAAGCGTCGCTGAGGAACTGGATAGGCCACACATTCCAAAGTGATTCAGAGCAGACACTTGATTGAGACCATATCTTGTGACAAAAATAGAAGCGTAATCGTCCTGAAGAATCTTGGTGCCACGTAGTTGCAGATGAACTGAAGAAAGCCGTATAGACATGGAGCGACATAAAACGTGAACCTCATGATCGAGAATCACTGTGACATAATGACGTCCTAGGTCCATAGGAAATTAAATCCAAGTAAATAAACTTTAAAAATAGTGAAATTTGACACACTACGCCGGTGATATATTTGAAATTGACAAATAACATCTGTTTCCAAACATCTCACAGTGTTAATCAACTTTCACTAGGAAAGTTCTAAGCGTTCTGCTGTAATTTGATTAGAAAAGTTGTTTTTATATTTTGAATACTCACTCAGGTTGTTCACTCATTTACATTTGTTAATAATGTATATCAAAGAAGTGGAATGCCGTAACATATACATATTGTACGGCTTTACGGCCTTACACTCTTTGAAACTGCCTAATTTTGTTATTATATATATATATTATGATAAGCTCTTAATGTGTTGTAATGTGTAGTGAATAACAGCACAATAAAACATACGAAAAATAATTATTTTGCTTTATTTTAATGACGTGAAACAACATAAACTAAACCAAGCTATAAATGAACAAGGAGTATATAAAATTACGGTTAATTTACAAAAAACAAAATATAAAGAGTAACTTAACACACTACGTGCCTTAAGTATTCGTTATTTTAAATAATTCTTCAAAGAAATTATGTATTTTTGTATGTCCCACTTTTAACGCATTATTCTGTAGGTATAAATTTAATCTATAAAAACTTTTCGTATTTTTAAAAGAAACATTGAATAATTATCGTAGCATGATTAATTAATAGGTTTTCTCTTCATAAGAAACATTAGAAAGAAAGTTTTAAATCGCATACCATTTGTCTATATCTACATTTTTATTATTAATTTACTAATTTATAAGCTTGGGTTTATTAAAAGTTACCTTTATTCAACTTACTCAGAGAAACATTCGTCATTGTTAAAGAAATTTCCATTACACGCAACCAATTTATCGCAATAAATTATTATTAAGGTCTTATGCGATTTTTCTTGAGGACGAAACTCTTGAATGGATGAATTCTCCGTAAGTAAAATATATGCAAATTACCTTTTCATATTTCCACACGTATTACGTACGGCGTAATACGCATTGAATGAAACAATCTCACCGGAATGTGCTTTTGAAATCAAAAGCCGATCAAGTGGTCACGCGATTTTAGATACGGTAAAACTAGATGCGACAAATTTAATGAATATTGTAAATATTATATTTTTAAATTTAAGTTATAAATGAGCAAAGGCTATATAAGGTTATAATAAGTACATTTTGCGTAACTCTATATAAATACAATTAATTTCAGTAAGTACGTATATACAAACAAGATACGATAGAGAAATATTATTTTACGTAACACAACTGACAATAGGGAACGAGTAGTAGCCGTCTTGTGTAAACTTCCCTACCTTTGATACCAATACCTACTGTTCGAATGAAAATCGAATGCTGGTTTTTAAACAATTGATACGCTTTTCATTAAAATGTGATTAAAACTGCACAAATACAGTAGATTCACATATCTTCAATGAATTCGTAATTGAAGTAAAAGTATACTTAAATTGGCACATCCATAACTCTACATCAATATTACGGAGGCACGCGCTCGAAAGCGGAACGCGTCTCGCTAGTTTCTGGACATTATTCATTCATCTGCACTTAAGATGCACAAACGTCTTATATTGTCTTTTACAAACAAAGGAATGGATATGAGACCTCGAGGGAAAACATTCAACAAGCTTAAAATTTGAATACCTCATTAACTACATTGGATTCCAAGGTAACCATATGGTTAATTTATTTTCTTTGGTGTAGTGAGCACACATAAGTATCATTTGGTTTATATCATAGAAGAAGCAAGCTATGTGCATATACTTTTAAGATTAAAAACACAAATAGGATCTTAAGTAAAGAGAACTGCGCACCTCATTGACATGTCAGCTCCTTACTTCTTAAGGATTTATTTCTCGAAAATTGACAGCATCATCAGAGATGTGGCTTAAAAGTTATTAATTTTAAACCATTTGAGTATTTTATCGTAAGAACTGCCTTAAGTATACAGGTATATTCATGAAGAAGAACAACTATCCTTGCAAATCTATGAGTCATTTTTCTATGACAGTTTACCGAAACTAAATTATTTTCTATTTACTTTAATAATCAGTTTATTTATGTCATTGTATATAAAATCTTATAACGTTGTTTTATGTAAGGGCACTAAAGATCCTACTTTAATAAATGATTATAAAGTAAAACGTCGTATAAAAGACTATTAAGATCTCAAACACGAAAACGAAAGGTATCAAAATGTATAACGTTATTTAAGCATATACAGATTAGATACAATAAACTAGTCCAGTCTTGAATGAAGAGCAATTGTCATCCGTATAATTACTATGTCAGTAAACAACAATAATGTTACCACTAATGACTATATTAGGTATTTGCTTTCCCTATAAAAACGAGTCGCTCATTTTGTGCTTGCACCCGTGTTTCATCCGAAGTTTCTTCAGTTATACAGATTCAAAGAGGAAATGAAATAATACTAGTATGTTATATTTCATAATGAAATAGAAAGAGAGATAAAGACTTCAAATTCTCTTTGTACGTAGCATAAATTATTAAAGACAGTCTGGTGCTGGTGCGACTTCGTCTGTATTTCGAAAAGCTTATATAAGTGTAGCGTATAAGACAACTAAATGATGATATTCAATAATTTGTTGGTCGCCTTTGAAACATATATCAGCGTGACAATAGACATAATATAAAGAGATTTTTTATCTAACTAAATACCAGAGGCAATAATTTATCTATTTTCATTTTTATTAGTTATAATGTAAATTTAAATAAATCTCAACTATTACTATATAAGAAAAAAAAAGTAAAAAGCGAGTTGCAAGCCGTTGGACTTAGCTGGAGCGCCAGTACAGCCGAAGATGGGCGGAAGTAGCATTAGTGGAGACCCTCTGCGCCTCTGCGGTGCCATAGGACAACAACAACATTACTATATAACAATTATAACTTTATTATCATTAACGTATGTAACTCTTTTAGTTTTAATGCCTTAAACATAGGATTATTTATTGTTGCGAGTTGCGGGCTTCTTTGTAGGACTATTTAAGATAAACATTTCCATCAAATATGTGATATGTTTGTACCTACTATAAACTGTTTTGGTAACGCACGCCAGAATAATGTCCTAGTTATTTGATATTTTGGACAATTCACACAATATCTGTATAAATTGTAGCCCATATGTTATTCTGATGTATAAGCTTTATTATTGTTAAGTTTTATACAAATCCTTTTACGAGAAAGAGCAACAAACGGATATATACATAGTTATTGATTTTTATGCAATCAGAATAATTTGTTTAAAATATTCTCAATACTCAAGTGTGTATTGTGTGTATTATATTTATATAGAGTTACCAAATGTACTTATTATACCTAACCTTATACGCTTGTTAATCAATACATATTGTTATTCATATTAGGGAATAAGGCTTTTACTGAATACTCAATTTTGTATCAATGATAAACATTTTATTGATCTATTTTCAAACTACATAACTTGCTATATAAAAGGTTGTATGTTTTACGATGTTCGCTTACTATCAAATTATGTTATTTATAAGTTCTTATTTTAGATCAACAAGTTCGTTTTATGAAGAAAATATCGCAATACAGATTCCTTATTAAGAATACAAATGTGCGTGTACGATCTTTACGAAGAATGTACAAAAGTGAAACGCTTTTACCGACTCAAGAAAAACACGAAATTCTGTGATTTTAAGTCTAAGAGACAAATTAACCATTGTTAGAGTTATAAATATTTTATAAAATTTGTTAAGAAGTTAAATTATTACATGTATTGTGAGAACTGAAAATGAAAGTGTAATGGAGTTATAAGTAAACTTATTTTATTGAAACTACATTCAGTTTGACTACTACAATTTATATAGTGCAAGAGCTTAATAATAAAGTGTTGACCTTGCTTATCAATAATCTATTAAGGCATATAGCTCCGCCTCAATAGGATCATAGCCACCAATAGAAGGAAAGTTAGCGTGTCCTTCATAACGTCATTGGAGAAAGTTAATTTGTAGGCTTTTTAAACCGGTCGCGGTGAAAACTGGCGAAAATAAAATTTACATGATGTCTGGTGACGCAATAGTTGTTTGGTTCGTGGATTATTGACCCCAATATAATAATCTCTATGATTCATGAATGAGAATAAAATCATTCAAGTATTTTTAGCTATTTCAATCCAAATACTCTCCGAGTCTGTTTTATGCATACTGAAACATCAGTTTTAATATATGTTAAAGTTTGTATGAGAATACAAAAACGTTAGTTGTCATAGAGCGCATGATAAAAGCCTTTGAAGCTGTCCGAGATATAATACGGGTACCCGATTATATCTCGACAGTTATTCGATTATTGTCGCAAGCCAAAAAAGCAGAAACTATTTGTATAATTTGATTAAGTTTAACCTTTTAATAAAAATAGATCAGTCGACCAAAGTATTCATATTCCTTTTTTCAACATAGTCTGAACATAAGTTGACTGAAATATTAATTTTCTAAAGTTAAAATTAAATGCGAGCCTATTGAGCTTTTATAATTAAGGGGTAAATTAAACCTTACCTATGCTTTATATTAAAATGGTATCTCAGGCTAGATTAACAATATTTGTAACTATTGATTATATTTTATATTCTGGTCATATAAGGAGCTTAATATATGCCGCCAAAAAGGTCTAAAATCTGTGAATATCATAAAATAAATTTAAAAAAACGGAACTAAAAAGCTTACCTATTTCCGGTGCAACATCCGCAAATAGTTGCCAGTAGCACAACACTGAACTCGTGTTTACGTATTAAAAGAGGTCAAACTTCAAAACCGGACGTGGTCTGCGGAACAGTATCGCGTAGTTACTAAGCTTCGCGCCGTCTTTGTGGTATGGAGAATGTATCTCTCGTAGATAGTGTTGGGAGGGGCTATCGATAAAATGATTTACCGATCCAAGCCATATCAACAGTTGTATTTAAATTAAAAAATCTTTGATTCATTATGACTACAATAAATCTGTAAAGATTTCAGACTTACACAATACGCAATTATGTACAGTTCGCCATAATTCATTACCCCCTGTCAATTGATTAATTTTAGTTCGTAACCCCTACGTAACTCGATCAACAATTCCTAATTATTACACATACATCTGTTTTGACAATACTTTAATTGGTATAAGTGAAATTTTAAATACCAAAAAGTAATATAAAAAATCTCACTTTTAAATATCGACAATTTATAAACGTCACTGGAGTCAAAACGTTCAAGAGCAAGGTGAAGATCTAGGTCTTTGACCGTGTACATGGTGCAGCTTCGCTGTAAATTTTAATCGCTGTTTAAAGCTCGGTGAATGATGAAAGCTCGCAATTAATTGTTGTATATACGTTTTTTGATAATCAATAAATTAAGTATATCTTTTTGATATCACATGATATAATATGACTATTGCCAAAATAAAAACCTTATAACATTGTCTGTGGTTATGCGTTTCACGTTTAAGTTATAAGTTATCACCAGTTCATCCATATAGTTTATGAATTGTGGTGACGATAGAAATATTACATATGTTATTTTTACTGTCAAATTATCTTACGTAATAGTGAGATTTATGTGTTTCTTTCAATCTTCGTTAACTCGCCGTTTAAGTGCAAATTAAATATTTACCAGGTTGCTAGTGATACCGGCCATTTTCTCCGCGACACGCGGTGACAATAATCTCCCAAGTGACATGACAAGACTTATGGAAAATTTAATTTCCACTTTTAAGATGAGCCGGATATCTTTTTATTACTTTAACATATTTTTTAGTAGTTAGATTAAAGAACAGGTTTATAATGCCCTAATACTACGATAATAATTACTATGAAGAAATGAAAATCATCTTTTTTATATATAAATCATTTATTATTTTATTGTATTTATTTTTTCGTGTCCATATTAAAAGTTAAAATAAGGAATTCATATTGAAGCACTCTGTCTTTTAAATTAAGTTAAAAATACTACAATAGTGCTGCCATCTTTTTCCCAAGTTTCACTGTAAATAATAAAACATATGAGTTCATTTTAGGACTGAATTTATTCTTGTTTAAAGATGTTTCGACAGATGGCAGTATTCTGAAGAATTTACCACTAGTGTAGTACCTTAACACAGGCTATTAAGATCGACGCGTTTATCTTACAAATCTACATTATACTACAAATTGAACACACTTATGCCTATTATAATTACCTTATTACACTTAACACTCAAGATATAAGATTATTCATAAAAATATATACGATTTAAAGTCTGTTTCAACTATGTTTTCTAAAACATAAAATTTCATAAGGTAATATAGTCATTCCCACGGGTTCTCGTCGACCGCTTCTTGTACGTTTTCTTTCATTTTATGAAATTTTCTTCTTGTCATTCTTCCTTCTGGAATTTCCACAATCTCTCCCTTATTAAAATCTTCAGTAATGATCAAAGGTTTTTGAGTTTTAATCACTTTAGGAATTCTTTTATTTATCATATTTGGTTGATATACGTATTTTATACCGTTAACTACTTTATAGTTTGGGCTATAATATCCACCGAGAAATTTGCTAATCCAATAAATATAGGCGTTATGCAAAGTGTCTATAATACCACGTCTTTTCCTTAGTTTTGGTTTGTCTGTGATATTTTTGTATATATCCCATTTTGAATACGGAATAGGTTTAAGTGATATTTTAGTCTTAAATTTTTCATCTTTTAGTCTTTCTAGAATAGATCTGCTTTGCCATTGACCGTTGGAATCATATCCACCGCTTCCATAATCTGCTCCTATAGAATTGAACGAAAAGATATAGTAATATATTTCAAATTAAGAACAATAAATTAAGCAGTGTTTGCAACCCTTTTATGTTTAAATAAACCTTCTATGAAATTATATGAAAATGAATATTAAATCTTTTTGAATAAACGCATTTGAATTAATATATTCTATCATCAAAGACTAAACTATCACTAGTAGCATTAAAAAAACTGGTATAATACCTGTAGGCATCCAAGCTCCAGCTCCACTGCTTGACGCCCAGCCCTGTAATTTATTTATATTGCCTATATACTCTTTGATAGTCTGCTATAATAATTTTGGAAGGCGTTATTAAATTCAGTGTTTCTAATTTATACAACACTTAATATCAAGTAAGTATACATGGGTAACTGTTTATATCAAATGAAATCAATATATACAAAATGTTTTTTGCCAATAACACAAGTTCCCAAGAGAGTAAAGTTAATTACCGCATCTCCACCAGCATTCCACCCTGCCCCTCCGCCTCCAGTACTCCCTTTTTTCTCCAATAGCTTCATTAAAAGCAACATCTAAAAAAGATATAGCGTAATTAATATAATAACTTTTTCATTCATTATTTAACGATGGCAAAAATATTTCAAACTCTCAATTCAATGTTTTAGTCTTTTCTGTACACTAATCACAAAACAATTTACTTAGTTCATAATATTTAAAGTACCTTTGATATCATAAATGACATCATGCTGAAAATCATCCCCTTAAATGACATCATTCCCATCATGCCCATCATGGCTGGCACCATCTGTGAGGAAGCGTTATTTAATAATTAATTATTAAATCAAACGCTTTAAGACCTACTTCACAGTGGAAATAAAAGAAGAGTATGATATTACTGTGTGCAATGTGTCAATGTTTCATTCATATAAGTGATGATTTACTTGGAATGTTAAAAATTTCCTATTAGATTCTGGATTACAAAAATCTATTTGTATTTAGTACGTATTACTTTAGAACTGTGAACAGCGTATTCTTTTCTTCACTGAGTAAAATCCGAAATACGACTCACTATAGTCAAAATCATATAGTAATTACTACAGAAATACTTCTTTATTACTTGGGAATTAACGGTAGATATTAAAATTTCAATACATCAATTCAACGTTATTTAAGAGTATCTGAATTTCTAGAAGAGGAAAGTAATTCTAACCATCATCATTTTCATTTTCATGCACATCATGGCCATCATGAACATCTTTTTCTTGCCGCCATCGTCACCACCATGTCCGCCCCCACCTCCACCCTTGTGCTTCTTTCTACCAACGAACCTTTCAACTGGGAATTATATTAGCCTTTGGTAATGATCGTTTAACACATTTAAATAACTCGAACAGATATTTTCGGGAGATATGGTATTTATGTATTTGTACAACAACGATTTCACAGACAATATTGCTATTACATAATAAGACAGCACTGAGACAATAATAATAATTTCTTACCTGCGTTCGGCATTAATATATCTTTTCCCATTGCATTGAATCTTATAAGATGATTCTCAAAGAAGTTATCAACGGTCCTGTCTATTAAATCTGAAAGTTGCTCTGTATTTTCTGATTCTATATCCTCTTCTTTCGATTCTGTGGTGTTTATTTTAACTAGAAATAAATATGTTATATCATAGAAAATGAATAAGACAATGAAATGATTTTTTTTTAATATTTATAGCACTTGCTATAAATTAACTAAACTTAGTTGTAGATTAACTTAGTTCGTCTAAGATTTTTGTCAAATAATGATATAGTTTATTTGGGACTCGTAATGTATGGTATTTTTGTAATTTGTCCTAATGGTTAGTTAAAAAACCTAGCATTCTAAGCACGAAATAGTACGTTCACGGGTTGGGCAATGAAAATGAAACTAAAATTGTTATATTTGTATTGGGTTGTATGTAAATATGTATTTGCTTTTTAATATCATTGAAAATGTTATTGCAATTTGTTCAGCGAAGGAACGGAAAATAGTTTTTTTTAAATAGCTATTGTTCTGATTTTTACAAAATATTTAAATAAATTCAACTGTGTCTTCGTTTGTCATTTGCTTATTTAAGTAGCCGATTTAAACCATTCTTACGATATAAAATAACGATATTTTTTATTAAACAGGAACTACGTTTTAAAGATGGCCCTAAGCTGTTAGTAAATAGTTTCTCACCAAACTTAACATAATCACCAATGATAGAAATTTCACTTAAGCGATTCAGTGATTTCAAATATAGTAATGTTTTCCTCTGCAAACATGTATAGGAAAATTTCAACAAACACTCCGAATATACTCCGTCGAAAATGCTTTCCACGCTCACTGTATTATTTTTATTTTCAAGAGTATTACCCACGACGTTATCAATTAGATGATAAACAATTATGGCTACAAGTATTTTAGTCACAACCATCTTGATGGAAGTAAACAAATGAAGAAGAACAGTAGGTTTTTGTTATTTTATTCAATGTTTATAGGACATAAGGTTAAGTGCCGCCTATGGGTGAAAACATACAATTTTTCTGTGGTTTTATATAGGTACTGTTCTATACAGCATGTTCTAAATGTACCCGGATCTTAATTATTTATGTGAGTGACTGAAAATTTAAATTAATATTAAAATTAATCAATGGGCAATAAATGTAAATTTCAATTAAATTATTGTTTAGCCTACCATTGTTTTCAGTTTCACTTTTCACATATTAAATACTAATCTATAAGCAGTGGTTTAGTATTTAATTTACATTTATTTATGTATTTCAGAATATTGGAAAAAAATAACGTCAGATTGATTTCCTGATTGATTTTTTTATAAAATAAGGGGCAAAATTGCAGGAGTTGCACCGCCCATGGACAGACAATGCCGGAGAGCTCGGAAGTGCGCTGCCGGCTTTATAGACGACAATACGTAATTTTTTTGAAGGTTCAGTTGAAAGAACCAATGTTCAGAAAAACCTCTATAGATTTGTTTACCATAGCGGTAGTTAGAACAAAAGACGCCCTGGGATTATTTTCTATCTAACCTAACTAATGGCTTGGTATAGAAAAAGGAAAATAAAAAAATATTACTATATTATATTATATTACATCTTAATACTCATTATATTTTTGGTACAGAAACATTCACCGATACAATATGTAATATATCACAGTGTTACATACTGCTTCTCAACGCTTAATATAATGTGTTGTGTGCATTATAAACATCATTATTTTTTATACAATCAACATATAGTTTATACGTAGAAAATAGAAATATGTTATTATTTTATTACAATAAATATATATAATACAGGTGGAGTAATGATAATGTGTTATTTTAATATTTATAAATTACATGTTTAAGTATGGGAGTTTCCATCTGTACTATGGAATAATAACTTATATAAAACAAAATATTTACAAATATAAATACGTGTATGACATATAAGTAAAAAAGATACTTATAACTATAATAAATTAGCTTAAAATAAAGGAAATAAATTATAATCTTAATCCTATGTGGGATGGACGACTTATAATAGTAAATTTATAATGTGGAACTGAAAGTGAAGACGCCTGTAACGAATACAATTTGAAGATTTTGTTCGCACGGAAAATAGTATTTTGTAATGCTGAGATAGTATTGCCTTTAAAACTTTAAAGGCATTTTATTATTTAAGACTCATCTGTTATTCAACGAGAAACTTAGAATAGTTCATCCTTGCAACTTTTATAAAATTGCACGATTGAATGTTGTAGAAAATTTAAATAAAATTTCAATGAACGGTCTGTTATATATGATTACGCATATTTTTAGCTGGTAGTCCCATCATATGGCATGTAGCTGTTATAATTCAAGTCATATGCGCGTTTGTACCCGCCATGATGGCCATGATCATGTTCGTGATGTTCTTCGTGACTGTGGGAATGATGATGAGAAACTTCGGGTTTTGTGATAATCTCGTATGTTGTTGATTTTCCACCGCCGCCGCCTTTTAGACCTACTAGAGCTGATAAGAGGAGGGACATAAGAGCTGTCATTAAGGCTTTGCCGGCAAGTAAAGCTAAGGCACCTAGAGCTGCTGCAGCGAGGGTACCTGGAAGAGAACCGTGAATTAAGTTAAATACTACATTAATAACGTAATGTATAGTAGCGTAGGTAACGTATAGTATATTATAGTATTACGTTACCTATGCTTCTATACATTTACTTTATACTAATTACTAGTCTACTAATACAAATACGTATCCACTTGATTCGTAAGGTTAAAATACAGAATTGAGGTTAAAAGGAATATTGTAGCAAATAGATATTATACATTGAGTGGCAAACTCATATAACAAAAATTTATTTGTGCAGTGCATACAGTTTATTTATGATGTTATACCATATGCGAGCAGCAGCTATCAGTTGTTACCGTATATTAAGCACCTAGGTTTTAAACAATATAAAGTTCTCACCTTTCATCATCAAAGCTGCCGCCAAGAGTGCCCCTCCACCTCCTTTTCCTCCCCCCAAACCTCCACCTCCCTTGCCCCTGCCGGTACCCTCTGAATCGGCCATATTTAGTGCGTCCTTTGTAGTCTTCGGATCCAGCAACCTGTACCTTAACGAATGACTATCTAAATAGTTTTGTAATCTATATAAAATGAATCTGTTTAACTTTTCCTCTGGTTTCCCTGGGAATTGACGTGATATCTCGGCTGCTATTTCTTCTGCGGAACTGCTATTAAGTGAATCTTCTTTAACTATGCTTAATCCAGGTAGAAGATTTATCTCATCTCGAGAACCCAAATCCTCTAAAAAGGATAAAACTTGTATTTTGAGGCACTTAGCGTTCAGACTTCCGTTGCATTCTTTGTGTAGGGATCGTCCAGTTCTTTCCGTTCCAGAGAAGTTTTTCACTCCAATAACTTCATCATTTGATTTTAGTTCATCTATAGCTGATGCATATAGCACAAAAGCGAGGGCTAGTATACTTCTTTGAAACATTTTCACTTCACTTTAGAAAAGGTTCTAATTCATTACGCTGGTTACGATGAAACTGATGATAGCGATACAATCACAGTTTATTTTATACTTAAACGAATTGATAAAAAAGCAATGTCGCTTGAAAAAAGAGCAAGTATTGTTACGGAGAAATGACTCTACTTTCAAATAATGAACTTCCGATTGATTTTAGAATTTCTCTTAATTTTTGGTGATTATTGCATAATGTTTATTGTCATTTAAATATGACTCCTTTAGTGTTATACGAGTATAAGACACAGATCGCATGCACCCTCTTTATTTAAGTACATTCATAATTGACGATCAAATTCGCGCCTAAATCAACTACGGGCCTTTATTAGAAATTGTCATCATTTATTTCACATACCTATGAATTTAGTAAATCTGTCCTTAGTAGATTTTTACAATGTATAATGATGTATAAAATATACTCACAAAATCATATGCAGTCGTCGTATAATTTGGTAAGAGGAAGGGTAAACTCAGATTAGACATAGATTACATTAATCGAAAGGGTACTTAGGTATTGATTGAATCTAAACATACTACTGTATCTACTCCCAACATAAAGTGAATAACTATTATATTACATAGTAAATGTTAACTAAAGAAATGCTTATGATAATGAATAAAAATTATTTTCGTTTACAGGAGGTTTTTGAATTAAATTAAAATTAATTAGTCTAATACATAATATGCTATTAGAAGTTTACGCAAAAGCATTGACTAATTGTATAGTTCCATTCATAATAAATTCTATAGATTTGGAAAGTTATTTTATTTTAATGTAGAGCTCATATCAAATAACAATATCGAAACGTTTTACTAAAATTTTACTTTTTGAGCATTACTATAACTGTTCACGGCCAGACGTTCATCTTTAAAGTATTTTCTTTAGTTCGCTCACGTTACTAAAGCAATATAATGATGCCATTTCTAAAATTTCATTAGTACTGAAGAAGACTTAAGATGTTATTAATAAAAAAGGGTATTATTTCTCAGTAGAATACTTTCAACTATTAAGACGTAAAATAAAGAGGTCATCTAAATAAGTTACATTCTTATGCAAGTTGCTCTAAACGGCCGAAGAAACCACACTAAGTGATAATGTAGGTTCAAAAGAATATTCATATTTATAGGAGTCAAACGTTAAACTTTGTTAAAATACACCCACGTACAAATTCGAACCCACCTTAACATTTGGTTTTGGCATCATAATTTCCGTTTTCTTTTTAATCAATCTTCTCTTCTTACTTGGGTATTTATAGGTGATTACAATATAATAAAATTTAACATTGCGAAGGCATTTGATGCCTTCGATATGATAAGTAAATTGTGTTCAATTTCGGATTACCAATGTTTAATTTAATGAAAAAAGCCAACGATATTATTCACCTTTACTATTTTGACATGATAAGCCTTCTGTGCCTGCAAAATGATGATTTCCTGTCGAAGTTTTACATTCCCTGTTTGATCAACCTATATATTTATGTCACTCTAAGGAAATTCTACAACTGGTCTAACACTTTAGTATATCTACGAATATAAATGAAGAAAGGATAAGAGACACAAATGAATAGAACCTTCATTATATACATATTATGAATTATTTATTTGTTTAAAATTATATTTCTTTAGATGGTTGTCACACATATATTTATAATACATAATAACACATTTTTTAAGAATATGCCTTATATATATAGGTATATTCTTAAACACCATTAAAAATACACAAAATATAATAACAAATAATACTGATGTGGTTTGTACTTTTTTCTGCATATGATAAATATAATACAACTGCTTATAATATATAGATTTATCATATCAATTACAAAGAAAATACTAGAAATGATACATAATACTGTTTCGATAATGTTTGTTAAAAAAAATATCTATATAATATTTAATCCATACATATAGATTTCTTAACTACTATTGTAACTTAAATACATAAGAAAATAAATAGTGTTTTTAAATAAATTATTCTTAACAATATTTTACGTAAATGCATTGCTTAAAACATAAACAACAAACATAACATAATTTATGTAGTTGCAGTTTATAAGTAAGATATAATTTAATATATTTAATAAAATATATTCACAAAAACATCATACTATATAATGCTCCTGACAATATAAAAACACTTCCAACTCACGAGATAAATAGTTTGCTTAAAACATACTTAAGCTTAAAAGTTTAATGTTTAAATAAAAACTTATTTATTAGATACAACGAGGTCTCACCAAATTATATATTATGTAATAAATTCGCAAATACATCCGAGAAATAACTTAATTAAAAATCTACTCCCGTAAACCTAATAAAATATCAGCAGCTGAAATGTTTTCAACGAGTTTCATTTATACTCCTACCATACCCCGAGTGTCCATAGCCTCCCACATCTTCATGCGCTGTAGAATGCGAATGTGAATGTGAGTATACAGGTTTAGAAACTATTTCGTATGTGGTCGATTTCCCGCCAGATGTCAGAGACTTGAGACCTATGACGGCTGATAGGACTAGTGACATGACAGCTGTCATTAGTGCTTTTCCCGCTAAAAGGGCCAGTGCTCCCATACCCATCGACATTAGAGTACCTAAAATTAAAACAAGAGTATTATTATTGGTACCATATAAATGTGTTAAGGATAATGTGATCTACGTAAAGGTATTTTAGTATCGCCATTTCATGCTATACGTGTAACACTTGTTACAATTAACGCGATACTAAATATTTAAGGAAAACAAAGAAGTAATATGAGGTAAATTTTTAGCTTACGAGTTAATTTGAAGCTTCCATTTTGAAGCATCAAAATTATTCCTGAGCGACAATGGCGTTAGTGATATTTTGTAAATTTATATTCATTAGTACTAACATAGTTTTATAAGATATTTAATGTACATACTAACACATGAATCTTTGTGGTCTGACAATAAACGATGGTTATTATTATTATATTCATACTATGATGCTATCTAGTATGCTTACGCTTTACGCTTAAGGGACGTACCTTAAGCGTGGAATATATAGTAGATAAAAAAGTATAGCAATTGTGTTTGACAGAAAATTACATTTATATTAATGTATATTTTTTCAATAATGTAAGCGTTACTATTTACTATTTTAGTGTTATGATTTAGATTCGATTTTATACATCAATTGAGTTTACACAGAGCTCGTTACGGATATTAGTTTATTTAAATAGTGTGCTCAATGCACTAACATCATTATCTGAAGAAAGAAAACTATCAGCGAGTGCAAGGGTGTAATCAAACGACACTTTCTGCCATTATTTTACGCTCTGCTTAGCACGCAAACTCTTATTAACATAACTGACACTTCATTAAGGACGTCTTATTTTTCTTCAGTCTGTAGATTATAAGTATAAACACGTTGTTTGAAATTGCATTGTTTAGGACCTGTTTACTATTTTCCTATTTCAGGTTATATGTCCCATAAGACTAAATGCGATTTTGCTCATAATTTATTATGATTATTAATTATATAATATTTAATATTATTTAGTCTAGCGTTAACGATGGCAAATCGTGTTATTAAAATATTTTTAGTGTCGTCTAGTTCTGTATCCGGATACTATTCGCTACATTAGATCTATTTCAAATAATCACCTAATATTCAAGTTAAATTATAAAAAATGTACTTTTGTACTAGTAAGAAAATTTAAGCAAACATTAAAAATAATCGTTTAATAACTAACCTTTCATCATAAGACCAGCAGCTAAAAGCCCTCCCATGCCACCCTTCTTTCCACCTCCAAAACCACCGCCCTTTCCTCTTCCTTCACTTATCAAAGCTCTCGCATCTTCGGTAGCACTGTCATCCAATAGTCGCAGCTTCACTGAATGGGTGTCCAAATAGGTTCCTAATCTATAAAGAAGGAATTTATCCAGCCTCTCATCAGGCTTTGCAGGCAACGCTCTGGCTAATTCCGCAGCAAACTCATCAGCTTTGCTGCTGTTCTCTTTTTCTTCTTTCACAACACTCACGCCAGGTAGCAACTGTACTTCTTCCCTGGAATTCAACTTTTCTAAAAGAGTTATAGCCTCTATTTTAAGGCAAGTAGGGCTGAAAATCCCTTTCGAGCAGTCTTTTCCCATAGCACGTGCCGCGGCCTCTATTGGCTCTACCTTTTCGGTTGGCAAGGCGTATGCCACAGATAATAAAATACATAAGTAATACATTTTTACGTCTGTAATGAAAGCTCCACTGTTACACTTTGGTAAACGAATGAAGTACACTCTCCTTTTATAGACACATAGTATTATTAGTACACCATTATTTTCATAGAAGGCTGATTGCGGTTGTGATGTGCGCAAATATAAGTTTAATATCTAAAGAAGTAGAGGTGAAATTTAGATCGAGATTCAAATCTTTAGGTTTATTATTTGAGGCAGATAGCGTGGTGAAGGAAATTGATGGTCGTTTATTCTTGAAATTTTAATATTTATAAAATGATTGGAATCAAACTGAAACCACGAATGAAATGTTATTTAGTAATGGTCATTGATTCAAAATATGGAATTTAAATTTTACAAATACATTGTGATTTTAGTACACTAAATAAAGTATTTTAAATACAATTTTAAACTAAATTGGAATTATGTAAATGTTTAAGGATTTGAATTCAGGAGACAGGACTTAAACAAATATTACATTTGTGGCCAATAAAGTATCGAAAGCTTTTTTATATACGAAACATATATATATATACCTAAGGATTATTTTTATTTGGTTATAATTTATATCAATGCCATTTCCTCTGAGGTTGATTAAGTGGTTCAAAAAATGAGATGATGCCTTGAAACCTTGTTTATCAACTGAATAAATGATATTATCTATTTCTATTTATATATCAAAGAAGATTGTTTTTAGATCTAAGAATGAATTATTAAATCCCATAACTAAAGTATAGTGAAAATTTCGAATTAATTCAATAAACATATTTAATTCTTATATGTGATAGTTATGTAATCATTTCATGTACTGGATGGATGGTAGTTAAATTGGATTTTATTTGATATTTATTTGTTGGACCTAAATCTCCTTCAGTAAAAATTGTTCGGTGTAAATTATATTTACAGAAAGCACTGATTAGTTGTCTCGCTTTCTGGCGCCGAATCACGACGTGATTTGTCACCGGAACGAATTCAATTTTCTGTAATTACATATGTTTTGTTCAGGTGAAATTTTTGACTGTGCGGTTAAACGACAGCTAGTTTGTAAAGCGAATTAATCTGAAATACTTTCTACGTGGTCAAATTCACTACATGCAAGGAACGTCATTAGTCGTGACAACTACAAACGATACGAAAACGGGACGTTTTTTAAAAAAATTTTTATTATTTATTATTTTGAACAAGATAACTAAACTAATCTCAAATACTTTTATGTAAAGATCTTAAACTATTTATCTTTGTGATTAAGTATATGAATAGCTCCCCTTTCAATGCATATTTTTTTTAATATACCGGCCAACTTTCAACCGGTCAACGGATTTATTTTTACTTGTCACAAATAATTTTAATAAAAACGCTTTATGACTGCATAATGGATCTACAATACGTTTTGAGATACTGGATATTAGTAGTATAAACGGAAGTACGTAAAATTATATTATTAACATAGCTACCTAGGTTTTTACTTGATCTTCTCCGTCAGCGAGAAGTGTTACGGTCCACCGCAATGTTTACAAATCTTAAGTTGGTTTATTTTCATTTTTGACAAGGTTTTACGAGATATTTTTATATATATTTATACTTCAATACTACTTTTTACGTTCCTAGTGAACGTAAAAAGTAGTATTGAAGTATATTTACTTATCCACATTATTTCGAATTATTTACATTCAAGTTTGTAGAAATTACGGCGCTACATCAGGTGTTTAACATAAAAATTTCATTTAGACATGAAAAATATAATTCAAATAGGTATAATACCAACTACTTAGACGTTTGATACTGTTCAAAATTTGTATCTACGTCTTTGACGAAATTTGAAACCATGAAACGAACATTTTGTTACAACACATAGTAACGATTTGTTCATTTTTTATTTTAGAAACTTGAATGCAGTTTTGCCCGTGATTATTATCGGCATGATTTAGATGTAAATTCATACTTTCATTTAACAAAAAGAACAAAAACAGCGCTCTCTACCATTAAGTCATGGCAACTTAATCTCGTTTTGTTCTTTTTGTTACAATATTGGGTTTGTGTTTTGTATATGTTGATCAAAAATAGATGGCGCTTTTGTCAAGTATATGTTTATTAGATTTGTTGATAGCTGTCGCTAGGTACTCCGTTGTAAAGAAATAAGAAAAAAAGTGTATGGTTATGCCTTCGTGGTTTGCTAGTGCTATAAATAAGTGACTAGGTTTAAAATACTACTTTCCTCTACACTTTAACGTTTTGATGATATGCTATTTTATTATCTGATACAATAAGAATGTGATTATTACGTTGATTTTGAATGCATTCACATATATATATTTCTAATTTTTTTAGAAAGTAGAAAATTTAAATACATATTATTTTACTTAATAAATACTTTTTTTCTGTATTTTTTTGAATTCACATGTCTATGTGTGGTATATAGAAACGTTTGTTATAATTTTATGATATTTTTGTTTTCAACTTTGAATTGATATACAGTAAAAATTATAAATATTAAAACAATTTAAATATTTATAAAAATTTGTAAATAAGAATACATTTTCTTATGTTTATTATGAAGTCAAATGATTTCAATATTTATTTTATTTTGTTGTAACATTGATTGTGTACATATGTATACTACACATCAACAACTCAAGGATCAACTCGAGGATTACTCTGGTTAGATTTTGAATGTTTTAAAATTATTCATGCTTTACTTTAATCAACATCTGCTGATTTTCATTTAAGTACAGTTTATACATTTGTAAATTTCTTTAAATTTATACACCGAAATATATATTTCCTCTTCATCGGCAGTGGTTTAAGATTGTTAATTAAAATTCTTGTAAAACAATTATTGTTTCAATTTAAGAGGTACTACAACTACCTACAATTATCCTCACAACATGTTTCAAAGTATCAAATAGACAAAAATTTGCGATGTATGTATTCAGTGAATTTCCTGCAAAGATATATGTTATTTATATTGTCTTTTATTAACACGAGTATCACAGATCTAAATAAAATACTTTTCCACCGTATGAATACGCTATTTATTTATTATATTATTTACGTCGACATTTTTAGTGTTTTTCAGCAACGTCACGGCCAGACGACAATAAATCCTGTTTTGATCCCGTTCATTAAATTAAGATTTATAAATCGTTAGAAGATGGGCACCAATAGGAATTATAAATCGAAACCTTATACTCATTCTTACTTTTTGAAGGATACGAATATTATACAATGCCAAATTTTACTTGCGTAATTCGAGAATTCGTCAGTGCTCACAAATTCTTGAAAAATAGACCTTAAGCCAGTGACCGAGAGTGGTTTTTGATTAAACGAAGGAATTAGAACGACAGAGTACGTGAAAATGAAAGTTGGGAAAGTAGCTATTCGACCGGAGCAGCTATTTGTTACATGATTAAATATTACGTGTTTTCTCCTCAAATATTTTACTACACTCGTATGAATGTAATTTACGTCGGAACTAACCGAATAAATGAATTTCGTTAACCGTTAGCGTAATTATATTTCATTAGTTATATATTAAATAATCACATTCAAATAAACATAAATCATACAAGCAGTACAAATGGGAAATTATCACCTAGGTGTATATTTTTTTTAATTCTTTAGCCAGACAAATAAATGAAGTGTCCTGGATTTACTTCTATTTGATTTTTTAACGTTATATTCAGTGTTTTATCATAAAATTATTTAATGTTATTTAAAACAAATATCGAAGTTATTTCATACGCCGTATTATATTTCAAATCAGGCTACTAGGTGTTCCGCTCATCCCAAATACATATTTCATATCCAATGAGACGGAAAACTCAAGCAATTTTTCACCGTATCACCGAGTGAATACGGGCGATATTTTTGTTTGGAAACCGTGAAAGTGTGGGTTGTGATCACAAGTTCATTACTATAAGTGTTACGACACAGAAGAAAGTCTGAGTGTGGAATGTGGTACGAGCTAGTACTTGAGATGGAAATTATAAGTATTCATATGTAGGGAAAGAGGACAAAAGTCTGTTCTTTTAAACATGTTCTTTATTCAAAATTTATTTGAGAATCTCATTATTTTTTGCTCTATGGGAGCTGCAATATCTAAAGGCACAATAAAACATACATCCAATTGCGAATCGTTATATATAGCTGTCGAAATCACTATATTTAAGATATAATGTATAGGTAATAAATATTAAAAGTTTGTTACATATCATTATCTGTTGTAATGAATTTCAATGTTATTTAAAATATTTATGAGTATAAATATAAAAAGATAAATTTTAAGTTAGTACTTCATGTGAAGTTTTAAAAAACGGTTGATTTTTAAGTAAAAATGTGAAAGATTAACATTATGATTAACTTCTCAATAATTTACATTATTAAATTACAATTGTATCTTAGACAGAAATTCAAATTATATTATTTTTGTCTGAAATGTCAAGTTGAATGAATGAATCAAACAGATTCATTAGTCTTTTTCAAAATTATAATCTCATAATGACGAAATACCTAATATTTTTAAACAAAAGTTTTAATTTTTATTAAAAAATATTAAAATTAATATATTAATATCTTAATGTACATAATACTTGTATAAACAATTGTTTAACTATAAAAACACCCTAATTTTCTAATTATTGACACTTATCAGATAAAAAATGAGTCGATAGAAAACTGAGTTTCTCCGTACATCCGTTTCCAACCTGCACCTACCTGTAATCTGTGCCACTCCGGGTTCATTGACCAACTTTCTAAAGTGATATAACCTCACGTGTGACGTCAGAGAAAGCTCGAGCTTTTCGTTAACAGGTTTTATAACAATCTTATGATTGTAAGCTAAAAAATTGAATCGAATAAACAAATGTAAGTTGACAAATAGTTTCAGTTATTTATGAATTCGATTTGTAGAAAATCACGTCCTCTTTTTGGAATATCAAGGTAGAAATAGGTTTATGCATCCCTATGCACGGATATATGGGTGTTAGATACACTGGTGTGTGATTCTCGTAGGAGAGAATCGGGTGAGCTATACCCACTAAAACACAGCCGCATAACAGAGGCCCTCAGGTTCGCTATCACATTCTACCGGGGAATCGAAAAATCACGACCCCATAACAGTATTAAACGGTAAATACAAGTTTTCATGAAAATATATTGTTAAGAGGTAATGGTTAAGTATGCTGTGTACATAGCAAGAAACTTTGAAAATGATTGACTATTAAATATTAATATTACTCAATTTTCATCTATTTCTAGATTATGTAATGTATCGTCGACTAGAGATCTATAAATAATATTTATACGATAATTAATTTTAATATACCTGTTTAAATATATTTTAATTTAGAAAGATAATATTGATGAGAAAATTTATAAAGATAAATAATTCCAAATTCGTATATGAAGTAAAATATCGAATTTCAGGTCCCATAAGTCCAATGCCCATGGGGCAGATACATTTCTGTGTCTGTTTGTGCTACCTTTTAAATTGAAATAATGTATCTCCCTCCATGAAAAACCATCAGGATATTAATATACTCTATGAGCCAGTTCTAACCTCGTTGGGTATCAGAACATCGTACTTTACGGTTACAAAATTGATGTCGAGTATACGATCCATACAATAATTTGTAAATAATTACGCATTGTAAAAGGGCGTATACATTCACTTTCGAAAGTTAAACTTTCACATGTTGTGAAATGATGCACCTGACTCGTGGGTTACGTAATCAAGTTTCTCCACGATTCGGCCATTTCAAAATTAAGTGAAATTGTTTTTAAGTCAACCTTATTATTAAAAAAACTATTTTTTGAGGAACACACAATGTGCGGAGAGATTCCCGAGATTTGAAGTTCGAATTTAAATTATTTCTGTTCTGCATTCCAATTTTGTTAGATGCCTTGAAGCTGCATTAATAAATGGGATTATAGTTGGTGAAGCTTTTACTAGTAGTAAAAAAAAGGAATCCTTAATAATGACTAGTAGATATACATTGACTTTCAGTATAATATGTTTTTGTAATATATTAATAACGCATGTTAGTTAATTATTGTTATTAAAATACTGATCAAAATGAAGGGTTTTTGAATTGATTTGAAAACGTTTTGAATTTAGAACGAGGTTAGGATTACATGAAAAACACGTACATTACTCAGTGAGACATTTAAATTTATATTTTTAGATTATGCTAATGTCAAACTGCTCTTAATGAAACTTTCAATAAAAATAGACACACCATAAAAGGCAATTTTCTTATCTATACAAAAAACATGTTTATTTTGCTTTGATGTGAAAGCAGAGAGAAAGGTTTCTAAGCCTAAATTCCACGTGAAGATTTTTTAATGGCCATTAGGTGTTTAGTAGTATCCGTTTGGAAAGATTGATAATTTAAAGATTACAGGAAATTATTGATTAAGTTGATAAAATTGATTTGAGAGACCCGGGGTTGATAAAATATCAAGAAAAATGTTTTATATATAGGAAAAAATATTTTATTCTGCACAGTATTAATTCGTGGGGAAAATAATTTTACTTTATATGTCAACATTAAATATTAAATAAATGTGTTTAAATATGAAAAATTGATAATATATGAAATATATAATACAAAATCTAGAAATATATAGGTACATTATATTCTTGACTGAAAAGTTCTTTTACATTTCTAAACCATAGTAGAGTAATAAAAATTATGCGTATTTTATTAAATATAGATGACGGATTTTACTAAACTACCATTGAAGCCTTTCATTTTAAAGCATACATTATTATATAATACGATTTTGTTTTAAAAAAAGGTTCTGAGAAAAAAATAAAAAATGTACGAGTGAAAGTTCACTCACACAGGTAAGTTAGTTGTCATTGTAGTGGTAGAGAAAGTTTGATACCCCAGGAATGCGGATAAAGAAAGATATGGAGTAGTTTCATATCGTGGTTTTTATTATTTTATGAAGAGAAATTTTATTTATATAATTAAAGATTTTATTTTTTATGTTTATAAACATGTTAAATTGGTTCTCTTCTATAAAATTTGTATCATAATGATAATACGTATATATAATTTCTGCCAAAACATTTCTTTAACTTATAGTAACCATTTAATATATATAGTTTGGAAGTTGTATGACATCTAAAACTTTATTTGGTATATAATAATTAATTATTCAAGAGAATTTAATTCAATACTACCGTTTAAAGGTTATGATAATTAACTTTAAACACATGATATCGATAGAAATAAAAATCTCACCGAGTGATTCCACCGTCAAAATAAGAAAATATTGTTTTGAAATGAAATTTTCTCCGTCGTTTTGTTGTTCTTAAAGAAATATTTGCTTGTGTAGGTGAGTGAAAGGCGTGTAAATACATATGTGTAACCACGCTATATTTGCGCTTGTAGGGGTGTTGTCGGTAAAAAGACTTTTTACGTTGATTCGATTGAAACTGCTATAAAAGTAGGGATATTCGGTGCAACTGTTTAGTTTATGTTTAGTTTGTAAGCAGTATGCTATGATTTTCAGCTCTCATATTTAAATATTCAACACATGATAACGATAGTCGAATGATTGTAATTTCTCTTAGGGATCTTATTCTTTACGCTGGCTTTAAACAATGGAGGTAAAAGCACATTATTATCTTAGTATTATAAATTTAGTATGGATACTTTCTTTTTAAAATATTTATATGTAATTTAAATTTATTTATTATTTTTTTATTTAATTTTAAATTTAATATTAATATGATAACAACTGGTTCTGATTTCGACTATTCAAACAACAAAGAAACATTCTGTTAAAAGAAATAAAGTAAATCGATAGAAATATATTAGCAACATTTGGACGAAGCCTTTAGGTTGTAAGTTCAATTGTTATAGATAATTATAAATTGTTATATATTTAATAACATAAGTATGTTATTGATTTCTTACATAATATAAGGTATATGATAATTTAAAATTAAAAAAAATTTATCTATCTTATCTTGCTTAATCGTGAATCATTAAAGATAATATGATTTATTTACTTATTTAGTATATATTGGTATGAATACTCCCAAGAACTATAATGTACTTTGGAAAACTGTCACTAGATGGCGTAAGGAGGTTGAAGATGGCGAATACATAGTATACAAGTTTTGCTTGTGATCTTAAACCAGAAGATGTGATTTTTAAGGAAAGGAGGAGATTTTTAAGGGATTTTTAAACATCTTAATAATTTTAATTGATTCATTGAACCATATCATTGAAACAAAGTTGATAATTTAAGTGGGTATATTTATCGATTAGAAGATCTTACATACGAAAACAGTCTTCTTAAAAAGCAATACGTATATGCTAAGAATCTTAAACAAAATACCCGTAGAGTAAAGAGACTACTACTAATAAAATTTACGCGTTTTATAAGTAGCTCAATATCTATACCCTGTCTTCTCCAAATTGTTTATTTGTACATTAAATAATTTATTTTAAAGATATTTTAATAATAACGAAATCATAATTAAAAATAAGTTCTATAAGATATACCGGAAACACCTGGAACATACTAATTTCATCTTATAAACCTTTTTTATCTCAATTATGTTGAATTAAAAGGTAATAAGCACCATACCATTCAGCCCTATCAGCTTAAATTATTAAAGCTCATACATCAATATGTTATCAAAAATTTATCATTCCATTTTCAATTTCGTATTCTAAATTTGATATTCAAAACATATATCTTAATATAAATATAGAAACCATCGTAATATGTAAATTGTCAAATATTCAAGTTGACGCATTCGTCATTTTGACAACAATACTTCAAAAAGCGTTAACACAAATCTGTCTACTGAATATTATTAAGCCTAATAAATTATTCATTATGATGGTATTTGTGTTCTATATGCAATATCATTCGCTTCGTTCGCTGTGTCAACTGATCTCGCGTAGGGGTACGAATTAGATGGTGCTGTTGGAGATGACCAGGCCTGAGGTGATGGTTGGACACCAGAAATCTGAAAAAGAGTCATAGCTTATAGTTTATTTTTATGAAGATATTAATTCGTAATCGTTTAATACTATTTAGAGAACGTCGTATTACTATAATCGATCAATTTTGATATCTAGTATTTATAATAATAAAAGAGATACCTTAGCTTATAGTTGTGAGGTATAACAGCAAATATAAACGTGACCCTAAAACTTGGAAGTGCGTATATTACCGGTTTTAAAATATCGCTACTAGTGGCAATTATAAAACGCTTAATGAGTAAAAATATACAACCATTATCAGTGGAGGCAAGCAGTACACGAGTAATACAAACCTTCCCGCTAATACTGTTCCAACCTCCTTCGCTGAACATTTTGTGGATTCCCTAACGCTGTAGCAGCCATCAGTGCCATTTTAGCGACCACCAAGGCCTTTGTTACTAAGAGAGTTAGCGCGCCGAAGAGTATCCCAACAACGGCAATCACCTTTACTCCTATACCAGCTAGGAGTGGCGTGTATTTCTTGATTTTGCCTCTAGCTGTAACAATGTTTTTGTAAGGTTCTAACTTACCTATAATATATATACCTAACTTTATTTAACAGGAGCCTAAATTTTCTAATTTTGTTTATATTTATAAGCAAATCACTCGCCCTTCAATCAAAAAAGTAGAAAATATCTACTTGTATGCAAATATCTTTATTTTATTGATTAAATACATGCATACAATGTGTGCAGAGCACGTGCTACATGCGTACGTGTTGCACCGACCTTGACTCGCGTGATCTCACGTAACAGTTCATTGACTCATACTTTCCATCCGCATAGGGTTGTGAGCGACAATGCGATCTATGTGCGGATTTTAGTAAACATTAAAACATTATTTAAATCTTATAAAGAGGTTTTTTAATATATAGATATTTTAAAATCTAATGCATAAGGTGAAAAGCAAATATTGTTCATATTTGTGATGTAGATTGTCTTAATCTTAACAATAAATACCCAATGGCGCATATTGGGTATTTATTGTTTGCTCTGTTAATACTTGGTAGTGAACACCCAAAAAACTAACTGGTCAGTAGATAATAGAATTTTACTTTTGCTGTGGCAACCCTGTTCTACGTAAAATTGCGTAAATAATTCAAATAAACATCAATTTGTGAATGACAACATTGCATGCAACAGTTAATATATTCCTTGTTTAATCAATTTATCGAGATAATACAGAGAAACGTGAAATTACAATTTCTATGATAATGTGTGGTATACATAAGTTTATTAGGCTTTTGAATATTAAGCTGTCAACTATTATATGTTTGGTTTTATATCAATTTTTCTTATAAATAAAGTAATACTCATTTACATAATAACACGAAATGAAAAAATGTAAATATTGAGAATGCTCCTCCTTCATAGAAATTATAATCACGCTTTATATTTCGCTAAAATATAGCTAAATACATATTTTATTCGAAAAAAATATAAATAAAGTGTAGTTAAATAAATAATATATACTATGTTATGTGTAATAATATGTATTAAGCATATTTTGATATGATTTCCTATATTTAGAATTATTAGTTTTTTACAATAAGATCACTATATTGTAGTTATTCGATTACAAGTTGTATTTACAATAAATGCTCAATTTTAGATTAAACGTTTGTATTTTTATATTCTGGAATATTTTGATTTAATTGGAGATATAGTAATCTCTTACCTTCATCAAAGGTCCTTTTAACATCTCTTAATTCACCTGGTTCCAGTTTCACATTAAGTTTGTCTATTCCAAGCGCGTCCCTGGAAATATATTTTGTACTTTATTCGTTATCTCTGTTACAGTAAGATTAGTCTATTTAGCCTTAATCAAAAATCATAATAGACGTCAAAACATCGTCATAAAACAAAATCATATTTATATAGGTTATAATTTTTTAACAGGATTTGTTATTTCAAAACTTACTTGTTCCCACATTTTATTCAATTCAGTAACCGTTAAATTGTTATTGTTCCATAAAGGGATTATAACAGGTGTAATTGTGTCACACTTTCGTTGACACTTTCCAAAACCAACAATAGAACACAAATTTGGTAGAACAATTATAAATTATAACGTGACTCTCATGTTTATACATATAAAAGTTTTTTTTTTCAATTAAAACTTGTTTAAAGCCAAATTTGAGACACATACATAGGTGTCTCATCAAGCTATGTGACTCATATTGGTAACCATAGGGTTAGGTAACCATTCAAATTACTCTCTTAATAATATTAATATAGATAACTGAAAAGCTAATTTACAAGCAATAGTTATTTAAAATAGACATTTATATTTGAATTACATGAACTATTTATGCTATGATGGAAAAAGGTTCCAACATAAATATTTAAAAGCACTCACTTCTCAATGGTGACTCCCGATAAAAGCTCAACAGCCTCATTGTTACTTGCTCCCGGCGCCGCACACGCCGCCCCAATCAACAGTAACACACAGAACACCTTCATCTCGATGTTTTCAGTTTCAGCGTTAGGGATAAAATGAAGACGCTGGGATGCAACGCTTTTATATATACGTGAGATTTGGTAATCCTCTCTACTGTGATCGAATTGTTTGATACTTCAAGGACAAGATTTTGTTGCATTGAGGTACAAAACGTATGATGTATATAAACTTTTGTGTTGAATACATAATTTGAGAAATGATTTCTCAGAAGTTTTGTTTATTAAAATCTTATATTAAAATATAATATAATTAATTTTATTTTATTATATATATATATTTTTATTGATGTGACCAAATAATTGTTAAAAAATTATTTATACTTTTCTACATGTTTGATTTGAAAATGTAAGAATATGAAATAAAAATTATATTTTGAAATAATATGCCAGTGTTAACATTAATATAAATGAAGCGATTGGTTTTTTTTTCTAGTATCATTACTTGTTACTCTAAGTACAACGTTTAGGCGTTCATTCATACCTGAGATGCGTATTGTACTACAAAGAGGCGTAACAACTGAAATGAAAACAAGCCGAATATAACCATTTGAACATACAATTCAACACCGTATTTCAACATTAATAAAGTCTTTTATGATTTTGGCTTTGAGACCGGGAATAATTTGTTTTTCTTGATACAAGCTTGTGATGTACTCAATCCTTACTTTCTTTTTGATATAGAAACTTTGTTACATTGTATTTAGTACCAATATAATAGATGTAATCGAGGTATAATTTTAACTTCAGTTATTACACAGTGAAAAATATTCCCCAGTAACTAACTAATGGATCTACCATAAAGATATTATCTTTAGTTATACACAACATATTTAAATATTTTTTTCCTTTTTTAACAAAATAAATGTATTGATATATTAATAATAATAATGCATTAATATATTAATTATGTTATTATGATTGTTAGTGTGCGATTTTCAAAAGTGTGTGCATTTGAACTTGCCTATTTCAATGTATTTTCTTCGTGTGTGTACGTATCTGTAGGACTTACTTATATTATGCAAAGGCAAACTATATACATACAACGTAGGAAATATCAAAACTTACTAATTGTCATAACTTGTTATCACGAACTAAGTGTATAATCAAAACTAATAGAAAATCCTTAAATTCACTTACTACCGTTAATCTCTTAACTATCCTCCAAGTCACTATGATAACCTCTTAATAATAAATAAGCACAACATACATTTATCGATATAAGTTTGAAAGCCAAAAATATAAGCACCAACTTACATATAAACACAACATATAGCGTTGGCTGAGCTTAAAAACAAGCGACATTTAGCTTGTATTATCACTGCACTGTTTTATCATTAATAATCGAATCACTCTGTTTACAAGATGGGCGTGTTTTTGTCAATCGGTATTTTGGCCAGCACCATTGACATTTTGGCTACTGAAAGTGCTGCCATAACAGCAGCACTGCTTTGTCTAGTAAAACCTTACGTCACTATCGCTATCACGTCTTCTAGAAAATTTTAACGTGCACCATCTCGATGGATGAAAATCTTCCACAGTTCGTTTTCCAAGACGTTTTCTTTTGCGAACAAGCGAATTATGGAATCGGATCCAAAAATTTTAGAGTTTGGTAATTGGTTGTCTTGAAGATCATATATTATGTTATATATTTTATAGATAAAACTAGGTGCTAAGTATAATTCCCTTTTGTCGGAAACGTATTGGAATTTCACTCGCAAGACGTAGTAAAATTTCAATCCAAATGTCGGTTCCGAATCTTAAATTAGTCGAAATGTACAAGTCGTGTAAGTTACTTAAGCGTTATAAACGATAGTGTTGGTATAATATATACTTATGTAAGGGTTTAAATACTTGAAGCCATATCAGTCTAGATGCGGTAAACTATTAAGGTTTATCAAAAATACTTAAACAAATATATTATATACAGGTAACAGATCTAAAATCGTCCATAAATGTAAATCTTACTTTGAACTGTAGTACATATTTTGATTGATGTTTAGGAATATTTTTTAGTGAGTATAAAAATAATGACTGTATTTACAAACACAATGTCGGGAACGAATAATATTTCTTTAATTGAAAATATAATTGTAATACCATCTTTCGAAAATAAGAGAATATTCCTTTCATAAATAGATTGAAATCTCTCTCGTAGAACTAGTATTAAATAGGACAAGGATAACAAACTTTCACCTATTAAGTAGGTTTGGTTTCTATGTTGCTCAAACTTCCACATTAATTTATTAATCGAGGGTTTAAGAACAAAAATAGTTTTTTGTGACTCAAAACATTTTAAATACAATACAATAAATATTGAAATAGTTTAACAGCTAAAGGCATCCAAGGATAATTTTGTAATTGTAACTGTTTGTAATCATACTAAAAATTCGTTAAATATAGTTCAGTTATTTGTAAAATGAATATCTGATATGTTATAATGACATTTTATGTATTTTAGAATAGAAGTCGAAGTAAATAAAAAAAGTTGGTCGTCCAATGTAATCATCTTACTTAGGATAAAAACAATTATGCTTACTAATTATTATTTAACATAAACAATAATTACAACCCTAAATTTTATTATAATATGTCATGGCCTCCTCAAGATAAATTCTTACAAGTTGAGCTTTGAACCTTCACATAAAGATTGTACTTCGAGGGTTATGTAAGCCGACCTTTAGCCAGTACCATTGGTCTCGTTCAAGGCCGTGGCAATCAACTTCTACGCTTTACTTTCTATTTGAGATGCAGTTTAAGAATTTGAGGAAATAAATGTTTACAATTTCCTACAGTTTCCGGAATTGACCACTTACTTAAAATTTGTGTGTCTACATGAACATGGATTTAACTGGGGAACGGACTTAAAAGTTTGAAATTATTTATTGACAGTCCAACGCTCGGATTTAGTCTATTTTTAGCAATGGAGCACTATGCATGTTTGCAGAATTCAAAATGCAGTCGCGTCAATGTCAGTGAGGTATCTCGTGAGGCTGTGCACCGTTGGAAAAACATATTTTCATAAAATAAAAATTGTAAAATTTAATATCTGCCTTTTGTAGAAGAACCTACTTTTATTTGAAGGTTTGTTTTTTAAAATTTGTTTGTTAATTTTGAGCAGAAATTTACCATTATACTTTATTTTATTTTACTTCATATTACTCTATTTTACCTATTAATAATTATTGCCCGTTATTAATTGTAGTCAACCCTACCTCCATAGATAGTGTAAGCAGTCGTGTTTTATGTTGTTTAAATCTAAATAAAACTACCAAAATATTTATTATTTAAAATGTGTACTTGACGTACACAATTAAGAGAATCAGGCGTTACTTTGCGGAAGTCCATAGTAAAAAATTCTAATACATCAAAACACTCGACGCACGTTTCGCTTTCAACACCGGAACATCCTCAGGAAGTTCAACTTACTGTTAACGTGTTTTTTCGGGGAGTATTGCTGGTAGATTGGTCTATTAGACTTTTAACGTACAAATTTTATAACTTACTACAAATCAGCCTTTTAAATCCCATCATCTGATTTAACTATTAATCAAATATCTTGTGTCTTGCCTCCATAGAGCAGCTGTAGCAGAATATCAACCTCCTTTTATCATGACAAACGAAAAATTAATCTGACAATTCAGTCATCAAAATACTCTAAAACACGATGTAAAATTTAAATAAAATACCAAAAATCTAAGCATGTAAACAGAAAATACTCAGTGAGCCATTAAACACAAGCCCTGAAACATGGGAAAGCGTCGGCGACGTATTTTTCCCAGAAGAAAACGCTCTGTTTTCAGCCGACCACATCCTTTGAAACGGAAAATGAAACTACGGCACCGGCAAATGAAGGCTTTTTTTATTAAACATAACCCGAGGAGTTACATACAGCGATCTATGAGGAAAATGGTGGGAGGTATCTATAATGTCTCTGATAAAGTCAGAGATAGAATAGCTGAAAGTACGTTGGCGTTGGACAATCCTTTCTGTGCACAATTTTATGAAGACAGATGTGTAATACAGTAAATATGTTGTGATCTTTATTATAATTATATTAATCTTATATCTGCAATCTTAAAATGTTAATATTTAGAAGGTAAATTGTATTTATCTTTTCACCCCTCAAACATGGTTCATAATTAAAATATATTTTTGAAATCAAGTTAGTATTTTAATTATTACTGATTGTTGATTGTTGTAATAGTCGTGAGCGTCGTTACGAAATCTCGAAGTTTATTACTGTTTTGGGGTTGACAAATTAGTTAAAAAATCCTAATTGAAAGTCATCAAGTAGCATGTTCATGACCTCGAGGCTGAAGGTATTCTATTGGGGTAATATTTACTCCTGCTGTGAAAACAGATATCATCAGTGAACCAGTATGCTTAGAGTCAGATCTCAACATTTAGAAGTGTTAGACTCCCTAATCTGGAATGCGTTTTGGCATTCGAAGCTCATACAAGGCGGAAACTAGATTAGAGCCAACAATCAAAAAATTTTTTAAAAAGTTTTGAAGATACAGGATGCGTCTTGACAAAGAAAATCATTCCAAATAGTTAAAGAAGTTTCTAAAAGTGAAAAAAAAGTTGTTTGGAAGGAATTCAATTTTGTTAATGTGGAAAAATGAAAAACTAAGGCAGTGACACAAAATTTAATGGTAACTATTTAAAACCTAGTAATAAATTATTTCGTTATAAATATTATAAAATTAATTCATTAAATAATTTAAAAATAACAATGAAGTTATAGAAAATTGAAAATATTTACAATAGCAATATCGTAAACATTTAGTGGCGAAAATTGAAATATACAAAGTATTACAATATGGAACTAATTTAGTTCTTTATCTAGATGATGTCATGTGTTTTATGGAGTTCATTCGATATTAATATAACGTTGATTGTATCTACCTTTCAACGATTTCCTAACTTTTCAACCCACAGGAATAAATCAACCAATAGTCGAATTGCAAAGTGTGAACTTTCTAATTAATATCGAATACACAACACCAATTAAAAATAGGTAAATCACAGATAGCGCTCGCCCTTATAAATAACTGATGGCATCGAGTTCGTCGACTTAGTAACCTCCCTTCTGCAGAGCCATTGTAGCTGCAAATAATGCAAAGAAGAAACCAGCTAAGCCTGTGGCTCCAACTAATAGTAGCAGTCCACCAATCATAACTGGAGCAATTGCGAAATACTTCATTTTATAGGCTAAGAGAAGTGGTAGCATATATTTAGAATAGCGCTTTTTCTGTAAAGCCTTTTTCTTTTTCTTTCTTTTGTTCTTCGATTTGGACTCTTCTCCTGTGTCTTCTTCTTCGATTTCGTATTCCCCATCTTCATCGTCAGGTTCTTCTTCTGCTTCTCCTCCAAAGATGTCTGGAATGAGAAGATGTATCAGTACTTGTTACATACTACTAGATCAATGCAATAGCTATTACTAATGTTACGCCACCGTTAACAGTTATTTGACATTTTGATTCATTTACCAATACCCAGGAAAACACAAAACTTTTTTGCTACTAATCTTCTATTACTGACATGTGGGAGCTACAGTTTAGCAAAAATAATGTGCTGGTGATTATAATTAAATGAGTAAAGATATATGATATCTTATATAAAATCTGATAAAAATCAATGAATATCTGTTGTTCGCGTTTTAGTATCACCTTAAGAATAAGTATTGCATGCGTTTTTCCTATCGCATTCACGGGAAATTAATTTCTTGTCTAACCTGAAAATAATTAAAGACTTTGTTGATTATAGATGTTAGAACTGTGGAGCGTGGATTAATTGGATTTTGATGACAACGTTTTGCGGTATTTAATATAAGTCATGCATAAGTTTATTTTAGCTAGGTACTTATTAAGTCCTAAAAAATCCTAGCCCTAAATGTTACAAAAAGAGTTACGGTTTTTGAATCAAATGGAAATTTTTTGTACATGAATGTTATGCACATTAATATAAGTTTTATAATTACTAACATGTTAAGTAAATTACTAAATTACACAGAACATGATGTTCTTCTATTATGATATAATGATTTTATGATATTATCTTTGTACCGTTAATAATGTGTTAATGTCAATAACGGTTATCACGATTTTCAGAGGTTTTGCTCATTTGCAAATTATCTAGGCTAGGGTATTTTATCATAATTTATAATCAGTAAATGTCACTGGTAAAAACATATATGAAATAAATTTAAATTATGACGTGGATAATGTATTAGTTTGATGAAGATGCAAATACGTTTATACTTTTATTCATTCTTACCTTTTACAAATTATAATTTTAAAATTGTCCATTATATTTTACATGAATTGACAGCATGCTTGATTACTCTTTCAGATTTTAGGCCAATTCATTCCAGTGATATAAATATTAAATAATCGTTGATGATGGGATTGTACAGGTATATACTTATATAATATCTTTTTTACGACATTACTTAACAGAGACTGCTGTAGCTGCGATGAAATGAGACTGGTTTATTAATATGAATAGTCCCGTTAGACTTTGTGAGACCATCTATTTTCAGTCCAAGGAGTGTAAATATAACAGTCCCACTGTTATATTTAAAGAAATTGTACAGTGAATTGGAATCCATATATTCTCAATTAATTACATTTAACGATATTCAAAGTACATTCACCTGTAAGTAGAAAACAAACACGAAAACATGTCAACGGTAATACATCATTTTATTAGGAATGAGGAATATTTTTTGTCCTGTGCGTGACGCTTGATCATGCAACTTAGTGAAATTAATATTCCGATTTCGCTGTTTTGTTAAATACTTGATAATGTGTTTACTTTCAATTTCAATATTACGTGTTGTTCAAACATCGATATTGGGCCACCATATCGGTGTTTCTGCAATGGTCGTCAGCGAAAGACTGCTACGTCATAATTACAGATATTATTATAGTTGGAGTCTACTAAAGTTGGTATTTGCATAAAAACATATGTCTCCTTGTAAGCCTTATCGGAGTAGTTGTTTGTATAAACTAATTTATCTAAATATCGTAGGTTTTTTACGTGCTATATTTTTATAAAAAGTAAAATACTCAAATTGTAACATTATTTCGTTTAATTAATTACTTGGTATATTTTTAACAATAATTTAATAAAGTTATTTTTACAAACGCGAATCTTATCTTTAGGATGGTGCTTGGTCGTTTGTGGATTTAAACATGTTGCTCATATTAAAGTTGAGCAAGGAAAATATTATCTGGATATCTGTGAAATATGTAGCCAAAACCCGTATAAGCTGGTAGTACGTAAAATATTTTGCATTGGTCAGCCTTTATACTTCAGTCCAACAAGAAAGAATTTGCTTCACCGGAAAAGTAATTGATAATCTCCGGCTTATTCGTACACCAAAGCTATAGACATTGTCTACTAGTGTACTTATCCTTTATAATACTTTTAAGTATCTCTGTGACTCTCAAAATAACAGTAGTTATGAGACAGCTTCCTTATAAGTTGAATGTTCTCCAGAATTGAATGTATAGCGCATTTATAAAATCGGAAAATCCAATGTACTTTCAAATTGTGTTTTCAAAATTTGAAAAGCTTGTTAAGTGCATCCGGACGCACGGGGTGCAATGTTGATCGACTACCCATTTAAATTTTTTAAAACTTAAATCTAAATAGATGTCCTTCAAATTGCTTTTTTGAAATTTTAAACATTTCTAATTATATTAACTATTTTCATGGATATTTATAATCTTTTTTTTATTAATATAAATCACAATATAGAGATCATTTCAATTTGGGATGTTCGGTTCCTAAATTAAACTAAAAATAACAATCTACGGGTCGTTAAACACACCTGTTAATATTCAATAACAGTATTATAAATAATAATGTCCACAAGCGGAAATGATTGTGGCTTAGATTCGATGAAAATTTAGTCTGTGGTTCAAAATTACTGGACGGTGAAGAAAATGGATAGCAATCAAAGCAAGATTTAGATCAGTGATAGATTTCTAAGTAAAATAATAATATAAATATAAAAATGGGATATATTAAAAACGACATAATAAATAGACACAACAATTTTTAGGAATAGTTTTTTTTATTAAATCTTTTAAATTAATTAAATAAGAATTTGTTTTTGTTTCAATTAGCCTATCTTAGCCCTTTGGCATCGGTCATCAATCAAAATTAATTCAATATAATTAATAGTCCATGACATCTTACTAAAGTAGTTAATTCGTTTAAGTTTTGATAACAATTTTAATTGCTTGGCATGTGAGGAAACATCACATGCCTAGCAATTAAAATTATTATTAACATCACATCCGAATGTTCTTTCTTCCGGTTTTTATAAAGATTTTGAACTAAATACTTATAGCTTCAAAAGTTCACTTGTTTATCCATGCATATGATGCTAAATATGACATATTAAATAAACTGTTCAAGTAAAGCTATGCATATGCTTTCTTGACATAATTGTAGCTGATGAACCAAAAACCATTGTCGTCAGCGTGTAGCTCTCAACTGAAAATCAAAATATTAATTAGATACCTACATGACAATGATCTTCTCGTGGCCTGGTCAGCGATGTCTTCCGGCTCATCATCCAACTCCCTTCCTTCGTCTCTCAAAGGTATAGCCTGAGGCTGGAACTGCGAGTAAGCCTCCTTCGCTTGTTCTTCCTCGGTCTTCTCTTGAGGAATCGCGAAGTAGTTACCAGGGTACAGCACTTCAGACTTATACTTCGCTTCCGGCATAGCGCGTGGCCGGAATGCATATTTCTGAAACTCTTGCGGGCTCCTCGAGTTGCGAACACTATAGGATGGTATCACTATTGATGCTTTGGTTACATTGACAACCGAACCGTCACTGTTCCTCGCACTAAGGGATAATAGTTTGGTCAAGTCACTCCGGGCGGCCGTGGTGAGTGCCGCCCAGCACAAAACAGCCATGCACCTAATCATAATCATTGTTCGATGTACAATGTTCGATTACTTAGTACACCCCGCTCGATCCATCATAGCCAGCGATCGCGTTTAACTGAACAAGTGTCGAGGAAGACGTTTTATTTATACATGTATTGCACTCCCGGTACGGCTCGTTGGTTACGGAACCTCGTTGATAGGAATGTGCCTAAAATTCGTCAACGCATCGTATCTTTCTGTAACGATGTGGAGAAAATCAGAAATTGTTTTGTCATTATTGGTAATTTTTGTGTCAACGTATTTTTGGATATGATAATGATTTGTGAAAGGATATGAGTTTTTCGTAGCACGTCTGCTACGCAGGTCAAACTTATATATAGGTATTTTTAGACAAAAGGATGGCAAAAATATTTAAGTGTTATTATTTTACTAATATGGTTTTTATAAAATTTTAATATGTTGTAAAATGTGTCGAACCTTGGCACTTGATTCTGGATAAAATGTTTTTTTAAATGATCGTTACGAATGTAATAAACTCAATTTGTTTTTTCCTCTAATGATTTGGAAGTATTGTGTATCTCAAATGAAATATCTGTTAGTACAAATCACGATTAGTTAGCCACAAGACATGTAACAAACTCAAATCATATCTATTTCCTAGTATGTAATATAATTAGTAAACAATTTTAAATCATTTCAAGTTGACGATTTCTATTGTTGGTCTTTAAAAAGTAACGACTTAATGTAAAATAAACATATACAAATTATTTATAAATACGAAAATTTGAAACAGGCAAACTACCTGCCGTACAGTTAGTACAGATTAGATTGTTGATGCAGGCCCGATTAAGGAGCCCTAAAGGCTCTCGCAAGTTTGCTATGATAGTTTCATTGCTACGCTGACAAATTCAAAGGCAAGCCTGTAAAACTAAATTTCAATGTTTATTCTGTAGTTTAGTATAGTTCATTATGATATTAGTATATTCATAACATTTAAACTCTAGTGAAATAAGTTTTCTGTGTATAAATTGTGTGTTCATTTGAATCAATTTGCCGCTGTATGAATTAATAAACAGTATTAATCCAGACTGATAAATATAATGTTGATAGGTAATGTTACAATTGACTTTGCATGCAATAATTTCGCGTTTTATATGATAAATTACCGCATTCTGTTGTCATATTGTTGAAACTTTTCTTTTTGTCGAATGTCATGTCTTAATGCGTGCTAATCCTATCAACTATATACGATATACAATTTGATCATGTAATATTAAGGAAAGTGAAAACCTACGATAATATAGTCATATACTCATTACATGATGATATATAGCCTGTATCCATCTATGTAAGTGGGCTCCAGTACAAATAAATTTTCGATGCAACCCAGTACTTCATGAGCTTAGCGCGTTCAAATTAGCAATTTCAAATGCTGGGCAATGTACAGCCTTTTGTTTATCTACTCTAGTGTCTGTGTATTATAGGAACCAGGACAGCTACAGATGTCTACTATAAAGTGTGTAAAACAATTTTACCCAAACAATAAAACATAGTCAAGTGCTATGATGTAGTTAGTGATTTGACACATTTTGGCAGTGTTAAGGTGGTAAATTAGAATGTTCACGCCGTTTATCTACGGTCGTTCTTTTAAAATATTATGAGTACGAATTATATAATATAAAATCATTCTTTTTTTCTTAATTTGTTTCTTACTTAAGCCGTAATATGCTGCCAAAAAGAAAAAAATACGTGTGTTTTATGTAAATGAAAAGTTAGAAAATTTTTAGATCAACTAATAAGTGATCTAGTAACAAGGTTTAAAATAAAAAATATATTTCGTATTCAAAAAAACAAGGTCAATAAAGTATATCACATTCATAGATTTAATTTTTAATGTTTACAATATTAATTAATTCTTACAGAATTATACAGGCTTCTCTATTGTCAGCTACTTCAAAACGGTGGCGATAGGTTGTGTATAAAGATAAATAATATTAGTTGTCTAAATAATTATAAAACCTGCAATACCCAATGAATCTTGTTCGTTATAATTACTGTTATTTTCAATAATTATAGAACACGCGTGGTATTAATACAACAAAGTAACTTTGATCGATTTTCTTTATTAAAATGTCAGTAGATTTCACTTTAAGTGTCAATAATAATTATTTATAGTAATTTGGATTGACAAAGTTTACAATTGAATCACACATGATATATAACTACTTGAAAATAAATAGTTAGAGACGTGTTTAGTGAGTTTGAACTAACGTGTGACAATTTTAATGAAATATTATTTTTACATTAAAAGTAATGAAATATCGAACAAATAAATTATTATTTGTATCATTGATATTAGCTTGAATCGACCGTCCAATTGCATATTTCATTGCGATTTGATTTTCAAATTTCAAACATTTCTGAGGAGTTCGAATATCAAATTGTTAATTACTCCAGACCAGAACCTTAAACCTGGTCAGTGAGTTTTAAGTTCCTCTATTAATAGTTTTCTGTGTTTTGAAAAATATGTCTTACCTCTACAAAAGATTTCATGCTTCTTCAATATTTAAAGACTTCTGAAAGAAGGCTTGACTTATCCATGTAGTGTTTGAAAAAGCGACCTTACTGGAGGTGGGCAGTTCTTTAAGCGCCCACAGACAACATCCAATTGACAAAAAGCTCCAGCAAGGCCGCCAAGGTAGATAAGAGAAATTATATATAATGTACAAGCAATGCAGATTGAGATGAAGAAGGCTTAAATCTAGAGAATGTTAATAACAATTAAAAATATATATTTTCACCAGTCACAAATAATATATTTATATTTTTTAATTCTTTATTGTAGGGGCAATAAAATAATGCACATACCTTTTTGTACTGTGTTACATCACACAGGTAAACACAATATTTGTGTTCGACTGAAAATATAAACGGATCTCCACCTCAATTGTTTTAGATATATTTAACCACCTTGGTAGTTTATATCATTTATTAACCCTAGTCAACCTTACGGAACAAACAGTAAGAATTGGCGCATGAAACACGCAAATGGAAACATTCACTTCCAATTGCTATAACGTTAATTGTTATAGGAAGTCAGAATATGCACGAGGATTATTGCGTTTAGTTTCTAGTTACGTATAAGTAAATATGATTTTTTAGAAAACGGAAGTTAAGTATGCTCTAAAATAAAATCCCAAATGAGATATTGAATAGTGAAAAAAAATTAATACTAAAATATGACAGAACAGTATGTTTGCATGCAATTTTGTGAACTATACTTTCATATAATTATCATTTCCAAGTCGGTAAAGTTAGAACAGTAGTAGCTGATATTATTTGCGACGAATAATAAATATATTATACATTAACTGCGCTGTATCTAATACAGCGCAGTTATTGTAAAGTTTTGGGTTAAACGAAACGATTGATACCTACTATTTTATTTGAGTTATCCAAAAGTAAGGACTTCTCTGAAGAAAACTCAACTGTCCTTAGACGTTTTGCTAAAGACGCCGCGGTCAATCCAATGCAGTGGACTACGTCATTTCAATGGGTATTTATACCGACCTAGTGCTGCTTATTGTGAATATGTACTATTTATATATATTTTCCATAAGACCCATTTTCTAATAAGACACTATGAACCCTTTTTATTAGGCTCTTCGTCACGGAGTTCGAACTCGAACTCCTCCAAAACGAGATTCTTGACGATTCAATTAAATGAATATACTAACGTGAGCGAACTAATTTTAGATCTAGGGATGGTAAACAAACCAGTTGTCCACCTCTATAATTCAGTTGCCAGTGTTACAGATTCGTTAAACTTAAATTCTGAAAACTTTTTTGCCAAATACTTCGTTGTGCGGGGCAGGTGCACTAAAGTTGACCGTTGAATTAGAATAGATTATTCAAACTCTTCGATACCTATTTGACGTTGAATGATCAAAAACGTTGACTCTCAACATGGGTTCTCGAATTTTTGGGAAGTTACAACAGCAGAACACACTTTTTGGTTTGAAAGCAAGCCAAGTTCTGAAGATTTTTCAGTCTGAATCGCCGGGAACTAAAAAGATGTTTTGCAAAATCTTCGATAGCCTTTACTATTATTTATAAAAATCGTTACTCCATAATGTCTGCCAATTTGGCAACAATGTCACAACGCAGATAGTGTACGATGATCCTTGAAGCAACAGTGAACTACGAATACAAGTTTTTCTTAAGGAATTGATTTCAGTCCGCCCAGGATGAACTTGCATTCACGTGCTGCACTTTGTTACGCTGTTTACTAAGTTAGAAAGTACGCCATAATGAACCTCGGTCAATCAATGTGTCATGCCAGTCACGAGTACGAGTTCCTCTCAACCAATATTTGTACCACGACTCAGTTTCTATTTTCTAAGAATGTACGAATCTCATCCGCATCAGACGCCTCTATGTTTCTCACACGCGCCAGCATTGTTTTTGTGTTCAAATCGTTGAACGATCGCCCAGATTGAACGTTGGTCAAGTTGATCTGCCAGATTCTACTTACAGATTATTGAAGCTTTCCTACATCAAAACTATTCCATGTATACACTTGAAAAATGTACAATGACAGATGAAACAAACTGATAACAGCTGAAGAGTTCGATTTTCAAATACTTAACTAGTGAGTAATTATTGTTAATGTGGCCTTTAAGAAAATTTTAAGGTTGAAAACGAATTTAACATTAGTTCTTGTAGTATAAGGACAGCCTCGTAGTATTTGTCCATTGTGAATTTTAATAAAAGTGTGTGAGATATGATAAACTTTTAGATTCCTTTGAATATTGAAAAACCTCATTCTTATTGATGTATTGGAGAGACAGGTTTGCGAACCTGAGGTGGAGGTTGCAATTGTTGGACGTACGATGTATTAGACTGAGAGCAATACATGCATTAAACTGGGATTGTTGAGGTGGACTTATTTCATTGTAACCTGAGGGCATGTTTACAATAGTGGCTATATTTATACTTAGTTATAAGATGTTTATATATATTTTAGCGTTAATATTGTACACATATAAGTGGCTAGTTTATAGTTATTAAAGGACTTATTTATGGAAAAAAATTATCAGGTTTGACAATTTTTTTATGGCTGGATCAAATAAAAAGTTCTACCCTTGGAAAGGTTTTCATTGGGTTTGTAGATCTTTTTAGCCTGAAAATACATACAATATAAAATCGTAACTCCAATTTCAAATTGTGCTTTTAAAACATTTTGTTTATTTAGCAATTCGAAAGAAGGTAAAATAAACAAAAGAAATACATTTATTTAAAAATAATTTAATAAATAGGAAACGTTTAAATATAGTTTTTATAAAAAATACTTTTATAATTGTTCCAACTAAACTGGACAATTATCAACACGTACGACGTACACACAAGTACTATACACGTAATCATGTAAGAAATTAATAACTTATTTACAAACAAATTAAAGCCATTATCATAATAATAAATAAGTTATAGAGTTATTGCAACGAATACAATCTTACTGTATACAATTAATAAATAACTAATTTCTTGTACATTTTAAACGAATATAAAATGAAATATTATATAATAACACAATAGAATTGATTTTATACGTCAGTAATTGCATGATGTATAAATTCAATATTATTACCTAATCAACAAAGTCTGGATCTCGTAAGAAAAAAGAATCTGTGTTTTAATATTTAACTTCCCAATATTGAACTGTAGTCAGTACAGATCTTGCAGTATTATCGTTATTACTGCAGGTTTGTCCATTTCATACTAGATGGCGTGATAAAAAACCACTCAAATCTTCGTAACCGATATAAGAAATATTATTTTATTGTTAGTTATTGCATGCTAAAATTTTATTCCATATCACAGAAATACAATACAATATTTTCCTGTTACTAACAACGAACAACGTTAGTCTTACCAACGAACCGGTTTCTCGGCAGAGTACCTTTACTTAAAGTTATAAATCTTATTCTTTTTTGTATGCAGAATACACTATATCAGAAGCGTCGTTGTATGATCGTCTATCCCAGCCTCCGCTTGTACCACCCGAGGACCACCCGTGGCTGCTATGACTGTCATGGCTGCCTCCGCTACTATTCTTAGCTGCTATCAACTTCTTTAACGCCAGGATACCAGCAAGAAGCAAGGCGATCTGAAATTAAGAATATTATTATTATAAATTATTCCGATATGTTTTTCGGAAATACTTTGAATGATACTTCATATTGTGGTAGTGCGTGGCAGTGATGTCATTGAGATTTAATCTTTGTCTTCGACGAAAATAGACTCTAATTTATTATATATTTTATACAAATTGAATACGTTGTTGGCTAAAAGCTACATGAAGTTGACATATTTGAAGTTATAGTATTTTGTTATGTTCTAAATTAACACCATGTCTTCACGTCATAGGTAACAACAATTAAAAATATATTATTAACAAACACTGTTAATGACTTAATTTAATAGAACCAGTAATTCATAATGTATTTTTAGATATTTATAATTATCTTTTCAGCGCATAATTAATTTGCTAATAATGATAATATACATTTCAAACGATTTATATACGGTATTTTTCAATGAATTTTGCATGACCGTCATAATGTTACAATTTTGAGGTAGTGATTTCCAAGATAAACAGTTTTTGATATTTAATACATCATATTATACGCCTTTTAAATGCATAAAATGTGTAAAATAAAAATGAATTATTTCAACAAAAACAATTCATGACCTTCTAGTAAATTTAACATTTCAGCAGTTTTTTTCAAAAAGTAATTTTTATATATACAGCCAGTAGTACTGTGAAATTAATACTTATCATTTACAGCGTAACAAAATACTTATGCTATAAAATTATAATTGTGGTTTTTAATCCTAATAAAATTTAATATAGTGTTGTTTTAACCCAGTGTAAGCGTGAAATTAAAAAATGTGACTACCTTGGCTTACTCGGTAGCACCGAGTATCGAATAGTCGGGATCAAATCCCATGTAAATAATATATATGAATATATAATAATAATAATAATAATATATAGATAGATGATTTGTATAGGTGTATTGCTGTATAAATATACAATTTTCACCGAATCTTAAAATAAACAGTTTCCATTTCTTACCAAAAGAAGATAGATATGATATTTTTCTACTGAATTTAACTGCGTAAACATTGCCCTACCACGTAAAATCTTTATTTCAAATCAATTTAAATCCACTAACACTTAAACTAGCTACCTCTACATATTTTCGACTGTCGGATAATTGCAATCATTCTAAGTAAATCTCTTACGGCGTAATGTATATAAGCCGCACGAGATTTACTTTAAACGAAAGAAATTATGAATTGCTTGAGTGTTGTTGCTTCTTCAGTGCGTTACTGAGTGACAGCGGACTGATTAATGTAGTATAATCTTGCCAGATACGATGCATTATTTTACCAGAAAATATTTATAAATTTTGAAATATTCCTATTTCTATGTTTTTATTATATAAAAACTATATTTAAAAAAATTTTTAGTTATTGTTTATTTAGAATTTTATACAAAATTTGGAAGACACGCATTACGTATTTATGTTATATATTATTTTAATGGCGAAAATACACAATATATATTTTACTTTCATTATTTTTTATCACATAAGATGAGAAGAAGAAAAATATAAGATGTTAAAAATAAATAATTGTGTTACCCTTTTGTTGGGGTAATTTATTATTTTTCAATTAATCTGGTAACATTCAACTCTTTACACGATTACTCGTTACAGTGATACGTAAATGGTACACCGAAGGCCGCTGTAATCTCATTATATTCTAGTTCAAGCAGATGCAAGTCAATTCAAACTTTACTACTATCAGCGTAAGATGTATTTCTACATACTAATAGTCACATGTGAATGACCGAACAAACTAGTTTGTTGATATATTTTATGAAATGTTTTCAGTGCATCAATTGAAAACAGACAACAGTATTGCATACTACAGTGGTAACAATTCTATGTTTGGTATACATTTTTACAGATTCAAGGAATTAAGTAATATATTAAAAGTTATTATAATAATATAATTAGAAAGTCGTAAAGAAAAGGGTGAAGTTAAAAACCTGAATCAATAGTTAATGTTGTACAATCTGTGACAGTGAAAGTCTGTAATTTCTGTACCAAATACAGGGCTATAGAAATGTAACAAAGCCCTTTTATTAGTACTAGTTAATGACATTTCTGTGCCAGACAATTAACATTTATCTATGTCGATAAATAGATGTAAAGATGATGATCTAGACAGTATGTTGATCTATGAATATATAAGGCTATAAGACTGCCTTCCACTTATGAGTATCATTACGTTCGATATTATAGATTTCACATCATTGTTCCAGATACAATAACTATGCCATCTCATTGGACACAATTCGTTGGCATAAGAAGATCATTAGAAAATAGTAATTTCTTTAAACCATTATATATGACATTTTCTAATAGATGTAGTAAACTTTCCACAGATTATAATAAAAATTAATGCTTAAATAACGTGGAAAATAGAGAATGCTTATATTTCCGCAATGTTTAGTATAATCTTCAAAAATCTGGGAATATTTTTTTATCAAACAAAATTTTAATTTATGAATGTTTTTAAATGACATATTTATGACATAAATTCAACTATTCATTTTACTATAATATAGCGTCAGCATTGTACATATATAACATTCAAAGATTAATATATTGTACTATATGTAAATGTGCTAATTCACATGAACTATATACACAAACAATTATTGCTCCACGTTTTCTCCTATAACAATGACCGGAAAAGTTTGTAAAGAATGCGTGATTTAATGCTTTCTTTAGATCGAATATGTATTGACTATAATTGTCACAATAAGATTATGGGAACTAGGAGCTTTTAGAGTTCATAGAAATACCAATAATATCCACAGAGAAAAGTATAGGTTTATAGATTAGTGGTCGGATTTCGTATTCTGTTTTGACATGCGCGTGGAACTATATAGAGTTTATTTTATTTTAAATTTTATACAAGCAATCATGTCTTATTTTAATTAAGTTTGTTAATTTGAGTAAAACATAATAAAACTATGTTAAAGTACTAACTGGTTTATATAATGTAGCTACTCAAGGATGTTTAAGGTATATATTACGTGTTTAATCTCGTACCTTTGACACGATGAGCGCTTTTCCCGCCAAAACAAAAAGGCCGGCCATCGCGACGGGTATCATAGCGGCCATCTTCATAGCAGCTCCCATCATCATCATCCCCATCATTTTCTTCATTTTTCCACGACCTGGAATTGAGAAAAAATATTTTTAGTATTAAGTATTAATATTTTAAAATTACATCAAATCATATTATTTCTGTTATTATATTCAGTCATACTTTTACGGTTTTACTTTTACACCGCCTTTACGTATATATGAAACGAAATCAAAAGAATAAATACACATTTTATCATTTACCATTATTTAATTCAAACAATATATAATAATGAAAATTTGACAAAACATCACGATAGTTATTTTTAATCGACATTGAAAACAGGAAGAGTCAATCTAAAAGGTGGAAATCATGGTGTTTAATTGTCATTCCAAACAAAAATGTCTTATTATATAATGAAACTTATTTGATTCACGTCTTGTTTGCACTGGGGTTACGGGTATTGTCCAATAATCCTATCTCATTATTCTGACAAAAACAAAACCATTTTCGCGCTCAGCGACCCGTGATTCGTGGCGAAATAATTACACGCGTTAGCAAAGTGGAAAAAAGAAAAGTAGAAAATCCGTTTGGGCGTTACAACCGTTATATATGTAATTTTACTAGGCGTTAATTATTTTTTGATTATGTCGAATACATCCATATTTATGGTTGCCTCAGGACAATATATGCGCCAAGAACATTTATATTCCGAATATATACAATAAACGATGTCTATGAATATTTTCCTTAAAATTATCACGTTAAACAATCATTTGCAATCAGCTGTAGTAAGACGTCTAAGTAATAAGCTTTATCATTACTTAGAAGCCCATCAATTTAATTTAAAAAGCTTTCATGATCTCCATTATGATAAAGTGTACTTAGTTTAACATTTAAGATTGCTGAGATAAGAGTAGACATGTAATTTTGAAGTAGAAATTATATAATTTAGATGCTCACAGTCCGTCATTATATCTGAAGATGGCTTTTGGCCGTAAAATATGCTCAATGACTATCATAACCCTATTCTGAAGTATGAGAGTCAAAAGCGGTGACTGTAAAGTAAATAAAATTTAGTGCAAAAATTAATAATAAATTTAATTCATATTAAGCTCCTAATTTCTTCAAAATGAAAAGTGCTTCTGGTCCTTAAACCTTCAAATAATAAGCCTAATAAGATAACACGACGTAATAACTCGTATTGTTTAAAAATAACAGATGCAGAAACCACCTATGAGACCGGCTTCTAAAATTATCTTACTGATTGTATAAATTTCTTTCTTAGCCATTAATATTTCTTATGGTTGCCATAAAGCACATAATAACTATTAATTAATGTACATTGAGATCAAGAGCAACAATTATGAGCAGTTATAAGTGTTATACATCTTAACAAGATAATGCTTGCTTTCTCTTAAATATGCTTCTTAATTGATACATCTCAATTAAGACGGAATAAAGAAACAATTATGAAAAGAAGGAAGTTTAACTTCTGGAACAACTAACCAACACGCTCAGATTCAGTTATTCAATTCAAATGAATGAGTAACGAGTCTTTGTAATTGACTTCTACTTTCTCAAAAATATGCCTTTTCAGTTGATGGTTTCGATGACATAACATGATTACAGTTTAAGTCATAAAAGACGATTTTTCTTAAAAATGTATCAAACAAAACAAATCATGACGCGCAATTGTAGCACGATTTTCCCACGGACAATATTTAAAAATGTTTTTGTATTTCTTCCAAAAAGTTCGTAATTCAAATTCTATTTAATTTTTTACTATAATTGCTCCCAGGAGTTATTAGGAGGAGGAGAAATATTTACCATCTATATTATTATTTTTTAAAATATAATCTTTCTATTAATTTGCACACGTTTTTGTTTTTTACTGAAACACCTTTCTTTAGGCCATGCCTCATCAGATAAACACAGTAACAAACATTCATCATGACATTCACCTGCAAATTATATCTAAGATAAAGCTAGCTCTGGAGAAAGCAATGAATTCAGGACATGGTAAAAGGGCAATCATTTCTATGGTTTGAAGTATAATGAGCTTTAATACAAGCATAATACAATTGAAACATGAGCTTTTAGTGAAGAATTTCTTAGGGTATTAGTTTGCATTAAATTAACCAACTCAATGTATGTTTTTATTAAACTTTATAGCATATAACAATTTGTAATACGTAAAAACGTAATTCGTAATGGAAAACAGACTTTTGATATTTGAAGACAATTATATCAAATATATTACATATTTGCGATATGAATATATTCAAATCAGAATAATACATAAACAAGGATCTATACTTTGTTTAGTCTGTATTAGGATATAATTAATTGTAGTATCAGTGTCAACAAACATGACATTTAGTTGATAAAAATGATAAGGAACATTGTAATGACATGCTTGTTGATTTCATGTTCTGTATTATAATATCGTCGGTTACTCTAAGTATAATGTTTAAAATAAAAATAATATTAATTTATAAAGCTCTCTATTGTTGTCAAACTCACATTCCAGAGTTATCAATCACATCCAATATTTATTTTTACCTTTCTGTTTACTATAAATTTCCTTGCTTGCTTATTCGCAAACATAATGTAAACATTACGATTATCACTTCTTAATTTCATTTAGTATGGAATGAGCATTGTAATATTAGCTGTATTTCATAGAAAGGTATTATTTTTCTTTAAAAGCTTTACATCCTCCATAAATTAATATATATGCTTTGTGTATAGTTTAAATAAAAAACACAAACAAACTTAATGAAAATATTAATAGTAATCCAGCTAGAATAGATCTATATTTTAAACTAACCTTCTTCAACGCCCCTATTAAGCTCTTCACCCGTGACCTTGGGCAATGACAGTTGTATCGTCCTTGAATTAGCAAAAGCTGCAATTCTATTCCATAGCATTTCTGACAACGCTTCATCCTTGCTCCCTAAGCTCCTTGGCAGAATTTCATTTTCACTTGGTAAATCGATATTTGAAAGTTTAACAGCTTCTACCCCATCAATCAATGGTATGGAGTCCATCCTCGCAGCTCTATCAAAGAACAGGATAGCTTTTCTCTTCAGACAAGGGATGATGTCCGAATTTTGACAGTCTTCGTACACTCTCATTATGTATTTAAATCCGAACTCGTCAGATGCTGCTAATCCTAGTAATAAGGTCAAAATAAACACTTTTCCGAACATCGTGACCCTTGAACCACGTTGGTTGGTGCAATAAAAAAGACTGTACACACAAATGACTCTACCGCGTATTTATAGTCTATGTACCATAGAAAAAGAATTGTGCCTGTGATCGGGGGTACTGTCTAGTGGTGTTTTCACAATGCATGGAATTGAGAATTTAATATGAAAAGCAACGAGTAAGTGTAACGAGTGTTGTTTGTATACGGTTGGTGTGAAAGTTCCATTTTGTATCGCATCTGTGTGGGTGTGTAGCGAAATGGAAAATTGTGCTTGTCTTAAGGTTAAGTTGAAGTTGGCTGATAGGAATGGATGTGGTACCTATATTAGATGAATCTCATTATTTGTGGATTAAGTAGTTAATTTAAATACATAATTTTTTATCATTATTATAAATAAAAGATTTAGAACTAGTTATAGATTTAAACATCTGCTGTATAAAGCTTTACATGTTATTGAGCAAATAAATTTCTGTTATGTATCACACAAATTCTGAGTAATCATTTGTACATACAATACTAATACACACTCGTGAAATCCAAAGTTTCTGCTTCCAAATTGTTTTTATTTGAAGATGAAAAAGCTTTTCGCAGTGAAATATGCACAACTACTATCATAACTCTAGTCTGAAGTATGAGACTCAAAAGCGGTGACTGCAAAGTAAATAAAAATTTGTGCAAAAATTCATATAAATTTATTAAACACCGAATTACTTCAAAATGAAAATTGCTTCTGGTCTTAAAATCTTCAAATACAGGAGCCTAATAAGGACAGGACGTAATAATTAGTAAGCGTCTACCTACCTTTTACTTACCTTGAAAAGGATCAAACAAAACCAAATAAAAACTTGCTCAAGCCCTATCACGAACATATACATATATATATGTGCTTCCTTTAAAACTTGTACCTATTCATTAATTCTATTATATAGCTGGCTATGTCCTATTGGTCCTAGAACCCAATAGAACCTAGCTCGCTAAAGTTATACCACATCCATTGTTAGCAGCTTCGCGTAGGTTGGCACGTCGCATGCAAACGACACGGAATTAAACAGTTGTAAAAGTTTATTTATTGTTATTAATTAGCTTTTCCGATCTATCCTAATTAATTTGACGAAAGGAAATGGTTTCGGATTGTCGTGAAAAAGTAATATAAAAGGTGATTCGGTTTTAGTTTTTGACGCGTGCTGCGTCGATTCTACGTCGGTAAGAGGTTTGTTTAAAAAAGTATTTATATTTGTGTTTTATTTTGTATTTTATTATACATATATATAAAATGTTATTCATAAACTGAATGTTATGTAATGTAATAGAAAATCACTAGTACTCATATTTTAAGATATTTTAAAGCGTATTGAAATATGAAAATGAAGGTTTATATGATTTATAGGATTAGTGAAATTTTTAAAAATTAAAAGCATTTTAATGTGAATAGCAAACATTTCTATGAAAGCAGTTTTAGATATGTCTTGATTAAATTTTATTTCCCCTTTCGAAACAACTCCCGGATTCAGATGATCATTAGACAGACATTTACATATAAAAGTGGGTGAATATCATAAGAAATCGTTTACATTGATTGTGCGTTACTGACCGAGATATTAACATTGCTAAGTGATGGCCGTGGCTACGTTTTGAATTAGGATGAAAAGTGTGAAACTCCGTATCGTAAACTCATACTCACACAGTTAAAGTTCACTGTAAATGTTCTGAAATAGCCATTATCGGTACAGTTATAATAAAAGGCATTAATTACAACTAAATAGTTGATTTACTGATGACATTGATAGGAGAATTAATTGGCTTGGAATAGAACTTTTTTTGGCAACTTTTAACAGCAGACTATGTTACGAGGTTTTAGATTAGATAACATTATTAATTTATGTAGCTAGTTTTTCTTTAACTTTGAAAATGCCCTTTATATCACATCTATAAAGTTTCTTTCATCGCGTGAGACTATAATAGTTAAAAGAGACTTAATTAGAATGAAGTACAGTAAGTTAAATGGCTATTCGCTAAAGGTACAAGAAAACTATATATATGTGGTCCTTAAAGTATTTTTCGTATGTATAATAATACCGATTATAAACTTTAGTTTCAGATCTATATATTACAAAGAAGTATGGCCTTTCAGTTTGCCCGACTAAATAAAATTTAGGGCTGCAATTAAAATTAATTAAAACAAGGAAAAACAAAAAAAAATTCCCTAAATACAATAATAGGGAAAATAAAAAAAAAATTTTAACTGATATCATCATTAAAGAGTAATATAAAGTTAAGATTTATATAATTAACAAAGTATAGTACAATGGTCTTCCTTCATTTTGGACGACGTTCAAATTATTGGTAATGGTAGAGGAGTGCGAGAGTTCAATATACTATATATGTATCAATAACGTATTCAAATTCAATTTTCTAATCTTATTAAATTAAAAAAAGATTAATTAATATTTTTTGTTTTTCGCATATGGGTGAACTGTTTTTCTCATACGTACTCCTAAATTATTTTAAGATTCATTTATGCATTCAAAAATACACAGTACACTTGGTTGTTTATTAATTTGTAAGGTAGTTCTAACAAAAGCAACTACAATAGATTTTATTGATTTGATCATGATTTGCTAATTTGTCATTATGATCAACATTTTTCATTCATGCTTTCCATTAAAATTAATAAAAATAACCTGATTTTTCGGTCATGCATTGTAAGGCTTAGTATTCAAACTCAGCTGATAGATAGTTTAAGGCGAGAAAGTAAGTGATTGGAGTAAGAGTTAAAATACAAGGCTTCATAAAATACGAGATTGTCTTTTGCTTCGGGGCATATCTAGTTTATAGTCTTTTTGAATAATTCAAGGATACTTATAATTTTTATCTTTATGCTCGTTAAAATATAATGTATTTAATTGTAAGCTTTAAGTTATTAACAAGATTTTTATTTATTAGTGCACAATCACCGACTACGTCATATCTTCGCTAGGAATTTTATTAAGATTCTAGTAGGTTTTATTTTACAAGTAATACCGATTAACAATAGAAGTAACTATTAGTAAAATTTAATACAACACCAAGCGAAAGTAATAGGATATGAGGTTTAAATCCACTTCGTAATATGTTTTCTTTTTTTCAATTTTTATGATAGTTTTGAGATACCGAGTTTACAACGTACATAACGGCCATATGACGCGTAGCGTTCGCTACGATTTGCTACGATCTACGCATGGTCGAGTATAGATTAACGTATTCGCTACGAATAATTTACATAGAAAACGTCAGTCATAATGTAATTACAGCTATAAACTGTAATTAACCTCAGTACAATACATTTCCAAAGAAAAGTAATTACTTTCTCTGAATACTAGATAAACGGACACTGGTTTAATGATATACTGATCTGCTTTAGTGCCGCAAAGAATATTTCAATTCATTGTCGATTACCAGATCATAACAATTTTTAGTTTATCTTACTTAATATTAAGTAAAGATTCTTTTATCTATGTGTCGAAAAGTTTTAGTTTTAAAAGAGTAACTATCGTTTCTTTTAGCATCGCGAGAGAATCCACTTTGATGCAGTGACACTAATAAAAATGTTTAATTTCGAATGTTTATTTATATATGATGTAATTATTTTAAACTTTGAATACATATTATTGACTGTAACATGAAATGACCATTAGATTTAATGGCTGCCCACTGGCCTGGCCCACTCAGTGCTAGAGAGCTGTGAATGATAAGCCTTCTAATACCTTTGAGACGTAAAAACATATTTCTATCTCTAAAAGTTTTAAATAATAAGATATTAGTACAAACAACAGCTTGAGACAATTTCGTTGTTCGAATTTACATACACTCTAAAGATGTTAAATTGGTACCCATAATTTACGCATGTCATACAACAAAGAGATATTGCAATTATTCCGTTCAACTCTAAGTGAGAAAAAGTTTTCTTATGACTTTCTTTTATAGTCTATATTTAGTTACGGACATTACAATCGCAGGGGCTTATAAAGGGGCTATATCGTCCAGGCATAGTCAAAAAAAGGTTTATATAGGGGTCAAAAGTTTCGGTACTTTAGTATCATTAACGCTTCACAATTGGTAATATATTTTCAGAATCGATTGAAACTAACACCCAACAAATTTTGGTAGTAAAGTTAATTTTTCAAATTAATTTAGTTTTTATATGCAGTTCTAAATTAATTTAGTTTTTAAAGCTTTCTTGACAAACAATATAAGCTAAGGCTCAGTTGTATACACTTAAGTAAAATATATTCCTTGAAAATTAACATTGCTAATAAATAAAACTTATACAGAACATTGAAAATCGATTACAATAAAAATGAAAAATTAAATGCGTCCTATCACATAATCACGTAGTAATCTCTCAATGTAAGGGATAAGTTGTTTTATTTTGTGAAAGTCAACTGCTGCCGTGTCATAAGGTCATTCGATGTGACCCTAATTACGTGTCATGATGGGAGCATTTGATACTTCAACATGTTTATTGCAACGTTATATAAAGTGTTTTATTTTAAGTTTCTTTAAGTAACTACGTTTTAGTCCCAAGGTTTAGTTTGCTCTTTGATTTAGGTAAACTTCGAATATCGTTTATCTAATTTAATTCATAAATACTTTTCAGAGTCTTAGGTCAATAAATATGTCTACTTAAAAAAACTTAAAGTGGAAAATTTTGTTGAACACCGATCCTAAATTACTGCAGGTGAAGCCGTGTGGAAAAGCTGGTATAATAATAATGCAGTGGCATACTATTCCACCTTTTATGGGTTTTAGCGTTAGATTGCTTCCGTTTCTTTAATATTACGATTATATTTCTATTTATTTTATAAACAAATTTTGCCATCAATCAACTGAATATTACTACGAAGGTACTGCTCTAGTGAATATTTTTAAATAGAGTTTTTATTTTATATAGTTTTTGGAGGTCTATTCATAAGACAATTATTTTAAACATAATTGATGCCATTCATATTGTACAATCCATTATAGTGTAGCAATCCAACGGTGAAAAAGTTTTGGAAATGGGTCTAGCTGTTTTTCAGTTTATTCATTACAAATATTTTTTTTATAATTTAAAGTCTAGTATGCTATTTTAGTGATAAATAATATTGTGCTATCAGTGATTGACAAAATCAGTCAATAATAAAATTTTATCTCATTTTATATTTATATATCCAAGCTATAGCTTAAATAGAATATTAATATACCGCAAAGTATGTAAGAAACAGTGTCGCGTGCATAATATTACGTAATTGATCGAACGATTAATTACATCAGTCACCGATCATTGCGGATTATAGCTCCCGATTAACACAGTTCGTTTTAAACATTTGTTCCTTATAGAAAGTAATATTTGTGTTCAATAATATCATATTTTATTAAGTTTCTGAACTTTAAAGCCATATTATACCATATAACAGGTTTATAACTTACCGTTTAAATTATTTGTATGAAAAGATTAGCGGGCGATGCAATTCTATCAAGTGTTTTTATATATATTATCGCGTAATTTATGTTGATTTCTTTTTGCCATATTTATTTCAGAATAAAAACGCATGAAGCCAGCAAATAAACTCATAACTTAACCCTAGAGTAACAAAATATTGAAGGTAAAAAATAAAATTCTTGTTAAAGAAAATGTAAATAACAAAAGAACAAGTAGTCATAATGAGTGGACAAGGGTTACGCACTTTCACTTAAATCTGGATGTTCTTTGTATAGAAATATATACGACAAGTTTCTATATAAATCCGTATAAAATATATTAACCTGAATTATTCTATAATTAATATTACCCTATAATACACCACACCGATTAACCATACAGCCATAGCAAATCACAAAACTAAAACAAAAGTAGAAATCCCTATGAAATCGGTTCAGCTGTTTGAAAAAGAAAATTTTCTGTAGCGGATGTTCCACGAATCAATTAGACTACATTACCCTTAATAAGAACAATTGTCCCGTAAATGCTATAGATAATAATGTATTTTTGGAATTATATAAATTTACTTGTTAGTGCCCTCATTGAGGAATTGAATCAAGTATTTATTTGACACACCAAGATTTTATAATAAAATATGTGAGCTTAGTTAAAAAACCACATACAGTGAGTTTAATGGCAACAAGTTTTAAGCGAGCATCGCTAATTATGATCAGCATTATATAAGTTATTGAAATAAAAAGATACTGAATTTATTGTCAAAATACTAACCAGTCATTTTAAAGAAAATCTGAAATGAAATCTAACCTTGACAATGACCAAGCGCAGTGTTCAAGATCAGCCACAGGTGACCACTACATAGCCGCAAAAGGCACACAAGCACAAATGCAACATATACATACACGCCTCAGTGCACGACTATACGATGCAACGATTGCACGCTCTAAAAGATTTATAGATAAATGCAGTTCCCGGTGAAAATAGATAAATGCCAGTGTTCATGTATTTTCTACACATTTCAATAGGCGCATTGGCATTAGCTGGTCATTGGTGGCGTTGAAAGAACGGGGCATCCGCGGTTTTAGATCAAAATGGTGCACCGCGGGATTGTTGTCCTGTGCTTCAGTGCTATCCTAACTGTGGCTTCAGCAGACACCTTCGGAGCAGGACTAAAGCTCCTCGGAAGGATGTACGATAATTGCGAGAAGTCTCAGGAGATTATCAAGTGCTTCAAGATACAAGCAACAAAGTTCATGGATAGAGCAGCGAGGATGGAGACACTGCCCATCTTTGAAGGCGTGTCATTAGTTCAGAAGTCAGATCAAGGAAGAGCCTTCCCATCCTTACCCGAAGGTGATTTGAACTCCTTAGGATCTGATGACGTTGACAAGCTATTTCAGCTTTCAGCCTCAAAGCTGCTGCAGGGTCATCGCGTCGTTATATCTCCAACCTTGGCTAGTGTAGATGTTGGCAGGTCATTTGAAGAAGCAAGAGGTAAACTTAAGAAAATGATGGGTCCTATTATGGCTGGTATTGCAATCAAAGGAGGCTTCTTGGCTATGGCATTCCAGGCAATTGCTATAATCGCCGGTAAAGCCTTGTTAATTGGAAAGATTGCTCTTCTCCTGTCTGCCATTATTGGTTTAAAGAAGCTCGTTGCTGGAGGAGAATCTCATGAGAAAACAACATATGAGATCGTTAAACATCCCCAAGTTTCTCAAACGCACACCTACTCAGCATCCCATTATGGTGGTGACTTTGATGCTACAGGACCGGGTGGTCACTACAGAAGAAGCGTAGAAGATGAAGCTGCTGCTCAAGACAGAGCTTACAGAGCTTACGCTAAACATTAGAAGCTTACGACTCTCTACAAAATACGACATGGCATAGAGCTTTTGTAACCTATTCTAATGGATACAGACAAACTTGGGAAATCACTGGGACTATTGGGAAATCAGACGACACTTGGTTTATAGATTATTTATTAACTTTATTTATTAATTTAACGCTTTTCGTAGTTACTATTTTTTGTATAAGTTTGTCATGTATATAAGTATATGATGTTGTTATATGTGCACCAAAAAGTAAATGAAGTATGATGTAACTTATTAAGTTTAGATATAGTAAATAATTTATTAATTTTTGTAAGCTAGTCGACGGGTACTGTGCATTTTCCTATTTCGTATGAGATTGTCCAATTTTGTAAAAATAGACTAAGTTTTGTCACTGGTGCGGTATACGACGTATTTATTAAATTTATTTATAAAAAGGTAATTACGCGAGTACCTTTACACTTAAGTATTTTGTTTTTTTTTAGAGTATAGTTTAGTTGAGGTTTTGTTGTACTACAATAATTTTAATTTAATAGGGTATCAGTACTGTGGTATGGCGAAAAAAAGGGTATCGAAACTTTATGTTGGTTTTATTTCATTCCAAATTTGAACACTTAAATTACTAATAAAAAATATTAAAACTAAGAATAGTGAACAGTTAGGAATATAAGACGATATAACATAAATATATTATTTTGGATCGTTTTGACATTTATTAATAGAGATCATTGAAATCATACAAGAAAACGGCAGGTAATTTCCGCATTTTATACAGTACAATGACCTATATTGACTGACTGACCGACTGATAAATTCAAATTTAAACAAATATTAATTAGATGCATTGGTAATTAATGAGTCAATGTTTCTAGTCTGGCAGTTTAGATACGATTCTTTCTCTCCGTTTATTTCAGTATTTTGCGGTTTGATCCTATAAACAATAGTGTTTAAAGGCTCCTTTTATGTGGTTTCTTGTTGCACATAAAAGGTGCATTTATGTAAGAAAATTAAGTATTTTTAAACGCGTCTGAACAATTTACTGGGATAAAATTTTATATTACTCATATATACTGATATAATAAACTCTCAATTTTACTATAAATAAAAAAATTCTTTTAAACAATATAAATAAAATGCATATTACTGTGAAACAGTTACATACAAGCAGTAGAAAGCTTCGATCACGCAAATAGAAGTGCACGCGATGATACAGTTAGTGGTATTCAAAGAAAAACGATGAAAGTATGGAATGATGTACAGTCGCATATAATATATCAAATTCTGAATTCCTCTAATGTCTTACTTACACGGAATAAAGCCGGAAGTTATATCAATAACTACGATTACAAGTTACCGAACTACCGCGACTTTGCATGTCCTGACTTAACAACGGCTCTTTTGATTCGGTACACACTTTTATGAATATTTTGAAAGCAGAATGAAGTAATAATACTTTTATATCCACTACTATATTAGTAGAATTCTCAGCTTATTAGATCCAGGCACTCCATACATTCGAAAATATTTCCATTTTTGCCAAAATAGTAGCAAAGTCTCCCAGTGTTTTTTTAAGTCGAATTGAAGTCAATTACATATGAAAATTTAACAATTGCACTGTATATATATAAATTGAACTGTAGTGCATTCGCAAAGAACTGCCTATTAAATTGTCTATATAATGTAATAAATGTCTACGTAAAGGGCTTAAAATTATGAATTTTGACGAACTGATGACACAAATGATATCAAATACTCAGAGTTGACTAGTAATTCGATGAAATTTTTAAAATCTAACCCCCATTTATTGGGGTCCATGAAAATTTTCTGCCATTACGTATTTTGTCTTGCTCATCTTTTTTTGTTACAAATAATCGTTCTAATCTATCCCGTAGCTCGTCTGGAGTTATTGGAGATCCAGTTGTGGAGTCATCTTGCTCTTTGTAAAAATATTCCGAATGATGAGGATGTCTGTAGTAACCTGAAAAAGTATGAAGTCACGGGATTTATTTTAAATAATCAAAGCCTAAACCCGGTTCACTGAGAGGAGCGACTAAGAGTTTAATATTTTTTGTTCTATAAAATACTCCTTGCATTTTATTGTCAGTACTTAAGTATAATTTAACTGTTATATTAGTTATTTTAATTTATTTTAAAAATATTTTTTGTTGATTTTTGATATTACGTAAACCATATCCTTTAATATTTTTTTAAGGTGCATCTGACTGATTAATTCCTTTACCTCTCAAATTGTTTTATTTAAATAGCATGGATAGCATTACCTCCAGAGGGAGCAGCGGGGTGATAATGTCCAAAGTTTTCATGTGATGTGGCATATGAAGATAAGGTTGGTCCAGCAAAATTATTAAGGCCTCCAAAATAAGATGCACCATATCCTGCACCGGCGCCACTAAACAGAGTCACAGCAAGCAGCGCCACCTTGGCCAACAGGAAAGCCTTCTTACTGGCTAATAAAACCAAACCCAAGAGAAGTGGTAGTAATGTGCTGATATGAAATTTTATACCAAGCAAAAATGGTACTAGAAGGTTTCGTGCCAAAAGCCGACCTGTAAAGAAATCGAGTACAAAAATATTAACGGTGCGATTTTTCAAAACAAAGCTGACAGTATAATACTACTTAGTAGTCAACTAAAATTAACATTAGAAATATTAAAAAATAAAAGGACTTAAAATTAAGACTTTCCTCATAGAATTTAGTGAAAGAACGAAAACACTTTTAGCCTTTAAAATTATAAAATAATGTGGTTGTTTAGAAATAGATGGCGCAATACATCAAGTTCAATGCCGAAACCTTGACATTTACAATAAGTTCGTCCGTGAGCCCCAAGATGGCACTATTTGACTTTTCATTTCACTTATTACATTTCAAGTTTTTGGAATTTTTATTATTGAAACACCACAATTTAATAATTTTATATAGCGAAAAATCAATAATTAACTCTAATTCATTTATTTTATAATAATATATTGGATGGTACAACAATTGAGTTACGTAAAAAACAAACAATTACCCGTAGACACTTCCCCTTGTCCTTGATAGGCCCTGTCTTTAATCCTGGGATCAATTACGAACTCCAAAACGCCATTGGCTAACGTGGGTCCAATTCTCATAACTAGTCCTGGGTACACTACACCCAGGTCCCAATGTAAAGATCGCTTTGATATTAAGCTGCTCGCGTCTTCCATTATTGATCTGAAATTATTTATTTTAATTCAGTATCTCAGCTGCTACCACAAAAAGTTTCAAAATAATATGCTGTACTAACGAACACCCAGATGATTCCCATTGAATTTTATAACGCAATTACTGCATATAAAACAGTTTGTCAAATGAAAAGAGGTTGGACTACATACCGGAAATCCATCGGATCTTTGTCTAGAAAGGCGCCAATATCACGCGGAGTCCTCTCATCGCGAATAAAGGAAATCCCATTGGCCAAACTAAAAGAATCAGCTTCGTCATAGTTATTTAGCTTCGTTAATAATTCCTTGCCAAAACAAACACCGACCGCAGCACCCTTCTGTGCACCTAAACACTCGTTTAAAGAATTATCTATATTGTTCTCTTGAATCGTTTCGCCCTGTTGCAATTGTATTGGTATCACACCCGTTATACTTAAAATTATTATGATGAATAATCTCACCATTTTGTTTTTCTATCATCAGGATTCAAACCAACCGTTTGCTCTGATTTAGATATTACGTATAAATTACGAGCTGAACCTCAGTTCCTTTATAGACTTTTCTTGTTATGTACCAGTGAACTCCTCCATTGTTTCCGTGGGCCTTCACGGGTACTTCCCACGAAAAGACAATGCAGTGAAAATTGTGTATGGGCAATTTGATTTCGGTCGTTTTCGAGTTAGACGTTACGTTAAGTTGCATAATAAGTGAATGTTTTGTTCAAAACTTACATACCTACTGATCCTACCGCTTTGCTATGCACACGCCTTATATTTATTCAAATGTAATATAATTTCAATCGTCTCATTGATTTTATTTTAAGTAAATACTGATGATTCTTTAAATTAAGTTAAAAAAACCCTCTGCTTAATAATAAATATAAAAACAGGGTTCTGAGTAATTGATTTTCTCTACCGATTTATATGTTAATCATTCGATATTTATAAGTCGTATGAATGACATTGATAATAGTCATATTTTGCTATCCCCTCTTTGTTTTTCTTTATTTTATCGACTCCTTAAAATTATTGTTGCTTCCTTAAGGTGCAAATGAGTATACGGGCTTATATATATATATTGTGAGTTTTTACATTTTGCTGCAACATTATAAGGTTCAGTGACATGATGATACCTGACTAAGAGATGTTCTCCTGTACTAGTATGTGATCCTTGTTATATTTTGATAATCGATATGTTGATTATAGTTTAAGTTCAAAATATTAAATTTTCTTCATAGAATAATGACCCACTTAATCTTTCTGATTATTTAAAATCAAAATCCAAAATGATAACAGCATGTTTTTTAATAACATAACATAGACATATTATGTTATTATTATTGAGTTGCAATAATTATTTGATTTTGAAGGTGTCGCATTTTGATCAGTTTATTTTGCAAATTTGGTTATATCTTAAGCTTACTTCGAGAATGATCGAGGCCCCAAACCTCATTCAGAGTCCTATTGGCTACGTGTTTTAGGAATTTCAACCTTATATTAAAATAACAAAATCTTTAATTCTGTTAGCTATTAGTGTCGCTTACGTCAATCTTTCGGCGTCGTGTCAAGGAGTGAAAGTAGACAATATTCTTCCTACGCGTCCGGTTTGCCTAAGTAAAAGTTTTGTTTGGCTGATGTAATAGCCTCTTGTTTTACAACTTATAGAGCCTTTATTTGAATTTTTGTTGTGTTAAAGTATGTATGATATACACTATTACAATGACTATATTGGCTGTTAAAAATAGTATTGCGTACAGGTAACATTTCAAGGATCGAAGAAATTTTTCTATTAGCTGCAACAAAAATTGTCGGACCTCACAATAATTAACAATATTAATATAATATAATTATTATTTAATTGATTGTTAATAAAATATTCAGAATCTAAGGAAGCTATTCACACTAGGAATAAGTAGTGTATGTGGAAATTTCAAATTCAAGTTGAAATTGCTAGAAACTGGAATCTGGATCTGGAATTATTCATTTTAACAAATAATATTTCAGTTTTCACAGTCTTGCTATTTTGTCATATACTTGTAGAATAAATTGAGATGATATTTATTGTAAATACATTATTTTTAAAACGATTTTACTTTTACAAATATACAATATAACCTTAACTAGTTGAGTATTTTTGACGTAAATCAAGTGAAGTTTAATTCTCTTTCACTAGCTTCACTTCCATTAATCCATAGCAACTTGAAAATATCGTATGACTTTACTAGCTTCATCTGTTTAATTATTATAATAGAAATAACATACGATAAACAATCCGCTTTATACCTCAGGATAAACCTGTTCGCTGCATGCCCCAGTATGCTATCGCGCACCCGAAATATTTTCAAATTCAAAATCAAATACTGCTTACAAATAGAATCGTGTTATGACCTACCAAATCAATTTCCAAATTTAAAAATCGAATGTTCGTAGGTTTTAACTTTCTAAAGGTAATACTTTGAATGGTGGTCATTACGTGTCATAATATTATAATTTGACCTTATAAGTATAGGCATCAGTCATGCTACTTTCACTAGCGTCCCTCGAGGGCCTCACAAATTACCGATTCTTCGTTTTTATGTTGTCCTCCCCACTTTGCGTCATTCACTTCTATGCTACATACATAAAGTAGTACTTACTTTAAAAAGTATGGTTAGTCATAATCTTTTTATAAGTAAAAATAATTATGAATGTTCGTGACTGAAGCGTGGTTGAAGTAAAATTAATAAACATTCAAATGTATATTATACTCCTAATACGTGTTATTACTAATTTTCAATAAAACAATATCTAAATTTCGCTTGTTGATACTTATTATAACCACTCAATCATTTTAACAAACTTAAATCAAGACCTAGTTTTGGTACACATATTTAAATTTTTTTAGCTAAACTTTCCCATAAAAAATTCGAAAAGAAAAGCTGATTTAATCCGGACAAGAGTGCGTGAGAGAAATCTCTCGGAAGGAAGTGACATAGATATAATTCTGTGTCAAGAATTCACATGTCACAAGGACTTATTATACAAGTATTACGAATGTTTGGACTTCTAGAGTAGAACCTTTTGTTATATACCGACAATGAACACGTAAAACTTTCATTTTCTGATCCTATTAGTTCTTATATCTTTCGATGGCCACATTTTTTATCATGTCATTATTCGAATTCAGAATACTTAATAGACAATTATGTTTTGTTTGCATTGATTATGATTTCAATAAAATGACTGTAATGAATGCTTCGTGTAAACTTCATTGGTCATCACTCATTAATTGATCTTTGGTCAACACTTTCAAACACTCATCACTTTAAAATATAGTCTTCTCATCGATCGTACTCACTATTTTATTAACTTACTTATACGTTCATCATATTAACATTGTACTCGTAACTACAAACTACATAATGAACGTTATTTTCTTTATCTTTTTTTACTATTTGATGTAAACTGATATCAGTGGAATTTTCACAATGAATAGTCGGAACTAATTATTGTACAAATACATAGTGGCTAATTATTGAGGTCACTATAGATAACGCTATTCCTGGTTTCGTTTAATAAACATTTAATATAATTCGTATTTTAAAAACACGTTTAATTTCTACTATAATTTCAACTATTCTGATTGGGTTCATTTGCATAGTATTTCATAATTCCCAGTTTAATATTACTTATATATAACATAAATTTTTAATTGTTTCGTTGAAAAATGAATCATTTGTATAAATATGTAAATGTATTAGTTGTAAATGTATCTGTGGTTGACGTTTAGACTGAGATTTTTTAAGCGGGAAAATTTGGAGTTTTTTTTTATTGATTTTTAGGAGAATTGATTTTTGAGCTCATAAAAATAAAGCTACATATTTCACCATCTTCATTTTTGGTCATACTTTCCGTTTGTTTTTTCTTTCAGATTACAGTTTATTACTAATTAAACTAAGTAAGTGAAGTCTATAACCGAAATCAATTCCCGAGTGTACAAGACATCGTGATTATAATGATTAAGTGACAAAGTTTTCCTTTACTACGTAGAGTACAAGGGTTGCTTTTTAAAATTCGTTTGAAATAAGTATAGACAATGTAATAAATTATTACCATTTTTTCACATAATTCTCTGCGATATTAAATACACTTCTGCATGCGTTCAAAATAAATAATCGGTTTTTGGATTACTAGAAATATTATTCGAAAGATTATTAGAAATATCTTAATTTCTGACTTATCACATTCAAATAGACAATACAGTAAAACAATGTGGTCAAGAAGGTACTATATGTTTTTTGAATAATCGCGGGAGGTTTGCAACGACACGACTTGATAGGCAGGTCTCGTAGTCATCCCGCTCAACTTGCTTCAGCCATAGCTTAATGGGAAAGTATAATGACAAAATATCTAGAAAGTGAAATGATTGGCATAAATTATCGGTGTATTAGTATGATTATAGTATGTACGCGACAAACAAGACATATTTAAATACGAAGTCGTGCCCGTGATTTTGTCTTCTTATTAAAAATTTTTTCTATAAATGGTAATTTTTTATTTAAGACTTAATATTATTTTATTTTAAAATTTTCGGGTAAAAAAAAGGATTTTCGAACCTAGAGCTCTTTCTTAGCTAGTAGTAGTAGAGAACCTTCGATCGCTTTAATATAGCCAGACAGATTAGTCAGATCAAATACAATATGAATCCACGACCGATCCAATATCCTGATAGTTGCCTCAAAGTTTGCAAACCAATTAACCAAGTTATATTACTCTGATGTTTACAGCTTTTGTCCCTATTATATAGATTTTAATAAAGTGATATAGTGAGGATTATAAGGTTTTTTTTATTAATATATTAGATTTTTAATGTCAAAAAAGACAAAAAATGTGTTAAAAGTTTATATTGTTGTTAGTTCAAGATAATGTTAACCCAGTGTTCTGTGCCACTAAGTCACTGAAATGGACGCCCTATTTGTAAATACACTCACAAAATGTAAAAAATCTATCGGAAAGTTTGAAAGCTAATCTTAAAATGTTCAATTACAACGTACGTGTTATATAAATCAATAGTACAGTAAGCCTATAAAAACTATCCCAGATTATATCTGGGTCAGCTAAGAACGGAACTATATAGCGGTGATGCTACGCTCATTAACTCCGCTTATTAGTACATAATATTGTATATTATGAGTTCAATCGATTATTATTGTATTTCTCTAACCTGCCGTAAGATGTGTTCAATATAGTTTTTATTTAAAATTTATAAAATACAAAAGACTAACAATATAAAATTGTAATTAATGCACCGCGTTAGACTGATGAAGCTATGTATGAAAAAGCTTTCAGTTTAGCGCTTTACATTAAACTCAAACTATGATTTTGGTCGAAATGCATTCAACGTCTTTTTTCTGCACTCTATATTTATGAAATACTAGCTGACGCGGCGAACTTCGTACCGCCTTAGCGTAGCTTTGATGCACTATTTTATATTGTATATATATATTGACCTATCTTATTTCGTATTATAAGAGGGAAAGAGATAGAAATAAGCCACGACTCTCTCACTCTCATGACGTTGACATTCGTTCTGCGCGTTTTTTAATGCAATATTAAATGTATATTGTTTAATATTCCTGAAAGATTTTCTTAATATTTTTTTCCGTAAGAACCATCCTTGGACTTCCACAAACATTTAAAAAAAAGAATTATCGAAAATGGTTCAGCCATTCACACGTGATGCCGTGACAACGCGAAACGGGTTTCATTTATATATATATAGATAACAATAATTATGTTACATTTTTATGCTATAAAACAAATGAGCAAGGCAGCAAAACATATATATTATTTAATTTATTAGAGGTTTAGATAGTAATATAATTAAGCTGAAAAATTTCTTTATTTATTTGTACGAACACGTATTAAATACCTAACGATTGAATCATTGAATAATCATTTTGATCGAATATTGTAATATCCTATTGTTTTTATTTAATCATATGTTTATTAAAAAAATATAAAACTTACCAACTCTATCTAACTACTGTGCAAGACGTCCCTTATCATAACGAAATCTTCGTTTCTTTACCGACATGTACAGTAATAAATATCGCTGGCTGCCTCAAGTGATTTGCGTTTAACACACTTATGAAAATGAACGTGTTTTCATGAAAAAAATGCAGTGATTGGAACAGATAATTTCTTTCAAAGTGAAAATAAAACTGCGTAGGAACGGATTCGTTTTGTAGGCACGCTTGACTTATCTATAGTGCAAGCTTTACTAGCGTTAAATATATTTGATATATTAACTTTAATTTAACACCGTTAATTCCGTTTAAAACAATGGTTTTGTTATCCAGTAGATTTCTCTTCAGGGATTGTCGTTTTATGGAGGAAACACAACGTGTATTCTTACTAAAGCGGATGGTGTTGTATTCTATATTCAAATAAATGTATAATACTGGATTTCTTTTACTCTGAGTAACGTTGAGCATTACATGAATTTCCCAGATATACATAATATAGATGAGCCCATGAAATATATAAGAAATTACCGTAAAACAAGCATTCTCATAAGAGCAATATGTAGAAGTAAGTATGTAAAGAGATATGTATTTATATACATAACAGATTTGAATATTACTTTGGCTTGTTTATTTCTTGCATCCTCTCAATATGGCGAGCTCTCAATCCTGCTTCTTCATTATCATACTGAGGTAAAGCTATCGAGCTTTGAGAGGACCCCACCACCTTTAAACTCTCATGTCTGTTATCTAAGGTAGGGATCTATACTAATCATACATCTCGTACTAATCTATATTTTAATACATTCACCACTTATGTGTTAGGGTTACAATCCGTAGGGTTGTTAGTTACTCTGGTCTCACTCTCTCACATATTTAGTCATCTTAGTACAGTTTGCCAAACTTATTTCAGAATATTCACTATACAGAGACTCCTGACATTTTTAAAACATTAAATACATGACATTTTTAATGACAATTCACTACCTGGTTTTTTACAAAAAGTACTTTGGTATATTTATATACCATAATATAATATTTAATGTAAATACAACATAGCGTACTTTTTAATCTGGACTATAGCTAGTGTAGATATTGTGATGGTGTGCGGGAATTTTTTGCAGATTTGAATTGCAAACTCATTCACTGAATAACTACTATCACGAAATTGTAGACGTCTTGATCTCGGACAACATTTGTAAAGAAGATAGCATATTAATACAAGTTTTGTACAAATGATATATTGATATGATATCTCTTTCACCATCTCTTAAGCGAAATTCAATGAAATTGATCTATAATGTTTGTTCTTTTAACTTGACTATATTTTATGCCTTATAGAATATCGATTTGACGTCTCGTTAAGCTAAAAAGTAAATAGTTCACACTCAAATAGAAACACTTCCCCCATTTAAAGTACTTTTGAAATATTATTTATGAATGAATTTTGTTATTTCTATGTATACTTTATACCAGTACTGAATACATTTAAATAATTCTGTGATTACGCGAATATGACATTGGGCTGCGTGACAGGAACTAATAAATGTATTTCCGGCAATGTACTAGTGTATACCCATTTTAGACTATGTAGGAAGAACACGGACTGCAAACCAATAAAATAAACTGTTAGTTAGGAAGAAATTTAATGTATAACGTAAGTTATTTACATATATGTTTATTAGCCTTAAAGGATCTGTATTCTGTAAATGTAGGCTAACAATTAAGCATACTGAACCGTTGTAGTTATATAAGTCACGGTAAAAAATATTCCACTCCGGGTTCTAGTCCGTTAGGATTCATCATTTAAAATCCAAAGCTAAGCTCTTATATATTATCACGTTCAAAAGTGATAAAATATGAATCATTATAAAACACCCTATGACAAAAAAAGCGTCAAAGACCAGCAAGCATTTAATTTAGGTTAAGAGTGATTAATTCTATTAACTTTTTAGATCTTTTTTAATACTTCGAAAAAGAAAAGACTTAAGGGTCAGGCTTTTGTTACGCCTTATTAAATTTGAATTTAATCTGACAGTGAAGGCAGGCGGTAACATTTCCACCAAACAGTTCATATATCCCAATTTCTACATTTCTACACACCTGTACATCAAACTGCATAAATGCATCGATGCATCCCTCTCAGTAAACTTCACTGTACCGTGAAACTAAGCGCATATAAACGCAATTGCTGTAATATTTTCAAACAGAGTTATCCCGCCACGAACGTGCAAACGACTCCAAAATGGTTCATTACCTCCTCGTGTTAACACTTGCAGCGGCTGTCAGTGCCAGAACAGCTACCACAAATCAAAACAGTCTAGATGAGGGTAGGAGTTCAGACGACACAGTATTAGGAGACCTCAAAGTTGCCTATGAAACATACAGAGACTGCAGTGGGAGCGATATTGGCAGCTGCTTGAAATTGAAGCTAGCTAAAGCGCTTAACAGGATCTCAAAAAGCGATGAAGTCACTCTCCTTGGTGGAGTCACGATCACAAAAGACAAGAATGCAGTCGAGAAAATTGAGGAGGAGGCGATTCCAAGAAATCTTGATGAGAGCTCCTTGGACAACCTTATTTTTGACAAAATCGTTGGATTCATGCAAACTCATACCGTCCAGGTACGTATTCTTAAGTTTATCAATGGATTTCTTTAAAGTATGGAGAAAATTTATATAAAACAGATATAAATCAGATATAAGTCCTGCAATCAGGACCTTTATTTGAAGAAGCATCTAAGGGCACAAATGTTTAAGTAACACAACAAACTAAAAATTCTTATGACTGTAGTATATCATACTTCAACACCCACGTTGATATTTTTTGTACATATGATTGTTATCAAGGTATAATCATAATATAAAAATTATTTTAGCAGTCGTAATAATTGAACTAGACAGTAAAACTATATTAATAATAGTTTGTGTACTAAGCTGGAGCCTAGTTTTAATTTCTCTTCTATTTTAATTACTGTCTAGTGTCCACTTTTCTATAGTGTCCATAAGGTGACGAGTTTCTAAACGTAACCTACTATTAACGACGTTAGAGCTTTCGAAAATGTATCAGCAGTTTTCACAAATGTTTTACAAGTGTTAGTCTAGAGAAGTTGTTAAATAGTTTAAGAATTGTCTTAATAGCTGGCGTACCATGAAACTGGTTTGTTAGATGCATGCTGCCGTATCAAAATGTTGATTGGTAAAATACTGTTGATGGCCGACCTTAAAATCAGTGTCATATAACGAATAATTACTATCTTATATATTATAAATATCCGATGAACAGTCCTTGGTGGATCAAAAACGATTTAGTATTTTTATTGGTATACACATCGATTTTCATTTTATTTATTAAAAAAAATAATTTGTCGATATCCAAAATTGTAATACTTTATGTAAGATTAAGATCTTTTTGTGTCAAAAAAGCTGTTAGCCATTTCCATGCTTATTTCATATCGAGTATTTATATAAAATTCACTCTATCTGAATCAATGGAAACAATTATTGGACTTTTTTATTTATATTAAAAATTCCAGTTAAATATAAATAGTTGAGACAGAACAACATTTGTGAGGTAATTCGTAATAAAGATTTAGGAATAATTTAATAAAAATATTGTTGTACCTCGTACCTACACAAACTCACTAAGTTCTGGAAATATATTTGATTAAGGTTATCAATATGATCCTAACTCTATATAGGTTAGGTAAAGTAAGGTGTCGCCATTTATAGCTAGACAAGTATTTTAGTTTGGTCTTAAAAGGTGTAATATTACATATGCATTACGCGCCCTGTCGTAAAACGGATTAAGTTCAACGGCTTCATTATAGCTGTTACACGACCTTATTTTACGCAACTACAACGCTAATAACTATTTAATTGATTTTCTTCTGTGTAAATTAATCTTTATCCGGATTATATAGCCATGACAAATTATATTTTACTTTGCAAGTTACAGCCACTGGTTAAACGCCATACGCACCTAATGTAATATGACTAACGACGTATTTTTTTGGCTTTTAAATTTGTATAATTAATTATTTTGTTCGGTAGTCGAGTATTTTAGTTATGTAACTAAGTCCCTACTTTTATCTATATTATTGTTATATCTATATTTTTATTTTCTTTTCTGTTAAGGAGTATACCTACGGTTGATAAAAAAAATGGCCTGGAATATCTCATGCGTCTTTAGATATACTTACTTCTTATTTATCTTAGGTAGCTAATTATTTTCAGAATATTATAATTACTTAGTGCTGTGTTTTTGCAGTACTAATACTGGTCTTCAATAACTATATTTTCCTGCGTTGTCGTCTTTATCAGCTTGATGGTCTTCACTTATATTTTATATAAAAAAACGTAAACGTATCTCATATTTGAAAAGTTCGATTACCTTTAGACACTCTGAATGCATATACAAAATGTACACAATAATTATAAATCCGTAATTAATCACTTGTTTTCGTGTTTCTTTATAATTTGTTACAGATTGAGCGAATTAATCTTCTGTTACGACTAATTGAATCGGAAAACTATATAATTGCTACTATATGATTTTAATAAATATCAATTATTAATTGCTCTACGTTTTAATGAGGTTGAGTTAACATTTAGATCTTACATATGTAGCGTATAAATTTGTCTATTTTTCCTTCCTGATATTTTTTATTTACGAATCTTGGATTTCTGCTCACATACTACTAAGGTAGATGAAGAAGTAAATTGTATATATATATAGAAGTAACTTCTAACATTATCATTGTGTACAAGTTAATAAATATTTAGTTCTTATCAGAAAATTGCCTCGTTATATCGTTGAATGCAATTACGTTCTGAAATAAATGTGCTTCATTTGTACAAATATTTCTCAGAAGAAATTTGTTTCTTCACACTCAGATGTTTTGGAATAAAATAATTTCTACGTTTAAATCGGCGATACATTAACGCACCGCTTTCACGACATCTCTTTAATTACTACCAATTAATTCATCTTCACTTTTTTCACCGCCACACTCTATTTCACAGTTTTCTTGCGACCCACATAGTTTCTTTTGCTAATAACGTCATGCGTGATGGCTATGAGTTTTTGTGGACTTTTCTTAAACTAATTATATCTATACTTGGCTGTTCATGTTAGTCCAACCAATAGAGATATATTTTTATTAGATACATATAGGTATGTAGACTAGATTTCATTAATGCGAGAAATATTTTTCCTCACGACTTTGTCGTTAAACATAGACGCTTGAATCTTATACCAAATGCATACAAAAATAAATAAGTGTAAGTAATTACTTCTCCAACGGATGGATTATTTAGATTTAGCGAAAGGTCGTGTAGGACCTTAAGTCTTAACGTAGTAAATTGTGCGTAGCTATGCAAGGTTGTACTCACTTCTTTGAATTTTGGTAAGACACCAATGTTTTTCAGGGTATGTAGTATATAATTGACAAATTATTGTTGCTATATAATGTTTGATAGGGTTTTTTGTAAGAGCAGTACGACGACCTAATACGAAAATAAACTTTTCATATCAGGTCGTCGTACTGTTAAAATTCAATACTACTTAAAATTCATTAATCGCGAGTTATGACGAATTATTGATCTCTGTTATTGTTGGACATTGTTTAAAGAATTTAAATATGCTACATAGGTATACAAAGACATAGAACGTTGTAAAATTATATAATTTACTTTTCACCATTAAAATTCTACTATCAATAGAAAAAGTTACGATATTTGAAGAGTCGACTTATGAATTTCAGATCAAATTCCCCACCGGTTCAGATCTGCAACGCGCGTTCGAAGAAGGTCGTGGAAGGAGGAAGAAACTTGCTCCACTCCTAGCGATCCCACTTCTGATCGGTGGTATGATCGTACCTCTGGCCTTCGGAGCCTTGGCCCTCCTCGCTGGAAAGGCCCTGATTGTCTCCAAGTTGGCCTTGGTTCTTGCTGGTATCATTGGTCTGAAGAAACTCCTCTCTTCAAGTGGAACAGGAGAAGCACACGAGGTGGTGGTCTCTGCTGGACACGGTGGAGCTGGTTGGAGCAGGTGATGAAGATTATTTAATCAATGATTTTAATAGGTTTATTAATTAAGTACTTAAAAATATTATATCCATATAAATTCAAAATGTAACTGGTTTATAAACATTATATTATCTTCATAAATAAATTAAACCTAAATTAAATAACAATTAAAAAGGGTTGCAAAAAAGCCCTGCTAGTTATATTGACATATATACATGCGCAGCTATATATGTTCGATAGAAAAATATTCTTATTTGTAAAAAAATGAATGAGCCAATAAATGGAACAATTAATTATACCGTAAAGACAAAAATTAGAGAAATTTATATAATTAACGCAATATAACGGAATATATTGGAAGACATTTTTTCTTTCAACGTCTCTGATTGATTAATCGAAAACTAAAAACATCGTGGTTTTGGGTATACATTTTCAAATGTCTATAAAAGTATTTTTAAGTGCAATAGTATTATTATTTTCAATCAAACTTTTTAACTGTTTCAACCTATTAATCTACTAATAGATATTATATAAGCAATATGAAGCTTAATACCGTGAGCATACAATCAACTCATTATTTTTTTCGGTGCAACCTATATATGTTATAGGTTTGATCCGCTGAACTATGCAGAAGGAGGATGCATAAATTGTGATAATTGAAATAAAATTTATCATTGCAGGTCCCTCGAATCACACGACCTTGCCTACAACGCGTACACCCAATAAATCCACCAACCCTTAATATAAGTGGCGGCATTATGGACTATTTATTTATTTTAGTTTACAGCAAAATGCGTATGCATTGTTCCAAAGATATTTATAGACTGACATGGCGTGCAAAGGACATGATGAAGTTTCTAAGTTAAAAGTACCTCAATCCTTTTTTATATAGTCATATAATATGTAATATATGTAAATACTAAATATTCTAAGACTTTGGATATTGCTTTAATATTTATTAATCTTTATCATAAATAAGATGTAAATATTAGCGTCTATAATAATTATATAATTAATGAAAGTATTTATTTAATGTAAATAGTATATTTATATATGTATGTATATTATATTATGTATGTAATATTGACATATCAATTTTTTACAGAATATTAAGTATTATGTAAAAAAATAGTATAATAATTAGTATATTTATATATATCTAATTATATATAATTATGCATTTATGTATTATAATGACATTAATATAATATAATTTTTATTTGACACAATATAGAATGTAATATGTTATACTTATTTATTTTATTATGTTCAGTGATATTTATGTATGGTTTATACAAATTACATATATGGCTTTATATACGGAATATTATAGTGAAAATATCATCAAAGATCTTCGATTGCGACATTGATTGAAATCTACAAATTAAATTAACTGTTTAATTTATATAACTTAACAAGCCCCATTAAATTTCGAGTATTAAAATATGTTATTTTATTTTTGATCCACATCCTTAAATCTACGTCTAAATTGAATAAATAATAAGTGAATACATATCTCGGCAAATCCAATTATGTTTTTGTTTGCAATTAATATAGAAAATAAATGAATAACGAAAATAAATTAATTTATACTGTAACAATAAATAATAATTTGAATGTAATGCCTATGTTTAGTTAAAGTTTCAATGAGTAACGCTGGCTCCGTAGCAGGCAAGTCTCAACCACTCGGTGAAATCAAATCTGAATGAACCAAACTAACTTCACACAGTATGCCTTAGACTTAAATATCGAGGGTCCCAGACACAGACGGCTGATCACCTACTTGCCTTCATAAAATGAAAAGCACAAGAAGCAGATAAATAAATATTAGGCTCCAAGTTCACCTGTAAGGCCTCAAATTTCATAAAATATTACTCTTAATATGTATTAGGTACAAAGAATGGTTTGGGCGTTTGTTTGGTGAGTAATTATTTTTTATCAAAGGCTAATCGTTCTCAAACAGGTATTTAACAGGTAAATGCTTTTCACTATGCCTTCATGGTGTCATGGGTGAAAGCGGTAACAAGTTGACTAAAGCTGGTCTTGAAAAAAAAAGAAGAAAGTATATGTTACGGATGTAATCCAGTTTGTATGGGAAACTTTTTTAGTGTTTAAATTATAGTCTACTTTAGTTCGTCGCAAAAACGTATTTCATAATTGTCTAAAGAATAGTTATTAAATTTTATTGGTTTATTTCTAGTTCTATCACATAATAACTAGAATTATTTATTTATTAATTGCAGTAAAACTTCGTTTAATTACTTTAATATAATAAGGAGCTATCTTGAGCTGTATTGATGCGGCGTGGGTCCTGGAGACCAAAAACACTGGATGGTCCATTTTTAGGCTCTAGTCTCCATCCTCACTATGAAATGTAAGCACTAAGCTGTCGTGTAAAAAAATTGTGGAGAAAAAATAAATTAATTAATGTTCCTACCTCCGCTCTTAATAAAAGTATCGTAAAGATTGGGTATAATCCAAGATGTCTATAAATAATTAAAGCAAATAATCCCATCTCTTTTTCATCAGATTGGTAAGAAAACGACACATTTAACTAATTTATTACTTATCATTATGATTACAATACTTGCGACCTAAGGTATTGTATGTCAGTGCAAGTAATAATGTACACTTTCCTTAAGCCACTGATCTTAAGTAAACTTGTGTTTTCTCAACACAACAATAGATAATCTCTCATTTCGATTTGCTTTCGCCTCTATGAAAGTGTTATTAGTTTTATAATATCACAAATAATTTCTTAATGAGTCTTTGTATCGAGGAATTTTAGATTTCCTGTATCTAATTGTAAATGCAGTAATTGTATTTAGGTGTATGAGAATAATCCGAGGTTCGGATCACGGTGAAAAAGGTATTTCGGGTTGGATGTCACAGCGATTACAGACTTGCCTCAAAATTGAATAAATAGTAGCAGGCATATCATGCTACTTCTCACATTAAAATATAAAATACGTAATGAAACATGTACTTAATTAAGGTAAATTTCTTTAATAAACATTCTATATGATTTCTTTATTCAAGAAAAATTAAATTATTATGATAATTATGCATTCTTACATATTTTATCTTTGTTAAAAATTGTATTTGGTAGTCTAAATAATGATTCGTTTTTGGACGATAAAATATCTAAATATAATTTCATATGTAGTGTCCCCAGCGTAAAAATAAAAATAAACTAATTAATTTTATACACCTGTTATATCATTATGACAGTAATTACGTATTTGCAATACAATGACCATTCAATTCAAGAAAACAATTAAAACTGTATCACTTGCTTTTCGAAGTAATAAGGTTACGACGGCGAGTTTTTTTCTCATAAAAAGAAAGCAAGTCATGTTGGTATGTTTTATGAGATCGCTTTAAATCAACTTTTTCAGTAACGTCTAGTATAAGACGTGTAAATTATTATTATCCTGTATATTATTATATGTTTGTTATAATTTATTCAATGATTATCTTACTCTATACACGTGATTTATTGTCAAATAATTGAGGCTCAGACAGACTAGACTAGATTTAAAAGTAGTAAACGATGTTTATACCTGCTTCTATTTTTGATATGACACATATTTTTGAGTGACAAGACGATATGTACATAATAGAAGCTTAGCCTAGTTATATTTCAGATATTAAAACAATTTTCATAGAGTTACTTTTGCAACGGTCACGGATCAGTGTAGAATAAAATAGCATATAATTGCACTGGTTATTGTCATTAAACGCGTTTCATTTAATTTACTTAAATATTATTGATAATATAGTAATATATACATATATGTTTCTTGGTGTGTCTTGGAAATGATGTTATTCAATTAAGTGATTCATCTAATTAATTTTATTATTATTAACAAATTCTCTTAATTACGGTTGGTAATAATTTCTTGTTTATAACTATGGTTTCCTATAATTTATTTTAATATTTGAACTACAGCCAAGATTCATCTTTCGTTGCATCAAATCTAAGGAATTAAAAAGTGTCAGTCCATACTCAACCTCTCTGCCGCCTATCATAAGAACAATAAAAGTGTGTATTCTTAGTTTCGATCCTTAACAAGAAAGCGTGGTAATTAGGAAGATGGGTACCCGTGTGAGCCCACGGCGGATGCCATTGTCTTTGCTCGCTGAACTATTATTATTCACATGATAGCCCTGCCGATCTAGATACATTAATGCATACAAGTGCTCATTGTGACACCTACTGTCAATCTTTAGCATGGCAAATATAAAATTAAATACACATGTGACTTGAATTATTTCAAGTATTTTAATTTCTGTATATATCATGGTTATCGCTTTGATAAAATTAATGTTGAGTTTATTATGTCCGTTAAAATGCAGTTCACACCTCAAATGTAGGACAGTATGAAATGAGAGTTTGTTTTTACAAAGAAAGTGTAACAAATGTAATAAAATTATACATTGAAAGTGTTAGGTGTCATGGTTGGGTTTATTTTTTAAATTTTAACAAGACTACTATTATTATTACTATTTTTAACCTCACAAATCTGTATAACGCAATAAAATTTGTTACATGCTAAAGCTGGATTAGTTACAGATAACCTTAAAAGATTTAAAATTAAGGAGAATATATAATAATGTATGTATTGTTATATAATGTGTAATAATGATTTTGATGATAGCTAGTCAATGAAGCTTTAAGTTAAATTATTTTTCATTTTTTTTGTAAATAAATTTATATAAAGTATACTTATTAATTTATTTTTAAATTTACACCTTCACAAATTAATTGGTAATTATTTAGGGACCACAATTGGAAATTCGCAAAAAAGCAAATTGAACGAAAAAAATAATTTCACTAATGATTTTCTTACTAAACCTAATAATGTAACGTAATCAAACCACTTTAAACACATAAATGTAATATGAAAGCACAGCTAAACACAATTTTTCAAAACCCGTCATGAAAGGGTTTGTGTTACGTAAAACGATTACCTCACCGCATGAATGAGTCGAGTACGCCGGGCAAACGTACGAATTAAAATAATATCGTCCGTATACATTAAATTGCCCGCTTTAAGGTTCTGCGTCCGGTTGCACGGAGTGGGGTTGCATGCTTAAAACACTCGCCTGTATACATCGAAGCCACACTTTGTACCAAGCTTTCAGGGTAAAACAAACATGCGGATCGCATTTGCCCTATTTTTATTCGCGTCCGTGCGGGCCATGCCAGCACTGGACAAAGACGAACATGGCGCCGTTGGAAACGTCCTTGGTGTTGTTAAAGAGTGCTTCGATGGAGACGTCTCGCTGTGCCTTAAGGTGTGATAAGTGATATGTGATTGTGATGTGTTTTAAATGACAACGAGAATAACGTAGATTCTATGCATATTGTTAATGATTATTGTTTTATTTTCGACGCGTGCTTAAAAGCTTATAATTATTCAGGTTTCACGTCCTTAAAATTTCTGTTAACACTGTGTAGTAATTAATACGCTCCATGAACGATTCTGATTAAAAATATAATTAATTACGTTTATGTAAGAAAATTTAAACGTAAATTGTGATCGTTGTTTATAATTATTTTTACTTGCAGGAGAAAGCTTTGAAGTATGTGGAGAGCTTATCATCTGCCCGGGAAATGAATTTGGTTGAGGGAATCACCCTGGTCGGAACTGGATCTCCAAGGTCTGCGAGAGCCTACGAACCTCTGGCAGATGAACCTAAGGCCAGGGAAGCGCAAGTAGAGTCCAGGCTTCTGGATTCTGCTGCTGACTTCTTGGAGAACCATGTCATCGAGTTCCGTATGCCATCCTCAGCTGTAGAAGGCATGAAACGCTCACTTGAAGAAGGTATATAGCATTTTCTTGTATGTTCAAATAAGAATTCTCTAGATTTTTAAGTAAGGTGTAAAACTTTATACAAAGTGGTTAAATTATATTTTCGTTACATTAAATATTCATCACATCAACAAGGTTTTTTAACACTATGGTCATGAAAAAAATCTTCTAGAACTTAAATTGTGTAATAAGAAATAAGTTGCGATGATTCAGTGTAATTTAACGGAATGCGGCACAAAGTGGTCAAGTTCAATGTAGTCTTGTATTTTTATGTTTTATTATCGTTTTGATGGTTTTTGATACACTATTCATAAAAATATGTATATGACAATGGTTTGTTCGCATCCAAAATAGTAGCTGCATTAAAACCTAAATATTATAATAACAAGAAATATTGAAATAATTAAGATTATCTACTTTATTACTACTAAAATTGCGCATGAGTAGAATAAAATATTCAAATCGTCACACGAATGTAAAAGCTAGATATAAATAAATAAAACCGCCAATTACTGCTCTTAATTATTCAGATTATATTTCGGATGTCCGCGAATCTCATCAAAAACAACTTTTACTTTTAATGTGAGAGTTGTTTTTCGATCTTAATAATATTACCTGATCGATTACCTTTCACTCGCAGTCGTTACGATTAAAATTATTAATACATTTTTATTGCAATTATCATCCGCAGATAACAATATAAATTATTTTAGTAGAACAGTCAAATTTCATTAGCTCTTATCTTTACGGAAATTATATATAGCATAAAAAAGCAGTTGGTGTTTGTGATTTGCAAATAAAATTAGAAATCTTCAACAATTCTAGACTTGTTTACTTGAAGGTACTAAGGCGGTAATGCACTAACTTTCATACAATTTGTATCTTGTTAGTACCGTTCCCATTTCCTAACCGGAACCTTTGAATGACATTACAACGATGCCTTTGACCTGGAATGTAACGCATAAATCACTTTTTTCTTCGACATATATTACAAATTATTGCACTACTAATCCGTATATTCGTAATATTTAGTATAATATAACTTAATCACCCTAAATATGAATAATAAAATTTGACGATTTATGTGTAACTCTCAAGAAAGTAAAGCTGTTACAAGTCGTATCCTGAGATTTCAAGACAAGTTTCCTTCCGCGACGGAGAAAATATTTCTTAGAAAGTTGTTTGTAGTTACATTATAAAAAACTGGGTTTATCATTTTAATTTGATCATAATCATATTAGGTGTAGTTAAAAGCAATGCTATCCTTAAAATATGCAACAATTACATTTTTTAATAAAGCTCTTTTAGTGAGTAAGCAAAGTTTCAATAACTCACTCCACCACAGAATGTTTCATAATTAATTATTAAACTTTTTCAACGATAATTATTTTGCATTGGTAAAAAAGACCTGCTAATTATTTTCATAAGTTTTATATAATACTGAATATTGATTATACGACGACGTTCACATTTATGTGTTAAGTTACTAAAATATTCTCAATCATGTTTTGGAATTCGTATTATAAACGGTAAACCATTTATACACGTACGGCCTAAATTCCATAAATTTAAATATTTGTATAGCGATCAATATCAAATTCGCAAACAATTAAACGCACTTATAGAATACACAATTTTTGCGACGTCGCGCATACAAAATCATAGCCTAGAAATAACTGGTGGAGGAATTTGGAACAATTCATTCACTTTCCTTACGGTGATAATATCCTACTTAGAAATATTTATTTGATGTGACCTCCCTCATTTTGACTAGAGATAGCCTAGTTAATACATGTCTCCTTTATGATGTATGTTTTATTCATGCTTAGGTGAATATTTACTACTACTTAACAAAACTTGATGGTTGAATACAGTAAATATGGTTTACTTACCTGCTCTATATACATTTCAGCTCGTGGCAAAAAGAAGAAGTTGAAGCAGCTCATCCCTCTTCTTGCCATCGCTAAGCTCAAGATCATGGCTCTCATCCCACTCTTCCTTGCTATCATCGCATTCGCCGCCGCCAAGGCTGTCCTCCTTGCCAAGATTTCCCTCCTTGTTGCCGGAATAATTGCCCTGAAGAAGCTCCTCGCCAGTAAACATCATGAGACCAGCTACGAAGTTGTAGCTCATCCACATCATGAAGAACACTACGCAAGCAGTGGCCACGGATGGGGCAGATCAATCAATGAAGCTCAGGACTTAGCGTATTCCGGCCATATTAAGTCAGATTAAGGATTTCGATAAGGCCCTATACTCGATCCTCATTTATTTATAAAGTTAACAGATGAAAAACGACGTGAACGAGCGAAATTATTTATTTCTAGTTCTAAGGTTATTTAACTATTTATTATTAAACCCTTTGTAAGGGTGTGGCGAAGTTCGCCACTGTTGTTTCGTTTTCAATAATATGTTCTGAATTTGTATGATCCTGTTATACTATATTAGTATATTTTTATACTTTATACGGTATCCGTATTAGTGTATTTGTTTTCAACAAATATTTGGTACTCGATACTTACTTTATCTTGTATTTCTATAGCTATTTTGTGATCTAGTCCTTTAAGCCCTTAGATAGTCCTAATAATATCATGTATATATTTTATTTTACGTAATCGTGTTCATAGATATTATATAAGTGTATTTATATGTTGTAAATATTGTATATTTATTTATGGTTTTCCGTCCAATCGACTGAATTTATGATGTATATCCATACTATGTAAATACAATCTATTATTATTATTCTATATTTATATATATAAATCATCATTTTTCTATATTTAATATTTACATTTCGTATTTTTATATAATAATATATTCAATTTTCTATAAATTTTACCAGGGAGCCTCTCAAACGCCAAAGGAGAAGTTTATTTCAAGAGTAATATTTTTTACAACAAACTATATTTATATATATGTCTATTGTAAATTTTTAACATGACAAATTCGTACAAATAAAGAACTGCAGTTTAAAAAGTTATTTTTCTTGGCCATCGGTAGTTTCATCATATTATAAGTTTTCAGCATTAACATTTTCAAATACAGAAAATCATAAAATTATTGCATCTGTCTCAAATGATTTATCTTTTCTAGTTTTACTATAGTCTTATTAATACCCGTTTAACCGAGTATGATTAATAAGAACGTCCAATATTTAAGTCGATCTCAAAGCCAACCTAAAATTCTTCAACTACAGTTATCTAACTACATTCCTTTTTACGGAAAAAACATCGTGTATAAATACTACTACTAACTGTTTACCAAGTGTAAATAAACCCGATAGTTACAAAATTCAAATCTATCTTTAACAATTATACCTTAATAGAATCCCAAATTTTAACAACGTCGTTTTTTATTGATAACATTGTCAAGACATAAAGTCTATAAATTAAAAATTTAATAGAGAACGAGGGACTTTTAGATTTGAAGATCTAGCATTTATATATTGCATTGCATAATATTGTCTTTTATTAACATAACTATTACTCATTTAAAGAAAAACACGTCATGAACGGATTTAAGTTATGTTAATATATTTTATTTTTACAATTACATTTATTATTTTCTATTAGATGCATGTATCGTACCTTACCTTAAAACTCATTTTAAGTCAGGAGATAACCAGTAATAACGTCATACCGCCTTTCAAGTTACGAATGTCTAAACAGCTGTTGATATACCCAAGAGTAACACTGCCCAAGAGTAACCTTTCATTAAAACGAAACAGTGGAACTCCATGCTTCTTCCACGACGATTTCGTAGGCACCACAAGCGTACTATCCAAGGCCGAATCTATGTTAACCACAGACGAGGTTACGCACCAACCGCATGTTAATATACAATGATAGTAAAAAAGGTATTTTTTTACATTTATTTATCATGCTTGCACCTCATATACATTGCAAGGTATGCTTAGTTCTATGGGTACATCACACAATCCAATATTCCAGTTCTAAATTCCAATATCTAAGTCATCGATGCAACTTAGATAATACAAACGTAAATGTTATGGTTTCACATTGGGTCTTAGAGCCAATTTCTAGTTGTAACCGAGGCTCGTATTAACCTTGCGAGCCCTTAAATATTTCAGATTTAATCTAACGTACCAATTACTGTTAATTGTTATCGTTTGTGCGAACTAATTGAGGGCCTTGTGGGTCTGATGAATTATCTTGTCATATACTCAGTCTGAGTATATAATGATAAATTATCAGACCCACACCAAGTTGATAAAAAGGGTGATATAAAGTTTAAGTAATATTAATTGACAATATTAATACAGCACGGTTGCTTAACCTCAAGGTCATTTATTTATAGTTTGTGTTAAACCCATAATACAAATCTTTATATATATAATTCTTCTGTGCGTGTGTATGTCACTGAACTTCTCTCAAACGACTGGACCAATTTTGATGAAATTTTTTGTATGTGTTCAAGGGGATCTGGGAATGGTTTAGATTCACAATATTATATAAAATTCTCGTGTCACGGGGTTCGAACTTGAACTCCTTCGAAACGGCTTGACCGATTCTCATGAAACTTTGTGAGCGTATTGAGTAGGTCTGAGAATTAGCTAACATCTATTTTTCATCCCCCTAAATATTAAGGGTAGTCCACCCCTAAATTTTATTTTTTATTTTTTAGACAAAATTTTTACTTTCTATTTTTTTATGACACAACATACAAAAATACATACAATCCTAAATTTTCACCCTTCTACGATCAACCCTTATTTTTTATTTATTAATTAAAAATTGAAATTAATGTATGAAAAAAAGTTTGCATGTATGTTTGAAAACATATGTTAGGGTTGCAGATGACAATAATAAACCAGAAACGTTAGGAAAGAGTGTTCCAATATAATAGTCAATGCAAGAGTGTACAAAAATCGTCTAAAAGAATATCGAATACACTTCAAAAGAACTGACATATAAAGTAACTACATTAGTGGCCAGTTACCGTAAAGGTTAAACATCTAATACATAAAGTTTAATAATACATTCTAGAACTTGGAGCACAACCAAATATGCCCCTCACAGTTCACCGTTGCGGAAATCAAACCCAGGAAAACCTGTTGGGCATGGGCACCAACTGGGTCTTCATTTATGTTATTCTAATTTGTACAAGTTATACATTTAAACGAAATATTTGGTAGTTATATAAGCTAACATTTTTGTCATAATATTCACTTTAAGTTACCTTAAACATGGACCGCACCATACATAATATGTATGTTACCCGTAACAATTACACCACTTACACTTTACATTACAACTTTCTTTGTTTGGGAGTCACGTTTGATAGTAGTGTACCCATGATGTACACGAAAAAATTCTAAGTTTGAAAGTTATTATTTGTAATTGTCTCAATTAAGATGCCTTCACCTAAGACTATCATTTGGTGTAAGGCTTAAATATATTTGAACACACTTTGACCTGGTAATTCAATACTTTAGAAAAACAAACCAATTTAATTATTACTGACGATTTTACAAATGTAAATTTTATTACAAATATATAAATATTTAACATAGACTTCTAATTTTATAGAACCTATAATAATTTATTTAATTGTTTCGTACTATAATTTTAAGCAAAAATAAATAAACAAAATAGTATCAGGAGTAAGGTAGAAACTGTTTAAATTCCATTAAATATATCGAACGAGTAACGAATAATTTTAATAAATTAGATTCCGATTAACACTTGCATTGTCACCCTATTATAGACAGAATCGTGCGCGGGCGCACTGTGGCCTGTGGGTGCATCAACAATGCGCTCATTTATACGACCTCGTCATAACCTGAAAATATTAACACGTAGAAACTCGCAAGTATGAAAGTCGTGAACGTTGTTCGAATTATTTCATGACATGTACCCTTAAGCGGTTTAACAAAATAATTATTTTATTTTGTTCATAATGTATCTCTTTGAATATTATGCAAGAGATTAATAATTACTATTATTTATATTAAAATTCGCAATTTGCTAATAATAATTATTATCGCTAATATTTGTGTTTAAGTGTTTGTTATTTGCTTGGAAGTTGCTTTATTTATGTACACTTCGTTGCTCCACATTGTTATACAAAATGACCACAAATAATGAATAGCATGAGCGGGTCTCTACAGGCAACTATTACTATGCGGTTTTAAAAACCAAATATTGAAGATAAATCTACAAACTGACCCTAAATAGATAATTTCATAATTATTATAGAACGTTGAAAATATAAACTTGATTCCTCGTAACCACGACTAATTATAACAGTATTTTTCGTAACATTTTTATATACATCGTAGGGTCAAAAATATTTTCCCTTTAAATTAACCACTGAACTGGAGGAACCTAATTAAATAATACGTGAAGCTTTTTAAGGAAGCCAGGTTTCACCGTTACGTACATCATTATAGAGATTTCCCTACGTTTAGACATTCTGCGTGTGCCTAGAGGCGATCCTCTAAGCATCTTGAAGGCACATGCTATTTTAACCCTTTTTCTAACGACCTAAGGGGTATTTTACTATCAATAACACTATTTGAATATGACAATGAGCTCTCTCCGACTCATTGTTTGAAGTGTCAATAGATGACCACAGATGGAATTTAGCTTAGCGTGAAATTACGATAAACTTTACCTATCTGCAAATGTTACTAGTCATAATTATACCAATTTTGTTCTGCGTCTCATGTGCAATTTATTTAGTGATATTTTAATATAAGATAGTTTTTATAACATCAACAGTCTAGTTATATATGGCGTAACAAGTTACAATTTCTGGGTCCACAAGTAGTAGTTAAGAAGACCTCATGATGGGGTACTAAAAACATTTTTTCAAAGTGAGACATTAAATCATCACGAATAATAAGTTGTCACCTAAAATCGATGCAAAATGAAATCGCTTTGATCGTGCGACATAAAATTTGACAGCAGACAATCGATCCAAATACGATTTCCAAATAATCAATCGGCATTCCTTCAATAATATGACAATTTGTATTCTATGGAAACAATTTAGCAGTATAAAGTCATATCGTTAGAGCGAAAGTACTTGGGCACATCTTGAATAGAAACAGCGCAATCATATTTCTAAGTATTACTTTTAGTTTTACTATTGCTTAATATGAATTTAGAAATTTGTTTTTATAAAAATTTCGATATTAAAAAAAAATGTATTCTGGATTTATCAGCTTTTAAACTGAAGATAAAATTTATCATGGATGGCGTTAGATATAGTATTTTCTAAGCAAAATTTGTTTTGAGGAAGTGAACATTAAAATAAAATTATAACACGTTATTGATGTAAATCAATGTGAAAAATACATGTGTAAAATTACTGTAAAAATGTCATCACGTTTACAAATAATTGGTAGCTAAAATAATTATGCTAAGAATATGAACATTAATTCATACTTCCTGTGTTCACTCCCCAAGGGCATAAAATACTACAGACCACTTGACCTAGCTACCTACTAAGATAATATAATAATTGGTGTCACAAACGCACACGTATTTTTCGTTACAACGGATCAACCTGAGCGCTGCAATTTTACGACAGAGTAAATTCATTAGGAGCTCATTATGTAGTATTCCTAAAAAGAGATTTGTTAGATTTTGTCTGCTCATTCTAACAAACAAAAGCTGTTCATCTATGATATATAATTTCAAGTTCCTTTTCTAGAAAGATGAACAACAATAAGGGTTTTAGAACAAACATATTTTTCGGTCTTTTCTTCTTGACCATATCTAAATAAATTCCAGCGAAGTAGGAAACTCTTTCATTTTTGATATCGCTATAAAAAGAACATCGGAGAATCCATCAGCCTACTTAAAATACTATTTCATATTCCTTAATATAATTAGTATGTATATGCGAACATCCGCTCATTGAGTGAAGGCGATTCAAACTGGAAAAGTAGTGGTTACGCAAAAATTATTTTTTCGGCCTAATACGTATAACGAGTACGTTTGAGAGTTATCGTGTTCCGTACAATATACCGTTAAACCATTAAATAATTATCATGATGCATTTAACAAATATACTACCACCACATTGTATAGGGCAAGTTTCAGCTCATTGAAAGTTCTATTAAAATCTTTATAACCAAGTTTTTCGAATTATGACTTTCTATCATAGTTTTGGCTAAAGTAATCGTTTTTTAAAAATATCACATAAAATATAACGAAAACTCATCAAGCTTAATTATAAATTAAGTTAGCAGAACCCTAAAAAGAGAATTCATCAGGATTTTAATGAATTTGTGTTGTAAAATCTAATTACCGTAAATACACTCTCATAACTTTTGAGTAAAGCTAGTTACGCAAGATCTTTAAGTTTATCGAAGATTAAATCACATGCCGGGAAATATTTCCGTCACCAAGACCAATTATCAAGATTTTATGGTTGCCCAAACCGATTTCAGTGCAGTTAGAAAAATCTCCATAATATATTGATTACAAATATAATGTTTCTAAAACAGGATTCACATATACAAGCTTTACCTGAAAATGAAAAAATGAGAACAAATTCATTTCCCAGCAAAGAATATCACTGGTTAATAGGCACATTAGATATAATTTTCTATTCATAAAACATCTACCCCAAAGATTTTACGGTAGTTTTTTTGTAATAATTAGCATTTGATTAGCCGACATTGCTTTAACAAGACATCTGTTCACACGTCTATTGTTAAAGAAAGAGTTCATAATCATTACTAATTACTAATTACTCTAGACAATTTTTAATGCTTTAGTGAAAGTAGTAATGGCAGAAGAGAAGATATGGTATTTCTTTATATATTAGATGTTGTAATTGTCTTTTGTGTGTGACGTTTTACAAGCTTTTTACATTTAATAAAATCTCTTTCAAATATAAAAAAATTAAGATATGTTTCTATTTTATATATTAAATTTCGCATAATACATAATGTGTGACTGTTTGCTGTTGAAATTTAAAAAAAGAATAATTGTATTCTGTGCTATGTCTTGGAAGCTTTTCAATATTACAAAAGAAGAATATCTATTGAAAATTCTGAAACCGTGAAACTCAAAATCCATATTAAAAGTCTCATATATTAATAGTCACTCGTTATAGCTCGAACATAATAAAAAATAGTGTAAAAAATTTCAATTCTAGTACAAATTAACCACATGTAATTCAATCTTACGAACCAAAAAACCATCTAACTTACCGCAAATAAGTACTATGCGTATAAACCATAAAAAAGAAATCTCATCTAACTTCACACATCATTAAAACTTACGCTCACATCTTAATACCTAGTTAACTTAAGCGCAATTTCGTCACATGCCGTGACATATGAAAATAAAAGGAGGGGAGTTGGAATAAAACTGTATGTGTTCCTTGAGTCTTTGACAATTGTTCATACGCTTGTAAAATGAAAGCATTCGTCTTTCTATGCGTTGTGGCGGCGGCGGCCGCGATGCCGACAAAAGAAGATGGGGTCATGGAGAAGTTTGTCTCAACGCTGCGAGACTGTGTGGAAACGGATACAATGCTGTGTTTAAAGGTGTGCAGTGAAGTGATGTGAAGTGTTTTAAAAACGTGCCAAATCTTTTGATGAATGTCTCATGACTAATATAGCCAATAAATTAGGTCATCCTCCAAATCATTTAAGACTTAATTTTGTAAATGGAACACATTTTCGTGCTAATATTATGAGTTTGGCACGTTTTTTTACAAATTATTTTTAAATTTCGTTTCCGTTTCTATCGGACTAGACATGAGTAGTTTAGATTTTTAACTAACTAATAAAAATAACTTTTGTTGTTTTTAAATATTTAAAGGCAATAATTTGGTTAATAAAATTGCCTTAAAAAGTTCCGTAATACAATTAAAACAATTAGATATGATAGATAGATATGCATTGTTAAATTTCAATTTCAATTTTTTTGTTGTTTTTTCAACAAAAGTGTGGACATTACGAGTACTATAATGTATGATTTTCCAGGAAAAGGCAATGAAATTCACGGAAAATTTGGCTGTGGCAAAAGAACTAAGTCTGGTCGACGGTGTTAACTTCGCGAGGACCGGTTCGCCAAGGTCAGCCAGGAGCTACGATCCTTTACCCGATGAGCCTAAAGCCAGGGAACTTCAGTTGGAAGAGAGAATCATGGACAACGTTGTAGACTTCCTAGATAGCCACGTTCTTCAGCTGAGAATGCCTAAATCTTTCACTGAAGATAACTCAATTGAAGAAGAAGGTGGGTTTATTTCAGTTGAAAAATGTTAACTTTTAATGTATTACTTAGCTAAGATACATCGATAATTTATGGAAATTAGATACTCTGATTAATTTTAACTTTACGGAAGTCAATTCATAAAAAATGCTTCATGAAAACAATAAAGCCTTTACACACAATAAAACCGGATTTGGAGTCTTGCCAATATACAAAGGTTTGAATGTAGAATAAGAGTTTCTCGAAGCATATTGTTGTTTAAAAGCCTGTATATATTAATTGTAAATTTCCAAAACAACATTTTAAATGATATCTATTCATATTATAAATTATGGAAGTGGCAGTATTTACAATGGTACTAGTTATGGTACCGTTAGGTTCTTTGTCAAAATAATACTTCGTCATGCCATGTTCAATAGTTTGACCTTTTAGTTTCCATGTGTGTTTCGCACCTTTCTGCGTTTAATCGTAGTCTTCGCACTGAATGGTCTTCGTAATTACGTTACAAGATTATTATAACTTAAGTGCTTTAATTTTGTATATGATTAAAATAAAGAACACCTCGGATAATAAGAGACAGGTTTATTTCGTGTGAAGATTAGCCTTCGCGGTCCTATCGTCGGGTAATGGTTGTAATGAAACAAAAATACAGATTTTCACACAATTCAACGTTGTCTGAATAATTACTACTATTATATAAAATTAATATGTCCAATAATAACTTAAGTTATATATAAAATATTTATTTATTCATTAGGTCGTGGCAAGAAGAAGAAGAAGCTGAAGAAGCTCCTCCCCATTCTTGCTCTCATCAAACTAAAGTTAGCTGCTCTGATCCCGCTTTTCCTGGGTATCATTGCTTTCGCCGTATTCAAGGCCTACCTACTCGGAAAGGTCGCATTCATCGCTGCTGCCTTTGGAGCCCTGAAGAAGCTTCTTGACTCGAAGAATAGTAAGAGCAGTGGATGGTCAGAACCTGCTCATGAAGAGCATGGCTGGGAGAGCGGTGGTGGTGGTGGTTGGGGTAGGTCCCAAGACGCTCAAAACATGGCGTATGGAGGTCACATTAAACAGGCATAAGGCCTGAATTAAACGTACCTCTAAATTTCAATAATCAATTTCAATTTAAATGTTGAAACGATTCTTTAACGAATTTTTGGAACGAAAAAATTATCAAAGAGGTGCACTTCATTTGCCAATTAATTTATTATTTTATCAAAGAGGTTATTTATTATCGACCACCGTGTATTGTGATTGTATGTTTGTGTGAATGCCCCAGTATTGATTTTTTTTATCATGATGCTTTAATTTTTTATTTATACAGACTACATATACATAAATAATATTGTTGTAGTATATAATAGCTATCAATATCTATATCGTATTCTTTTATATATATACATCTTATATATATATATGCTATATATATTTCATTATAATGTACAACAATAAGTTCTTCGCTATGTATTTTTTCAACAGTATAATAGTACAATATTATGTAAACCAAAAATTTTAAGGTACCCAAAGAAATATTTTTTATACTCATTTATTTTATATTTTCATTTATATATTACAAAACGCAGTATGGTTGAGTGAAACGAGTCATATTTAATATTTAAAACGAATTATTTATGATTACGTTAAGTTAAATTATTATTTTGCGACGGATCCTCGTGAAATTAAATGTGTACAAATTACGAGCTATTTTTATTTATAATCCCTGTGTCTAATCTAATTTGATATTGAAAATTGAATTGAAAAACATTTATTTCAGACAGTTTATATTAAAATTATTTTAGGATGATTATTTTTAAAGTTAGCCACTAAAAATAAATCTTAAATATATTTAATTTATATTGATACTATCAAAACAGACCCTTCATTAAGTACTCAATGAGTTGATCTTATGATTAGAAGTTCACGATTCCAACAATAGCTTTAAGAAAGACTTGTGGGAACTTCTTTGTAATTGAGAGAAAGTTAAGAGATGAAATTGGGATCTTGCGAAAGGTCAAAGTTATTGGATATCATAAAATAATTATATACATTCAGTGTTGTTTAGTCATTACCACCAGACGATCACCACAGTTCTCGTATACATATTTTAATATGAAAACAATATTAATTTAATTAAAATGTTTAATCAGCAGACTGAATAGATTGTATCTCAAACTTTCTTAGTTTTCACTTGATATTTACGCCTAATATCTAAAACATTTTACATTAAGTTTACGGTAAATAAATAGAACACCATACATATACTTTCGCTCTTATGTTAATTTACGTATGATATAAGCGGATGTTAAAAACTTTCGTTTTAAGTAAATGATTTTTTTGTTACGCAATTTTGAAAGTAATCGCTGCTTATATCCTGTATTGATGAATGTCTACACGTTCCGTAATTATTCATCTTTAATCAAATGTGAAGTTTAAAAAATCTAATGTTCAAGATTAAAGAAAGTAGTAATAATGTTCTTGTAAGTTGAATATAAATTGAATATTTATTATAAATAGGCGTTGAAACTTAGATAATTCTTCAAGAAACTTTAAAACGCATCTAATGCAAAACAGTTTGAGGAAGTTCATTAAGCTTATTTAGCGCCTGATGATGCCCTGAATGCTGTTTATTTAATATATGGCGATTTCTTAGGATAACCCTTTTGTAAGTCTAGTCTTGACAAGGGAAGAAAATGTACAGTATAAAGAAAATAAAGCGCAGGAAGAGAAGTTCCGGCTTCCATGGTTCTTTATAGTTATTACATAAAATGTAGATTTGAATACATCTCAACAACTAATTGATTACAATTTAAAAAAAATTAACGTATTTACGTTTATAATCCAACGTTTAAACCAATATATCTAGAATTTAATTCTTAATAAGTATTTTGTTAGCAACAAGGGTAGTAAATTAATCTTTTTATTAATATTTATTAGTTAAATATCAATGATGATTCTAGCTAAAAGCTCTAGTTATGATATAAGATAGAGTTATTATTAATCATGAGAAAGCATTATTTAATAATATAACAATAATTAAATAGGTACTCATTATTAACAATGATATGCGAGCTCTGCTTTAGAAGTGAAAATTGACCGACTAAAACGATTTATGTAATCTACTTTATAGCCGTGACTTTGATCACGCACAAATAAAATTAAGTTTATTCTAACCTAAAACACACTTTTTGTTTAATAAATGAGTAGTGAGACTTTTAAATATAAATTAAAAGTCCACTAAAAGCTGTTATACAATTGAGATTTCTTGCAAATAAATTTAAAATATGCTAATATATCTAACACATTTATATGTAATATTGCAAGTGAAGTTCAATGATATCATGTCATGTAACAGCTCCACGTAACTAAGAAATAGCCACATCCGTCTATAATTTATTGACCTACAAATACTTGTTGAGGATTATGAAACTTAATAACACGCAATAAGATCGTAAATTTCATGAACGTTTTGAGGCCTAAGAAATTTGTGTAAGGTTCATTGTAATGTCCGCAAAACGGAACGAAAGTTCGTAACGCCGCACCCAAGATGCGTGGAACTTGAACACACTGGGTGTTTTTTGAAAGTGATTGTATTATTATATATTCATTTTTATAGATAATTTTAATATTATTTACGATCGTGTGATGTGTCGTTGTTTCTTCGGTGGCAGGTTTTGTTACATAGCGACCATGTTGATATTAGTTCATCTTGCGTCCATTTATCATTTCTTAGTCATTCTGATTGATTTTACGCTCAAGATCAATCTCAACCATCTTTAATCGTATTGGTTCTACAATTAACAATGTGAAATAAATTAAAAATATGATGTACATTACACAAGTTAAGCCAATTCAAGGGCTTAACTTTGTGTGGGCCAAACCCCTTAAAGACGAGAAAAACTGGTGCAAATCATTCCCCACTCTTTTTGATCGTTAAGTTTTTCATTTTAAAATTTTACAATTTTTCCAAGCTCTACTCGACTATTCCTCGTCCCTGATATATGTAGTTCGGTGTTATAGCTTTATTTGTATATAAGTATCAAATTATTTTGTCTTTTAATAACATAACTGTTACTCATTTAAAGAAAAACACTTTATTAACAGATTTAAGTTACCACGCACGCTATAAAGCACGCGAAACGTCGGAAAAATTTTCAATAATGTAAATATTTTTAAATTTTGCAAAAATACATAACTTAAATCCGTTAATAAAGTGTTTTTCTTTAAAAAAGTATCAAATTATTTACACTTTTAACATAATCTATACGCACTAAACGCTCGAAATGAAGCGAGAGACGAACGTCACACGCACGCAGCGTGTGCTCATTCGTATGAATGCGAACGTGATGAAACTTTAAATAAGTATCTAACGATAAATTTAGTTCTTTTATGTTTTCCTTTTTATTTTCAATAAATTAATATATCAACACACGAGGAAGGTATACTTTTATATTTAACATCGTTTATACTTCTTTGACTTGAACTTTTATAAAATTTAAATTTATTCACGATTTCACCTAGTGTGTATAGTACCGTTGCGTCAAGGTCACAGATCTCGATGGCCAGTGGCACTGACTCATCAGCTTTCTCAATACCGCTTCCTAAGGGTGTGGCCCTCTAGATTTATGGGCCCTATTGAGGTCAAGCCACATGCCATGGTGGTATGATGGTGGGATGACCAGTCCTGTCAAAAGGTAATTAGGATCACGTCATTCAACTTTCAGAAGATAATGAAGTGGAAAACCTCGCGTTCGGTATAGTAATGATGAATTATCTTCTCCGGTGGTCTCTTGGATTTAATTATGAATTCATACTTTTCATCTAGTTCACTAACCTTACTTTACAATAAAAAATATGTATATAATCTATCAATATTGAAAATAAAATAATTCATCACATTCAAAATTGTAATAATATCATATTTTAATATTTTTTGTTTGTATAATACCGTCTTGGGTGTTTTGCAGAAAGCATGTCAATGTGACCTTTATCAGATGAAATGCATTTTTTATATTCACGTAAATAAAAGCAAGTGCTATTAAGATTATATTGTTTTACATAAGGAAGCTGTATTAATAATGCCTAAGATCATGATACTTGTAAAACGTAAAACTATTTAATATTCCGTTCATGCCGTAATTTTCACCCTGTAAAAATATAAGTGTCATGCATGCTGTTGGCCTCAAGATAGAACAAACATATTTTTCCTTGACTTCTTCAAGTTCATAGCCAAGTCGGCCGTGAATCATTATAAAACGATTAAGTAATTGAAGTCAAGTCTGAATTGTTACATCAGTTACGTGCATTCAGTGAAAGTGGTGTAGAATTCGCAGGCGAAACGGGGTCACTTGAATTAGCTAAAGAATTTTGGTCGTCCTGGTAAATTATTAATTTATTTTATTAAAATTAAATATTAATGTAGTACAGATGCTTATGCTCACAAATTTCGTTAGGTCTAAAATTCAAATTATATATATTATTAACTTGTTAGTCTCTGGCTGACCAGAAAATCACTGCAAACGGGTACAATTGGGTAAACCGTTATTTATTACTTTCTGAGATGTCCGTAAGGTATTTAGTATACCATCAACCCGAAATCCTGATTATTTATATTTTCAGAGACAAATATTGCGTTACATTATAAGTAAAAGAAAGTAATCATTTTCTTATTTCTAAATATAATATATTGATACTATAAAAATTACTGGCAGTTATATTCTAAGGTTTTTGTGTAACATATTGATTTGTAGTTTCGATAAATATAAAGAATCGTGAAAAAGGGTAAAGAAATAACAAAAATAAAAAGAGAAAAATATATTTTTAAACGTTAGGTCAGCAGTTTGTTCGGTTGGCACCAGTAGTATAGAAAAATATCTTGCATTTATACTGTAAAAAAGCTGTGAAAATCTTGCTACTACCAATAAAATCAGAGCAAAAATGAAAAAACGTTTTGAAAATGGGGGATTTTGTTTATTTTCGCGGGTCATTTAATGAATACGAACGATCTGCAGGGAATATCTAGATAAACCAGGTTAAAAATTAGTAAATCTCAAAACATTTTATCAATGCAAAATAAATGCAGGTTGTATGCTAAAAGTGTCTGAGTGTATATTATTATAAAGTCTAAAACAATTTTTAAACAGGTCTATTTCGTGTTCTTTCGAGGAGGTCTTTTTAGTATAGAATACAGCCTCTAAATTAGAATATTTTAAACTATTAAAAGTGATGAATGAGAAAATAATGTTTGTTTTTTACATAAGCCTTTTATAGATTTGATAAAGAGTTGTACTTTTTACAAAAGGCTGTTGCTTATTTTTGGAAATATTCTACGGAATAACTACGGAAGCAAATTTGTTCATATGATGCTATAGAGAACGAGAAAATTTAGTAGTCCACGTAGTGTTAAATGAAACTACATGTTGTCTCGACCGCTTATATAAATGAAAGTGAAAAGGCCAGATTCTCTCCGATAGTCGAATTTGTGTACCTGTGACATACTTGACATTTCACCGGTAAAAGGTCACCAGAGAAATTTTTTATTCACATACCGCTATCTTATTTACATAATATCAAAATATTGAAATGAATGTACATAAAAGTTTAAAGTTAAACATGATATTTTTATAGCAAATTTGTAAAGTATGTAACACTATTGTTCAATTATGGATGACATAAATAAAAATTAAAAGTGATTATGAATGTTCGAAGATTCGTCACCAGGCTTGGTCAACGGCACCTGTTAAGCCAATCCTATTAATATTATAAACGCAAAAGTTATAAAAATTTTTTTTTCACGTAAAAAGTCTAAATGGTATTGAAAGAAACTACAAGCTAACTAAAAGCTTATGCATTAGAATAACACATAGGCTACAAGTTTTAAAGATGCATTTATGTGAATTTTCCAAAATATCATGATGAAAACCTACGAGTTTTGATATGATGGAAATGTTTAACTTAAATAGTCCTCCAAAAAAGAGTCCGCCACATCTTTTATATTATATATATATATCTAATATACATAAGTAGCCATTGTAGCCATAGTACATAAATGCATATTCGGTAGTAGTAAATTAATTATTAAATTAAAATAAATACTGAATAATAAATACTAATAAATAATAAGCTGGGCCTCAATACGTTACCCTCATAAATCAAGTTTAAGCTGCAATCATAACCTATACTAACCTACCTACTGAGGTATAGGAAGATAACCTATAAGTCCTGAAATTATAAGCGAATTAAACCAAAAATACTACGGCTTTTAGTTAACAGATAATTAGTCCAACGGAAAGAAAAGAAATATTTTTCACAACTTTCGTTTAACGATATACGCAATCTAAACTTCATTTTTATGGTTTCCTATCTATAGTTTTATGGGAGATTCGTATTATATAACATCGCTCAGTAAAAGTAGTTTTAATAGTCGTTCAACTAAAACTTGTAATAAAAACGAAAGTACTATATATAACATGCATATATTAAAGGATATCCTAAATACATTACTATAAGATATATACTATATGCCTAATATATTATCAAAGATTTATCTTGTAAAAGCAGTCTACTTTCTCGTCTCTTTTAGCTAATGTACTGTTTTCCCTCTTCCTTTAAAATTATTTGTACATTTGTTTAATCTTAATAACTGAATATGAATAACAGTAACAATATTACTAGTAATGATCGTTTTCTGAAAAATGTTTATTGAAAAGAGCTATTTAATGAAATTATTACGTGTAAACCACAATTCTCTAAATATAATTGTCCAATTCAGTTATAAAAAAATGGATTGGATGATTAAACTAGAATTTGAATAGTATTTTTATATTGAGTTTGAGTAAGAATGAAGTATGTGATAATATATTTGAAAAGAAACCATAACTTTTTTTGCGAAACTTTGATCAGATGGAATACAATTAGTTAACCTTTGGAGTGCAGGTGTAAAATATCGACTGTTTTCTAAAAATTATCAAAAGGTTTTCGTTAATTGCAACTTTAAATATTACTTTAATGAATGGAATGGTTTAAATTTTCAGCGCGATAATGCAACTAATACTACAATGATTTTCAACATTGTCTGCTATTTTTAGTTTTATGTTTTCTAGCAATTTTTAAGTTGATATTTTCACTCACGTAAAAATTACACATACATGGCTCATTTCTTTGAAATGGTCAGTGCCACGCAGAAAGTTTTCTAACCATAAAAGTGACTTTACCGGTTTAACTTTGGTCTAACGTGACCCAAAAATTGATTAATAAATAGCTACATATAAAATAAGGTGTAGTTTATTCAAAACAGTGCAAGTTATATTAATTAGAAAGATTTTTTTTCGTTATGTTTTTTATCCTTTTTTTATATTCGTAAAACTTTTCTTCCAGTAAATACTGTACTTGGACATATACCGATACTTGGTGGTATAAAACTCATATCTTAAAATACCTCTAGTCTTTACTTGTACTTGAATTTATATTTACTAATAGTTTTTAAATCAAAGTTACTTCCTATACAAATGGGGAATAAGTCTGTTTCCAAGAAGATAAATAGCATACTCGTCAAACTCATCGGAATTAAAATTTCTTTGTCATAGCTCATTTCGAATTGTTCAAACGGTAAAAAAGATAGACAAAAAGTCTATTGATTAAATAAAGAGTTACATCGGCATGGGTTATGCGGAGATGTCAATCTTGATAGTACATTACGGCGTCTTTGTTGTTAACACGTGCTGCCACTTTCGCCACTGTTATGTAGGCACTAAGTGCCATTATTGGTTGATTCTATCAATGGTGTTTAGTATGTGAGTACATAAATTCAAACAATCACACTTTTTCTTTCATTTCATTTGCACCGAGAGCCAGTATTCATTTGAATGTGAACAAACTTCGCTTTCTAGCCAATATTTATTTTTCTACTTATCCTTACGTATGATGCTTCATCAGTTAGCGTATGTTGTCACACAGTACGCACATATTTTACGTCATTCTATGAAAAAATTAGTGGGGGAACAAAGGATAAATTCCATGACAATTTTAGGATGATATCATAAGTCATCCAACATTGAAACTTGTGTGTGCTTCGGTACTTATCTAAGAAAATGTGGAAGATAATAGCAAGTGTTGCCTTACTGGCATTAGTGAAGAGTAGTCCAGTGGAATATGGAATTGGTGAAAATATCGTTGGTGCAGTTTCGGAATGCGTAGACAACGACACATCACTGTGTCTGAAGGTGATTAGTGTTTTGTGTTTGTGACTTTTAGCGCTTTTTTAAGTGCTTGTACCATACAATGTCACTTACAGTGTACATTTTGATACCGAGTTTAAATTTAGATTTGTTCTACATATTATACAAGTTACGTTTATTTGATAGCAAAAATTAATCGTTTTAAATTTTGCAGGAAAAGGCCTTGAAAGTCACTGAAAAATTGGCTATTGCAAAAGATCTTAACATCCTAGATGGTTTGACCTTGGTCAACACTGGATCCGTCCGATCTGCCAGAAGCTATGAACAGTTATCTACTGATCCCCAAGAGAGGGAATCTCAACTGGAAGAAAGGATTGTTAACAATGTTGGTGACTTCTTGGACAACCACGTACTGCAGTTGCGACTGTCCGACGATTCTGAAGAGTCAAGAGGATTAGATGAAGAAGGTATATTGTAAATCTTTAAAATTTAGTCACAATTCTAAACAATAAAAGAAAAAAAAATACTACACTAGAGAAACTTTATATTTTACATTTATCAAGCTATACTTTGTTTAATGATATTTTCTCTCCCATTGTTCACCTATAAAATATTAATAGAATAATACTTTCTAGTTTTACTTGATTGTTGTTTTATGTATTTAAACCTATAAAAAGTTATAAGCTAGAAAGTCATAACTTATATATTATATCTATATACACTACTACTAGTAATTCCTATCAAGTATAAGATTTTACCTTACCGTAATTTTCATACAATTATAATTTTCAACAGGACGTGGAAAGAAGAAGAACAAAAAGAAGCTCAAGCAGCTTTTGCCAATCCTTCTCCTCTTAAAATTGAAGATGGCCGCCCTTATTCCACTCTTCCTTGGAATAATTGCATTCGTCGCGGTCAAAGCTGTGTTCCTTGGAAAAATCGCATTCGCCGTACAAGCCGTTTCCCTTATCCGAAGGCTTCTTTCCAAAAATAACCAATCATCTGGAAACGCTATATCATATGCTCCAGCTCACGCTGAGGAGCATCCAGGGTACTCCTACGAACCAGCTGGAGGTAATGGCTGGAGCAGGAAGGTCAACGACGCCCAAAGCATGGCGTATGCTGGTCAATTAAACTAGATTGTAATTGTGTGATTGTGTGTCTGTATTTATTGTGTGTTGCATGAGTACCCACGAGTACTACAAATTAAGTTATTGAAATAAATTATTGAATTTATATTTTCTTTTATTTCATAAAAAAAACAATAGACAAAAATAAAATTGTTACACTAATGTATAACGCCGTTACAGAATAGTAGTATAATAAAGTATGTGGTATAAACTATGTCATTCACTATGGCATAACGTCTTCTCGTATGGCATCAATTATTATAAAATGTTAATGTCGAAACAGAGAAGTGGGGACCATTTAGATAAAAAACTGTTACCAATCAAGCTGTTCACAGTCGTTTTCGTTTCACTAAAGGACGTGGACTTTAAAAATAAACGTGAAAATGAAGTCCATTCTCATTTTGTCGTGTGTTATAGCAACAGTGTATTCTGGGCCTATCGCCCAAGAAGACTCGGTTCTCAAATTAGTAGCCAACAACTTTGTGAATTGTATGAACAGTGATTTGAACTTGTGTTTAAAGGTAAAGTGATGTGATGGATTACTATCGTGTTATGTGTGTGTTAAGAACAAGCTCAAATGGATTCTACCCTTTAATTGTTGCATTGCACGTTGCACTGTTTATGTTAAATTTTGATTTTTTTTCTCTCATATGACTAATTACAAGAGTAATTATTTTATATTTGTGTTGTAGAATCGGGACAAATATTTATTAATAGCTATATGAGTTTATAGCAACTTTAGGACCGTTAAATATTAAATTACATTTTTACTGGATTTGTTGAACGATTAAGAAATACTCTACTATATATAATTTACAATAGCAAAATTATTATTAATGATGATTTATTAATTTACTCTATATAAATAAAATACAAACAATTTTACAGAAGTACCAATCATTACCGCATATAAAATTTGAAATGTCATGATTTTAAGACCTTTAACTTATTTTATTAAATAATTGTTATATTTACAGGAACATGCATTGAAAGCTGCGGAACGTCTTGGAACAGTTCGCAAGCTGAACATCATTGATGGTCTCACCATTTACAACAATGGCCCAAGAGAGTCCAGAAGCTTCGAAGCTTTATCTTCAGAACCTGAAGAAAGGAACAAGCAACTGACTGAAAGACTATGGGAGAGCACCACAGATCTATTGCAGAAGAGTGATTTGGAAGTCAGCTTTGCTGGTGGTGATGATGAAGAGGAAGAGTCTCGGTCCATTGACGATTGTAAGTAATATTAATAAACGATTCTTAAATAAGAAAAACAAAGGCATCAACGCAACACTTAAGATTCACACTTAAATGAAATAATACTTGAAATGAAAATTTTAATAATTAAAACTAACATTATCTTGAATTATACGAATGCTAATTACATGTAATTAGCATATTATATATATTTAATAAAGTTAATCAAAATATGTAAATTACATTAAAATAAGAGAAATTTCGTCCCGTTATATGTTACGTAATACAAGGTTTTAACTGTGCCAACGATACTGGTTTTTGGTCAAAGAAATTTCACCGGTTTCTTCTAAAAATCTTTTAAAATGTAAAATTGCAATAGCTTTTCATTTATGTAACGAATTATAACGAATAATAATTGTTCTAATTCGAATTTATTATTAAAACGTTACAGAAATATAAAAAAAATATACAAATTTCTTCTATGTGTTATGAGATTTTTCTAATCGTCTATTAAATGACTTTACATATGATTGTTAGACCAAACTTTGTCTTAATTAGACTTATATAACGTTCATGTCGAGCTAAATCAGGAGCGTGGGTATTTTTATTCATTTCATGATCTTTAAACTGTATAATAAGTGATTACAAATTTATCTCTACTTAAGAAAGTTACATCTGGTTTGTAGTTTACAAGTCAATTAAAGACATTGTTCTTTAAGTGGAACTATGTTAGTAAAGCTAAGCTTTTCACCATTCTTTTAATTTTTCCTTCTCACGCAAAATGTGTCAAGACGAATACATTTAAACTGTGATGAAATGATAACACATAGAATTTAATCATGTTTTTATGGTACCTGAGAAAGATGATAAACCCTTAACAAAAACCCGGCAACGTATCCACAAGTAAAATACTGCAGCACCTAAGCTGGTTTGCCTCCCCATAATATAAAAAAATATTTTAGTTATTAGCAATTGTCGTAAACGTTTAATACGATTTTACGTTAGTCATTTTAAATTGTTATTAATTTGTAGCTGTCGAAGAAAGCCGTGGAAAGAAAAAGAAGCAGCTCAAGAAGAAGTTGAAGCTCCTCATCCCTCTGGCTATCCTTGCTAAAGTTAAGGCTGTAGCCCTCGTCGTCATTGCCCTCCTGGTGATCGCTGCATCACTTTTCAAACTGGCCGTCCTCGCCAAGATCGCCTTTATTGCCAAGGTCATTGCGATCATCAAAGCCCTGATTGCGAAGAAGCATGCTCAAGAAGAACATGCCTGGGTGACTCACGAAGAGCACCCACAAATTGCCCATGGAGGTTGGGGCGAGCAAGGTTGGTCCCGCTCAAGGACGGAAGCCAATAACTTGGCGTACTCCGCGTACCAACAGTAAACCAAATAATTAGGTTGTATGAATGTTAATTTATTAGTATGCGTGTGATGGCGATTCTTGTCTCTATTTCTTTTGTTTTTTTTTAGTTTACAAGATCGTATATGTGATATTATCTTTATGTATTAGTGTATTTCTCTAAATATATTTCTTCTATTTACTATATCCCATTTACTTTACAACCGTATATATTTTTTGTATGAATCATTTATTTATGTTCTATATATATTCATATTTATTTTTTATATTTATTAATGTATATAAGTATTCTATAATAATTATTTTTTAAATCGGTATATATTAATTGCACGGTCTTGATCTCCGTTTTTTGTTATTTATATATTTTTTTGTCTATTAACAGTATTTTGCTGAACCAGTATCGTGTATCACGAGTTTGAATGTGACTTATTTATTGTGTGCTTGTATTTCAATAATAGTCATAAATAAAATATTCTCCACAATTGATTTCTTTTATTTTACATTTTAACTTAATGTTTAGATTACCTTAATCTATCCACAAGTTATAAGGTTTATAATCATTCCCTTTACACAACACTGTAAACAGTAAGATAGAGTAGGAAATAAATCAAATTCGTAAAGCTTTTCTGAAATTAAGAACGAATGAAAAAAGCAATATATAAAAGCACAGTGACTTAAGTGCCTTACAACCCTGGGTATCTCTCACCAATAATTCAGGTTACTGGCATAGAGCAGGCAAGACATTTCTAATTATATTATATTTTCCTACTTAATTAATAAAATAAAAATAAAAGCCTGCCCATTAAAGACAACAATATTTTTATTATGTAAAAAAAATACAATTAAATTAATATTGAAACATGTAGTATGTATGTAAGTGTACTAGCCACTTACGGGGACGAAAGAAATAAGTGCTGAGGTGCTGAACAGTACGTGATTGCGACTTGGTCAAGAATTTGGAGTGTGTTCACAAATTTCCATCCTTGGGAGCATCGTATATGAAATTGGTAGTAGGGAATTTTCGAATGCCAAAGCACGAGCAACTTTGACCCAGCTTCGGTGTTCGGTTTTGTGTGGCAGTCATGGAAACAGAAAAATATCATCGGAACCTATGTCAAATTTTGCTTCTATACATTAGTGTAAATGAGCTTTTAGAGCGCTGCTGTGATACCACACTCAACTAGCAAATTCAAATCACATCCGAAAATAGATCCCATCCAGAAGGGTATTAGGTCGAAGTCACATATACATCAATATAAATTTATCAATACAATAAGGAAGGCTACATTGAAAAACAAAATGAAGAATACGTAGGGATGCGTTTAGCGCCATTTTAAAAATGCTTATCGATAGTATGATTTTCTACGATCGCCCAACAGAGCATCGCTTGGCCGCTGCTGAAATCGGAATCTGGATAGGATTCGTTCGGTCGGACGGAAGTACTAAGCAGATGATTTTTTTTTATTTAATAAAAGTGGACACGTGACCACTGTTGATATAGCTAGAAAATTACGTACTGTGAATAGTGACTGGTAAACGACCATTTGTTTGCCGGAAATTAATGACGAACTCTGTAAAAATAACCGTAAATTAATTTTTGAAGGTCAAAAACGTAGAATAATTAGAATCCTCGTAGAAACCCATCCTGTTCACTGTCCAGACCCTGTACCTTTTTCGGTTCTAAAAATTAAGAACCAATTATGCGGTCAACGATTTTCAACACCAGCAGAGGCTATCGAAGAGTATGACGCGTAAACGTGTTTTACGGTTCTGAGGACACAACGGAAAAGTGGCACAAAAGTTTTCAAAATTTGCTTAATCGAATGAAAAGGTACATTTGCTCAAAGGCAGAACATTAATATACAACTTAGAGCTCCCGACGTATAATATATAAATCTAAGATTACAATATTACTGCTGTATCTACAAATATAACAAATATTGAATGATTAATTTAGTCTGATCAATAACTATCTGATTTTTTTTAAATTTATGAATGTAGTCCTGATGATATTTTAAAAATTGTTTATCTCGGTTAATTACGTCACCCATGGACACAACAAAAAATATATATTCAATACCCTTAAAGCATTTTCCACCCGCGTATGAGCTGATAATGATTGTTTCGATCGGTAGACATTTAAAGTATATGTATAATTCTTCTTCTTCTTCATCTAAACCAGAGTATCAGGACATTAAAAACATTTTTTTTTTATATTTCACTTAGTGCCTTACAATTTTCTTACCGCAATACTTCGTAGTACTAGTTGTACTTTCTCGCACCTTTCACTTCAAAGGCACAAAATCTCTCTTCACATTGCTAAACTTTATTTTTAGGCGATGAAATATAGATATAGATGGCAGACATTTTTGTTATAAGAAACACTGAATGATACTCGTGTACCACACTCATTGGAACTAATTTTTTTCTTCGGTGATATATTTAAAGTTATATTTTCATAACTCCCATAAAGCTAGTATTTTTAAAAGTATCAGTAGTTATTCTTTTAAAAATACACAACTGATATCTTTATCTCTCCATATTATAATTATTTTATTGTACATAGACTTTTTTATTTATTCAAAACAGAACTGTTTAAACGCACGGGGTTTGTCGTCCGTGACATTGATCTCAACCTTGCATGAAGGAAATTATTCCATGAAGCAGTGTTGTTTCTATAAATTTCGTGAAGATGGCGCTCTTTCCGATTATTAAAAAATACTTATCGACTAAATTATAGTATTCTCATAATAGGTATTTTAATTATTTTTACTGTATCTTACTTCGCTATGTGGTTTTCAAACTGTTGGTACAAAAAGTAATTCACCCATCAAACCTATAATTAAAATACAATAACATTTACGTTCAATGATTTTTATATCTTATTATTTAAAACTTTTTTTTTTATAAACTGTTCAAACATTTTTTTGGTATTTATAATACAAATTGCTTACAATAGACACAGAAAAAAATATGTTGATATTTTTAGAATTTTATTCAAAGTACAGAAATTCTACAGTTTTATTATTTCACTAGCTGACCCGGCAAACGTTGTTTTGCCATACATGTGCTTTATACGGCCACGGCGCTATGGCGTTTTTGTTTAATGTTTGAATTTTTTAATCCGTAATATCTTTTGAATGGAAAGTCCAATTTAAATAATTTAAAAACTATTTTATAGTTAGTTAAATGGTCTTGACCATAAAATAATTTATTTGGATAAGGATTAATATAAATACATAAATAGCATGGTTTGAATTTGGTTAGCATTTTCATTAATGTTTAAAATGAAAAAAGTTGTTGTAGTGACATAACTACAATAGTTGGACATATGCTACCGTGGAGTTTTTTGTAGACATTATGATGTTCTTCAATATTGATGAACATTATTTTGTTCTATCGCTAATAGTTTCGGCAGCACATTCGACGAAAGACATTTTAAGACTAATTTTTCTACACCTTCGGTTACATTGTTCAAGTTTTACCAAGGATCCCTAATTTTTTTCAAAATGAAATGTAGCCTATGTCAAATTGGAAGAATGTAGCATTCTCTTGGTGAAAGAATTTTTTAAATCGGCCCAGTACTTTTTGAGCCTATTCATTACAAACATACAAAAAATAGGTACAAATCTTTCCTCTTTATAATATTATTATAGTGTAGATTCTAAGTGGCTGACATTACACTGATAATGATATTTTCATTTCAGCAAAATATGACAATTGTCAATACAAAAAACTTTATAATTAAAAATAATATACATGATAATTTTAGCACTAATAAATATGCATACAACTGTAGTAACACTTGTCACGAAGCATAAGAATACAAATACTCTAAGTTTTTTACATAACATTACTGTAAGCGCATGCGCATGTTTACAAAGGTCATTGATATAACCGCAACAGTTCAAGTTCACGTATTATAACAGGCTTGTGTTTTATTGAAAGCTTCAAGCTGACGAAACTTTTTCTCACACTGTACATTTCAGATTATAAGAATGTTATAAGAATATGGGCATAAAAATGTACATAAATAAAAATCATCGCAAAGGTTTTAAAATCTCACAAAATGGAGTGAGTAAATCTTGAGAATATTTTCATAACTTAAGCCTAAAAATTGTGTGACAGAACGATCACTTTTATCATATCCATCCCATCGTCGGTATCATATACGTGAAATACTAATGCAGTTAAATACTTTTTGATATCATTATATGTTTTTTTATAAAACAGGAGGCTCACCTCCTTTTGTGCCCGATGTTAAGTGATACCACCGCCCATGGACACTCGCAATGCCAGAGGCCTCACCAGTGCGTTGCCGGCCTTTGACATGCTTATACGCTCTTTTCTTGAAGGTCTCTAAGTATTAGAGAGAGTAATATTAATAAGAGCCACTTAAAATGAAATAATAAAACTGTAGAATTTCTGTACTTTGAATAAAATTCTAAAAACATCAACACATTTTATTATCTGGAGCTTAAATTGTAATAAGTTATACGCGTACAGTACAGATGGAATATAATATCAAATAATAGACGACGGAATCATTTCATATTGCTGTCCAATGTTAATTATTAGTGTAATACGAAATGACAGAAGAAAGAGTTTTAAACCGCGTACGTTTGCCAAACGGACGATACTTTGGGGTATAAGGCAACGAAGGGACCATATCGTATACACACTTATTCAATAACCTATTATGGCTGTTGCTCTCACCAAGGTGAATCTTATCTCGAAACAATTGATTTATTTTACTTTCCCATACAGGTTAATAGCACGAGAAAGTTCTCTATAATAGCTCTTGTGTAATGTCGCCATATTAGCTAAAGCCACTGTAATTCATCTTTAATGTATTATGTTTTTCATTGTATAAACATTAATTTAGAACTTAGTATATCGATAGTTTTATTTTCATCCTAAAATGTACCGTTATCGATGTTTTTTTAAAATGAAAATTTGTTGTTATATTAGCAATAATATTTTATTATGACGTAATAAAACTCACAACTCACTTATTTTGCTCCATAAAATCTTGTGAAAGTAGAAACTTATAAGTGGTGTAATCAAATGATCAGTATTAGCTTACAATTTCCCTTCAACTAAATTAAAACTATTCATGCGTTATGTTTTACATTTGAAATTTAGTTTTTTGACGTGTATAGTTATGAAAGTGAAATTGTCATTAATAGATAAAAGTTTAATCATATAGGAATTCAGAAATTAATTAAAATGTTTTCTTTAGAATTGAGATCATATTAACAAGTGATTTTATAGAGCATGTGTGATACTTTGGCTCTTGGGCACAGTGTTAGAGGCGTCGTGTGTGCGTTGCCAGCCTTTATGAAGCGGTATGCTTTTTTAGATTTATAGATTATTATTAAGATTTATATTATAAGTTATATTAGTTCTGAAAGATCTCGACGAGTTGATTCCACGTAGCGTTGGTGCGTGACGCCGCCATAAGGCCGAGTTTCAATATCTTAATCTGTCTCAACGTCCAATAGTAAAATTGAACTGCCAGTAAAAAGCACCACTTTTGGAGGCTAATTTAGAACTACCTTCCAAAGATCGCAAACTGAACGTCGTTCGATATGTCAATCTGAAGTACTGATACGTTATATAAGGATTTAAGAATCATTTTAAATTTTTGTTGTCAATGCCAAAGACGTGTGTTGTAATGATGTTATGCCAAGAAAAATTGTTAAGAAATGGGACAATGATATTTCAGAATCTTATGGACTACAAAATAAACCGTTCTTACACTACTCAGTAATAAAATCTCAATATACAGGTGCAAACCACAAACCGATGAAATGTAATAAATAACTGGCGATAGAAAGCCTTAATGAATGATAAACCAGTTCTCTTGGCCACGTGCTAAGATTTCTCGACTTTAATCATATACAAATATAAACATAGAGAACATAAATAAACTTTGTAGAGAGTTTTTAGGACTCTATAACATAATGTGGGTTCCGTAATATGTGTATGTACTGTGTATATTAAAACGTTATCTATTTTCGATTGTGAATTTGAAAGACTTTTTAGAATGTGACGCATTATTTTAAGGATCCTAGTACTATAGTTGCACCAGTTCTCCCTACAAATGTTTGATTTTCAAACAAGAGTAAACTATCTTTAGACGAGTTTCTTCTTTTGTTCTTCCTAAACCATAGCATACATAACCCCCTTAAAACGAAGGGAATTATGAATGCGGGTTAATTTTTAAGTGAACTACTGTATTTTTAACCGATAATCTATCTTTCTAGACGAAGTTTTTACTAAATCATAAGCCATATCTTGCTGAAACAATATGTATGAGTGCGACTCACGCACGAAGGGTTTCGTAAGTTCATCAAGTATGGTAACCCATTTGATTATTTATTTTATTCTTTTTTATAGCGGCAACAGTAGTGAAATGTCACCTGCGGTGACTGACGGACAGGCAGGAAGTCTTAGTGCTAGAGTTCCCGTTTTTACCATTTGCATACGGATCCCTAAAAAAGTATGCATATTTCTATATTAGCAGTCTCAGGTTTTGAGTGTAGGGCGAAGGTTAGATTTACGCTTTCGTTTTTATATCCACAGATCGCATTCCACTCGGACAGGTTCTTGTTTGTATGTTACTGGTTCTAACTGTGATTATGAATGACACGGTTTTTACGGCGTATAAAATTATTTATTTTTTTCTTGTTTTTTTTTTTATGGAAAAATTTTGAAAGGTGAATTTTGCAGACTTGAAAAATATATCTTCATATAAAATATTTTGATCGTTTTTCTGTTGACACTTTTGTCTGTGGTCATTTTTTATGTTATTTTTCACCATACGATCGAATTGTAAAATAACGTGCATAGAAAAGATCAATTGGTAGGTCAGTTTTGATTGTATAAAGCCCAGATAAGTTAGGTATGGTATATACATACTGTGTTTTTAAATTTACAATAAGCAAGTTGTATCTTTGAAGGCAGCATAACTTCGGGCCTATGATTATCATGACAAACGACACGACACAACTAAAAGCTCAAAACGCGTTCGAACTCAGTTTAAAACATGTTTAAGATTCGAAAGTGAAATAACACCTAATTACAACTCACACGGAAGTATAGTTTTGGTTCCGTTCAGTGTTAAGATTACCGAAGCATGGCAACAAAAAAGCGAAAATTTTCTTAATTATGACATGTATTTACGACTTGGCCTGGTGCCAGGTGAGTTATTTCATAATTGTGAGTAGCGTACAATTTACACGCTTTCATACTATTTGGAAAAATCTTAAATAATAATAATGTGAAATATTTATCATATCATACAGATATATCTAAAACCCTAGGAACATATTCGATCACGTTTAAGTTTCAAGCCGTAAAACGCATACTTGCTTATTTCTAAAAAAAAATACCAAATATTAAATTTCCACCCTAATAGTCAATGGAAAATTCCGTGAATACAAAGAACGAAGCAAGTGAATATTATTTGTTATGATTGACCGACGTTAAAATCTTTCCAGCGTGTAAAAAGCTTCTCTTGCTGTCTTGGAAACCTTGATGCTATCGACTTTTGAGTAGATTGTATGCGTATGCTCGTATGCGCACATATAACGGGGCGAATTCATTAAAGTTTATTAATTGCATTGAAAAATGTTAAGACTATTACGAAACGTATTTCAATTACCTTTATAAGAACAGATATTGAATTAAGTAAAACGTTACTTTCGTATAGTTATTTGCTTTATATGTAAGAAAGTTGGGACAAGCTTATTAAATTTCAATTAATATATTAAAAATTATGTAATAAGAAAATTTCAACGTTTTATATTGTCGTAAAGCATTCTTTTAGTAATAGAAAATTACAATTGTATTTTCAAGTTGTCCCTATATGAAATATTGGTTAAATATGTATGTAAAACATATTTCAAAATCCTATACTCATTATCCATACATCATAGAGAAACTATCTCTAGCTTTCAATTCCACTTTCTTCGTGACTGAGTAAAATGACCAAGCATATATTGAAAAATAATTTATTTTAAATGGAATAAGTTAAATAAATTAAATAAATAAGTCTTTGTACAATAGAGGTTAGAAACATTTGGTTTAGTTGGACAATTCCATCTTAGTGAGGTGAGTATGCAGAGTATGCTAGGTTTTGGCCGTCATCAATGTTCTTGCTCCAGTCGGAACCGTAGCTTGAGTAGCCGTGGCCATGTCCTAAGTCATGGGCAATATGCTCAACGTGAACTGGGTGAGATTCATGATGGTGCGCGTGGGGTACCACTTCGTAGGTCGTCTTAGTGTGGTCCTGTTTGAAGCAGTAAGCTACAAAAAGTACTACAGCGAGGACCAATGCGATCTTAGCGGTGGCCAGAGCTTTGAGAGCTATAAGCTTCACGATGAAAAGCTTTCCGAGTAACAGCTTAGCGCCAAGGAGCCCGATGATACCGCCTATTCCGCTTCCTCCCTTTTTCTTACCACGACCTGTATAATAAAAATTGATTGCAATTTAATATTTTTATACTTTAAAAAGGGTATAATTTTTTTTCTTATTAAATGCACACAGTTTTAACTTATAATACAAGAATATAATAAATTCAATAGTATTACGCAAACATTATGATATATTAAAAAACCTATGTTTATAATGCAAATTATCAAATTATGTGGATTTTAAAAATGAATTATCGATTGGATAGTGGTAACAGTTTACTCTTTGTATATTATAAAGAAACTATATACGAAAAGATTATATATAACATACCTTCTTCCAATGAGCGTTTGAATGATTCTTTGTCAGCCTCATTCATCTTAACCTCAAGAGCGTGAGTCTCGAAAAGATTGACTACCCCATCTAACAATCTATAGTTGACTTCTGTGTCTCTAGCAATAGGGTCAAGTGGCAGAGGTTCCAATTGTTTAGCTGACCTCATAGCAGGTTCCCCCTTTAGTACAACTCCATCAACAATGGTAACAGACCGCGAAGCTCTCACATTGTCCACAATTCTCAGCATTTTTTCCTGTCAAATTAAATGTATAATTAATATTATTAGTAAATAAGAAGTAAATAAATAAAAAGGCCTATTATGATTTTGTATTTGTACGAATCATTACTATTTCATTGCAGCTCATATTTGCTAAAAAGTATACTAGTATAGATTTATTTCAGATAGTCGCGTAAGCTAAACCACTGTTCCATAATCAATAGAGCCTGAATATAATCTCAATAACAAGGTCTGAGCACGTTTCACTGATCACTTTCACTAAAATATGAATTATTAACCTTAACACACAGGAAATAATCGCCCTTGCAGTCCTTGATGAAGCTGATGGCTGTTTCCATCGTATTATCACTTTCATCTCCACTAACTAACGCCACTACAGCGAGAAGTACTAAGGAGAATTTCATTTTTTAATCCGGATTAATTTTCTCAAGAGACGTTGAGATATGTTTGGTCCGCTGTCAGTGGCCGCATACAGTTTTATTGTACTCCCACCCCACCGAACGTTATCTATTTTCTTTCCTCTCTAGGTTAAGTTTTTCGATTCAGTTCGGACCCTAATGGGTATGCAAATGAGTTTGCTCAGTACATATTGGTTATTATCAAAAGGCGTGGATCTCTGTTTCGTAAGTTCCAAAATTCTTGTCTAATACTTTCATTTAAATAAACATTTGCGGACGCGGATTGAATATTAACATAATTGACGCTGTGATTAGTGTTTCAATGCAATTAATGATTACTTAATTTAATACAGTCGATTCATGAATAATTTTATCAATATAAATAATAGTTTATAGTTAAAGTGGTTCATATTATTATTTAGTTTTTTTTTAAATTAGGAATTGATTTCTAAATAATTTAAATATAGCAATGTTTAGAATTGGTCTGGAAATTCCAATTGTAGTAGGACTGTCCTATAACCAAAAAATTATATAAAATATTATTTTTAATTATTTAACAATATAATATAATAAATAAAATATATAGATACAGGGATATTAAAATTGTATCTTCATAAATGTGCATATTGATAAATAAATAATTTCTTTACATGGATCAACATTATGTTTTCGATTGTAACCATGTTTGATAATGATCATATATTCAATTTCACCGGATTCTTCAAACTGATAATGCAATAATAGATAGGACGTAAAAATATATATTTTCTAGTTTATGTAATGAAGTTTTTAAACGATGTCAGCTTTTTATTTTTTGATCTTTTGAACACAGTTTCAATTAATTAAGTTAAAAGTAATGTTAATAATAAAATATATCCTTAAAATTATTGATACATTTGCAAATATCGAATGCTATAACAGCGATTTAAATGATTAATACAAATCATTAAATTTAATAAGGGTATGGGGTTATATAACCCCTATACTAAATATAGTAAATTAATTAGACTTTTATTTTCAAATATGATTAAATTAGCAAGTTTAATTAAACTAAATCCTTTCACTTTGATGTGAAAGTCAAAATTCTTTGAATACATGTAGCATTCTGTGTTTTACAATTTATTGCATAAAGTATATTTACAGTGGCTTATGTGTTTATTTTGATATAAGCGCACACTTATTATTGTATTAATTGAATTCAGTTTTACGTTTGCTGCTAGCTCAAATCTGGAGAGTGTATTGGAAGAACTGGCTATAAATTTTATAAAAGTCCTGTTAATGGTCATTGTTTTCATTTGCAATATGTTTGTAAGTGCTATAGACATGACATTTATGCAATTATTCTCTATAAACAGTGTGGTGTTAAATAGGACCACGCAACTTATAAGCTCCAGCATAACTGGATGATCCGAAAGTCACGTCTGGTTAAAATGCATTATCATTATTCGTGATTAGCCTTTTACGGTTTCAAATTTTTATAACACTTTTTTGCATCCAAGAGTTTACGATTGCTCACTATTATGGTAAATTTAAAAATTTTTGATATTTCGTATAGTATACTTAAACCAGTTTCTGAGAAATATTTTTTGATGCATGTACAATATAAATGATGACTTTTAGGATACCCTATTCTATAAAAATTACTAACTTCAATCCTATTACTGAGATTTATCAGTCTGTACGTTTGCTACCAGGCTGTGCTTAGTGTGGTATAACTATATTTAGATATTTTTTTCCGCGATAACACATACAAAAGTATTTGTGGTTATGAAACAGAATAAAATCAATATTTAAGGGTGGTTCCCACACAATATTAATTGTTAGTTATTAATATAACTTTCTATAATAATATTTAGGAACTCTGGCGGTTTTTATAGTTAGAGCATCTTTCTTGAAAATCTTTGAATATTTCACGTCATTTTCAAAAACGTGCAGTTCAGTGAAATTCTAATCAGTTTTACAATTGTGATTTAACTCAAAGATGAGATTGTTTAACATTAACATCACAAATCATAATTATCTTTTTAATCGTAAGTATGTCTAATAACACTGTTTTGTTTCGTGAATTTATTTTCAAAGTGAAATGAGAGGAACGAGGACAACACATTCCATGGCTATTCAAGATTCCACTATAAGAGGCTTTCATTCGTTATGGATAGGTGTATACATTCATTTAATTTCGGTTAGAAAAACAAAATATAATTGAGCGCACACGATGACTTGTAATTTTGTGATATTAAAAAAAAATATATCATACGTCATTACACTAAGTGAAGATCAGTTTCCTAATGGTGAAATATTTTTTTTGAATAGGTCCCGTAGTTTAGAAGCCCATGCAATGAAAATATCATATTATTCCTGTTTAAAATATATGTATAGATTGATACAAGTATACAATAAAAGTACTCATAACAAGTTACATAAATGAAAAAGGTTTTTAAGTCAATGTTAAGTTCAATAATAACACCCTTGAACTTTAAGTTCATTCAACTTGCATATTGAAGCCACAACTGAAAACTGTACTGAGTTATAGTGAAATCTATTGTTTTTTTAATTAGATTTCAAAATATTCCTTTTGTAATTAATCGAAAAATCAATGATTAATTAAAATAGAATAACAATATGTCAAAGTTTTGATTGTAGAGTGATAGAGATATATTTATCGTTAAAATAAAAAATCGCTTTTACAAGCAGGTAAAAACAATGTTATACAGTAATTACATCTTTCGAATACATTTTTTTAATATTTAATTTATGATATGAACAAAATTACTATAGTAATCGTTTAAGTGTTCATACCTTTTATATTTTGAATTAAATTAATGTTTACAAAATTATTACTTCCATATAAAAATAACCTCAACGCATCTTTGGTAATAAATATCCAGCTGTACTGCTTTAAAGTGAAATCTGCAGTTTGAAGGTCACCATTTCCCGTAGATAATTTATGGCATATAAACATAATTTCAAAGCTTAAATATAATAGCAGATGAAAAAATTTAATAATAATATATTTTACTTCGATAATAAAACAACTTACTATGAAGATTAAGGGAAAATATTTTGTGGATCAATTTTGACAATAGTGCGTTATTCGTCTGCCATTAAGCCAATATTAAGTTATCTATATCAAATATATATATTATTATCACCAACTATTAAGTTGGCGATTGAGACAGCAGCGATTTGTTTTCGTACTATTAATACGAAAACTATCAATTGCAGTTTGGTGCATATTCTATTGGCGAAAGTAAAATAAGAATAAGCAATCAAGGAGATTCGGTTATAAAGATTTTCGAACTGCATAGACTAATAAGTCTAAGCCAAACTTCTTATTCGAGATTAATGAGTCAGTGTATATTTATAAAATACAAAAGGTTTTAACGTAAGTATCGGTTTCTTTTCGATCTATATACGGCAGTGAAAGTGAAAAAATAATAAATGGTTCGTAGCTGAGAATGACTGAATATGAACTGACAAGCCTAACAAAAAAATGTTGAAGCAGACAATAATGTACGTGTATAATTATGATTGATTGAATGTTTAACTTACATTGACCGAATAACAGCGTACTTATTTTCTACAGATATTTTTTATGATCATATTTTGTGCAGTAAATATAGTAGCGGGTGCATGTAAATGTATTTACATTCTTGTCAATACACAGTGTTTTGAGAGAAGATAAGCGTTTATCAGTCTCGGTCTACAAAAACAGTAACTGAAAGAAGTAAATTGCTAAAAACTACGTCATTGCCTTGTAGTAATCTTGAACTGTCTTTTTATGATACCATAGAGCAAAGACTTATTAGAGATTTTATCAATAAATAGATTTTATAACGTCAAGGGAAAGTTCACATGAGGTGTTGCTTGAAATACGCACATTTTGTTGAAAACGAGATGTTTAATAATCGATAAGGAAAGCTTGTTTGAGTGCTTTTAGATCATACGTATACGATTATTGTTTTTAATGGTCAAATTAAAAAATATTTGTTTTTTTACAGTTGTAAATTAAATTTTCAGGATTAAATTAAATTTGAAATATTCCGACATACATTAATTTATTATTTAACCAACAGCCGAACTATATTTAATAATATTATTTAGTTCTTATATTATATTTTTTAAGGTTTTTAGTTATAAGATTATTTTTAATTGTTATTCTTATTTTATAAACAAGTAGTACAAGAAATAAAATAAATTACCAAATATTTACGTGATCATAGATTTAAGTAAAGTGTATATTTTTCTAATACGGAATAATAATATATTATTTTTCATTCAGGCATTAACGCCCACATAAAAAAGTTAATGACTTGCATTGCGGGTGTGATGTCTAATGTCTAAACATCAGACTGCCACACAGGTTGCGACAAGCTGCCTGTAAAATTTGATTATGAGACCGTCCTTCCGTCCCAAAAACTCGCCACCCTTTTCCGTAGCACCGAAGAAAAGTTAGGAATCCTTGCATCCACAAACATGGCAGTCGTACTGCAGAATCTAGATCTGGATTCGTGATTATACTGAATTCATTGTTTATTTTTCGCTAAGGAACACACAAAATACATCGCAATAACTATAACTTCATAACTAAACGAGACAGTAGTACTCCATTTATGTATTACAATTAATTATATAAATATTTTTTTTTAATTTTTTTCTTTATGTTAAGATATGATTAGGCTTAAAAAGAGGCTAATCTGGTTTAGTTATAGTTGTTTGATATAATTGCGCTTATATTCTTATTTTGTCAAGTACCTATTAAATAATAACGCACGAGGAAGATCTGACGGAGAAATTTTCTTACCTTATCTTTTGCTCAACTTGACTAGAGGACTTGTATAAGTTATGCACCTCTGCTTTTTTACATAGTATTTCAATGTATATAGTATGTAAAGGCAGAAACGTGTTGGACAAAAAGCGCGTTCATGAACCACTTATCGCAGAACTTTGTTGCAAGATATTGTACCGATACGATACGATATGATATCACATCGTATAGTGTAAAATCGATTATGCGACATACTGTTTTAAATTTGAAGACTCATCGTAATCATGATATGCCGACATAGACCGCTTTCGTTTTCCAGCCTCATTTTTACTTTCGACTCAATTTCGTACGAGTTTTACAAAAATTTTATCACCGGCCCACGTACAAAATCTCAAAAATGTGTTGTTTTATTATATTGAAAAGTTTTACCACCATTGAGAACGTATCCTAATTACTGTAGATTAGATATACTCGTAGCGTTCACTCAGTCAAATCATAAAAAGAAATTAATTTTCTATTATATTTTATATAATTTGCTATAAAAGTGATACTAAGTATTCTATAGTTTCCAATAACACTTACACAGTATGTTGTTACAGTATTTTGTAGTTAAAGTAAATGCCAAACTGTATTGACAGTTTAAAAGTATTTTGTTTTCGAATCGTTGGATTATCAGATATCTAATCTTGCTGGTACCATAAGAACATACATTTTATTTATTTTGTGAGCCTCTGCGTTTGAACTCTGCCATTTCAATTGGTTTAAAACTTGATTTTTAAGTCGCCACTGTGGTCTATTTATATTTGAATCGTATTAAAATCATGGATTGATTCGCGTCTGTAGTCGATTTCTACAAATTCGGAAGACTGCTTTTAAAATTTCGTCACAAAGGCGCCCGCGTCACCGTGATACCAGTAGTAATGTTAAGTTCATTTAACAATTATTAGACCCATGGCTTTTCGATGTAATTGAAGTTATCTGCGAATTTTTTTGCAAATAATTTCGTTATAAAACACACATTTGAAAATGTTATTTTTGTCCTTTCATAATATTCTGTGCGAGTATTTAGGCTAAGTCCTAAACAAGGTTATATAAATTGAAGTTTTTACTGTTTTAAACCGAACACGGAATAGTATTTACAAGAATTTTAATTTAGGAAGATCTGGATATTCTACTGTTTTTGTGTGTGTATAAACACACACACAATAAAATTGCAGATTTTATAATGAATTGAATCAGGCGTTACTTTGCGGAAGGCCATAGTACAAAATCCCAATAGACCAGTATACAACCAGTACTCCGCGAAAAACTGAGTTTGAGTGGTTGTGGGTTTTTCGCGGAGTACTGCTTGTATACTGGTCTATTGGGATTTTGCAGATTTTAATTATTTGTATCTTGTTTCTTCAACTGTATTGTTAACATACGACTGATGTCAACAAAATTACAAAAATACAAAAAAATTGTTTTTGTATGCAAACAAATAGTCTAGTATCATACTGTCTAATTATTAGAATTTTCATTAATGACACAGATTAGGCTAGTAAACATTTGTAAAGCTGCAACACCGTACTAGTTTAAAAGGCTTGTTCTTTGAACTATTCCCATTGTGTCGAGGAAGCTACCTCGATACCTACCCCGTAATTTGCATCTCATCTGTTCGTGGTTTTTGGTATGTTTTATAATTTCTTCGTTGAATCTTTATGTTAAGGTTCAATAACAACCTTGTGAGGGTACAAACAAGCGTTCAATACGTTCAATAATCAAACAAAGAAATATTCTACTATTTATCAATATCTCATAATTTAGTAACAGTCGTTTATACTTTTAATTTAAATGCAGTTCACACAGATTTTTTATAGCTATCTGACAATATTCATTTAGACATGAATAAAACCGAGCCAAGTCATAAATATATATGTTCTATTTTTCCAAATTATAACAGAATTCCAGTTTTTGTATATTTTTAGTCTGTCAAATATCTAGATATTGTTAATAGCAACTTCGGGACCCTAAGCAACCAGTCCCTCTTACTATAAGAAAGATCTAACTCTTTACTTCTTCTTCTTATTCACTGTTTGACATTTCCCTTCCATTAATTTTGGCATGTAATGTCATACCTAGAGCTACATTGCAAGTTTGTGAAATGGCACTCCGACATCACACTGCAATGATACGATATTTTATTTACCGGCTAGTTACTCGAAGGAGTGTCGATTTTTGATCGATAAATTTACGTAACTTACATAATTCAGCTTACAATAGATGTATTTCCAAACCAATGCGACTTATAGACCTTCAAGAACAGCGTGTAGTAGTCTGGAGTGTAAGGGTCCTTGGGCGGCAGTGCCACTTAAACATAGGATGATGCCGCCTGTTTTTGTTTTATAAAAGGACTTTAATGCGGAATTAATTCTAATCAAAATATGGTAAATACAAATTAAGTAAATTTTTGTTGAGTCCAGCACCGCATACACCATTTATTAAAGATTCAATTAAATCAAAAATTTCATTAAGTGTTTATTTCAGTCATAAAACATCAAAGAGGCGTTAAAGCATTGTGTTGGTTTCTAATTTGAGTCGTTGATTAAAATGTTTAAGAAGATAAACACGTATAGTACGTATAAATAGGCAAAACTTGAGTAATGTAATTTTGCTATTATTATTGTGAAAGGCGCTTAGTAACTTTACATCTTCTAATGTACGTTACAGCCGCAGTTACAGTTGTTCATTAATAGTTTTACAAATATACAATATTTACAATACAAAGTATTAAATAGGCGCCTTAATTATTTATAGTTTAACTTATGGGGCTTCATACAAATATTTTACTTAAATAAACTAACTAATAACGTAATTTTTTATAAAGTACCAAGAAACAAATACAACATTTATTTTACTTTATTTAAGATAAAAGAGAAATAAATCCTTATCATATAAAAACACAATGAATTTCAGATGTTTTTAATTATATTTAAAAGAATAAAAAAATATCATGATCTCTTTAAAATCAGAACACAATGCGACGTTTCGACTCAGTACCCTGTACTTGCCAATTGTGTAGTAAATACAAATTTGTCCCTTCTATCTCCTATGAGTAATTGTGAGAGAACGATGCACGAAAGTGAATGATGTATAACAATAAAATTCATGTGAAGTTCACACATTTATGTATTGTTTGTAATTCTCATTCTCGAACAAAAATTACTTGTTTGAAGGTATTGAACAACTGTATTAGGTTCTTTTATAGACCGTTTAATTTTTATTTTTATAAATTGCGTCTTTGCTTTCTCCTATTGTTTAAAAATTAGTTTGAGTATTATTTCTAGATTTATTTTGGAAACATTATAGGTCGAATAAAGAATTTTCGAACTACGTGTAGTTTATATGTAAGACATAAAAATGCATTGTTCCTCACAGTAGAGAATAGTACTAAAGTGTATAATGCATCCCGCGCAAGAACACTGTACATTATGTGTGCGATTGCAGAGTTCAGCAACTGTTGTCTAAAAATTCAACCAAATTAACAGAGTGTTTTAATTTTTGTATCGCAAACAAGATCGAATGAGACGGATATTGACGTAACAAGTGCAAAATTTATCGTTACGTACGATTGCATAAGCTTCCTATATGATAATAGTGAATTCATTCATTCCGCTCGTTCATTCACTCTGACATAACTTTTTGTTTACGGAGGATCAAATTTGGATGGCTGCCAATAAATAAATTATGTTTAGGTCGAATTTGATATTGTTATTCCGAGTGAATCCAAAACTCATTAAAATATCGCGGACAGAACATTAATATAATTAAGACACTGGTATTAATCGTGTTACAAAAAATAAATTATTAAGCTATTATACATATTGAAATACATTTAAAATATATTTAGTTTTTTTATAATAAGCTCCATGAAAGAGAATATTATATGTTCATGAATTTAAATAAGAAATAATAATATTCTTCAATTTAACACATCAGCCTTATAAATTTTATCACATAAAAGTCTAATTCCGTAGTAGTTGAAACCTTCTCACATTATTTGTATAAATCCATCATGTACACGTGACTTTAATCTTCACTTTCAAAGCAATTTTGCATTAAAAGCCAATAACGTTTGTGGTCACAGCTCTGGGTCAATATGACCATGATATGTATGCCTCCTTCGTCCCGCGAGGGAAAACTGGGCCGGCTATTTAGTACAACTCACTTTTCCGACCATACACTTACAAATTGGCTTCTAATTTTTTAGGATTATTTATCTATAGCGCATAATGTCTGTATCATACTGAATATACACTCAAACGAGGAAAGTTTAGTGAGACATCAATAAAGAAATGCGATATTTGTTCATCAAAATTTATCTTGGCCGTTGCCAAAAGATAAAAATTATTTATGTAATGGAGTCTGATTTCAGCGTCAAATATTTTATTATAGAGAGAGATCACGTTAAGAGCAAGAGCGAAAGAACACCCACAAACGGGACACACCCGTGTATTATTTATATAATATATTACTCGAAATCTGAAAGATATAATCTAAAATTGAATTTTCATACTAAAAAAATAGTGTCTCTCTTTTTTGTCAATATTTTAATTAAGGAAAACACTTTATTTTTATTGAAGTGTTTCAACGTTCACTCAAAAATGTACAAATCATTTATCACTTTTACCCAATATACGCCGTCATGCTGTCTGGACAAAAAACGTGTTTTGTTATATAATATTCTCTTAGTAGTTGAGTTTTTTTCGAGCATTCATCAGCCTAATAATTTAAAACCGTCCAATTTCCGCACCGAATGTCATAAAGGAAATAAATTAACGTGGAGAGATTTTGTTTCACAGATTATGTGGCGTACAAAAATGAAAAGGGAGAGTTCTGAGTCTTAAATCTAAGGCACGTTATTATATAAGGATCACGATGACGGAGTCGGACGGAGATAAATTATTGAAATAAAAATGTATAAGATAAATAAATAAAAGATATGAATCAATTCATAGTGTTAAAGCTATTCAAAAACAAACAGTCGTAAAACTAATACGCAATTTAAAATGACAACTATTAATTATTAAAACATTACACAAAATTATGTCTACGTATATTTCCAACTTTAACAAACAAATTACACAAAAAAATATAAACATAGGGGAACAAATACATTGAATGCTCTGTTGATAGATTAATGAAAACCACCGATAAAATAATAAAACAGGTAATTAAATATCTGCAATTTACTCACGAATTAATTTGAAAGTTATGTAAATTATAATTAAAAGTAAAAGTAAAGAGTCTAAAATTACTTTTTTTCAATGTTTAATTCGAGTTATAAAATCGAAAACAGATTTTTATCTAATAATCTCTTACCTTGCATATTCAACTAGCATTAATTCAATTGGTTTATGGATGATTTTATAAAATATATATTGAACAATTTTCATTAAAAAAAACTTATATTTTATGTCATCCTGAAGTTGTTCAAATAAAACCTTTAAACTTTAAAAGTACCTTAAAATCTAGCTACAGGGCAGTAATATCGAAATATAACCTGTCCTAGTGTTCAAAATTAATTCATAAACCATAATATACGTTGTAACTAATATTATATAGCGTATAATTGGTGGTTTCAGAATATACTATTTCTCTACTCATTTTAACTGTTGTCAAACGAGGTGGAGGTTTAAACGCTCCTGGTTATATAGAAAATAATACATTATGTGATTCTAAAAAGTTTTTTTTCAGCTTGATGTAGAAATCATATTCAATTATTTATTTTTATATTAAAGGTAGAATTTTAATTGTATATAACGTTTTCCAATTACAATTCTTATCAATGGAAATAAGGAAAGTAACTTTATTGCATTGTCTAATTTGTTCCGATCAAAAGGAAGCGAGCACGCGATCTATTTCAATTACATAGTCAACAATATTGATAATAGTTTCTCACACGCACATTTATGTAATATTAGAAATCACCCAATAAAATGTTAATTTTACAGTTTTAATACATGATTCACGGATTCACGATCGCCTGCGCAATGCATACGTGAACTTGATACTATGCCCGTAGAGCTAACAATTATATAGATCCGATCTATGATGAAGTTGGGATAGGGACGGTCTATAACAGCAATATTTTTAACATTTCATAAAGCTCCAACTTCTCGAAAAGTAGCTAAGTATTAATTCTATGAGTTTGCTTTTAGAGTACAGAATAGTTGGAAGAATTGCTCGCTTGAACGCCTGGCCAAGATATATAAAGTTGGTACAATATTATACAAAATGATATACTAGAAGTATCACACCTTATTTTTATAAAAAATATTTATAGTGACGGCTCAAATTTATATTATAAATAACCGTATTTATATTATCAATCTTCACATTACTTAATATACATACCGCAGTTCTTATACATAACATTTTTAATGTTAATCATTAAAGACTTAAAAGATTAATAGTATACGGCGAGTCTAAGCATTCATAACTCTACATCGGTACGCGACTAGCAATTTTGTTACCACCGGCCCAGTGGGGGGCGTTAAATAAAACCGCTTTACCACACTCCTATGCATTATACTCACCATCGTACCACCATGAAGGTCTTACTACTGTTAGTCTGTGTGGCGGTGGTAGCAGCGAAACCCACGACCGAAGATGAAGTCATGGGATCTGTTGTTGGTGTGGTCAAAAGTTGCGCGGAAAAAGATGTATCCTTGTGTTTAAAGGTGTGTAGTGTTTGTGATAAATTAAAAATAGAATGTGATTTTTGAAATTCATTTATAATAAAAATAGAATATCCGGATCTTTAAAAACCATAAGTGAATTATATTTCTTATCCAGATACGAAAGCTAGCATATCTTCTTATGTTATTTTTTTATTTGTTCACCCTAATTAATCGCCGAATTCACCGTAAACTTATACATGTATTGCAAACACGAGAAAATTTCCCATTTCTTTAATTGTGTTTGTTCCCACAGGAAAAGGCTTTGAAATACGCAGAGAACCTGGCTTCAGCTCGCGAAATAAGTATCACTGATGGCGTGACTCTCATTGGAACTGGTTCATCACGAGGCGCAAGGTCTTTCGAACCTCTACCCGAAGAGCCTAGGGCAAGGGAAGACCAGGTGGAATCCAGACTTCTGGATGCTGCTGCAGAGTTCTTGGAGAACCACGTAATTCAGCTACGAGTACCGAAAGGAACTGTAGATGACGTCAAGAGGTCTCTTGAGGAAGGTCAGTAATACATATTTGAAAGTTTTATTTATCTTTCTACTGCAAATAATTTTAAAGGTAATATCGCACGAGTTATATTAGTATTCATGTAAAGTAACTCAATTTCGCTTAAGTTATTTAATATTTTAATTTGAATAAGCGTTATTTAATTAATATAACATATATGTTATATCTAAGAAATATAAAGGAAGGAAATTCGAGATATCTGTGTTAGTAATCATTATTTGCTGTAGTTTTATAATAAATTAGATTTGTCTATGGTTGCAAATATTTAAAACAAAAGTTAACGCGTCTTTTTTCTTCAATCTGGCACAATAATATCAATTGGCATATAAAATTTAAACATCAACATTATCATTTCACTATAGCGAAACTTCCGAAAATCAAAAATCTACGCTAACTTGTTTATATACAATCTTCACGCTATTTAAATTACTGGGCTATTAAGATTCATTATAATTACTTAAGGAGATTTACACTTAATTTTAATTAAGCAGAAAGTGTGAAAGTAATGAGTATAATTCATATCTTAAAACAGATACTAGTTTTGGTATTTAATCTGTAAGATAACATTATTTTTGCTTAAACAGATGAATTGCGTAAGCTTTATAGCTATGAACGTACGTTTTTTACCCGCACTAGCTTAGATTAACATAGTGTCTATAAATTAGTGGGTAGTAAGTTCGATTTCCAGCGATACCATAATTGTTTCGTATAGAACAGATAGAAGATCTCTTTCTACCTATAAAAAATAACAAAATGTGTGACTTCGTTAGATACGCGAGTCTTTTTATAAAAAAAACATTTTAAACTAAGGTATCTGATTACATTATGTAGTTACATATTGCTTACAGTAAAAAAGATTGCCCTAATTTCTTTTGTTATATGAATTTGGAATGATTATATCATTCCAAATTGAAAAATTACCGGAAGCTCGCAAAAACTTCCTCATTCGAATACTCGTATAAAAACAAGTCAATAATCCGACCAAATCCCCCGCGGGCGGGCGGTCAAATTCACAGACGCTCAAATTACAAATGACGCAATAAAATGCGAAAATTGTTACATCAACAGGCATATATTAAATTCGCTCTCACCGAAATTCCGGTATGAAGATAGAAAGTTGGTTCTAATTAAAATCATGAGAATGTAGGTTTTAGAAATTGCATCCTTAGTGTTTCCGTAAGTTGTTTGAAAGCTGGAACAGGTCTCTGGGTCTTATAAGGCTCGTTATAGTTGAAAGCTGACTTTGTCCACTTTTTGCTATGCGGCTTTATCTATGCCAGTTTGTATCGCCCGTTTAGTTCATTACGAGACTGGATGATAGTTATGATTAAAATAATTACAAAATGTAGGTATTAGTTATTTTAACATGTTTAAATCAAGTAGCATATCGATTAGAACAGACATATAGTTATATGAACAATTATTTCCTTAGTTACCTGCATGCTTTAAAATTGAATTGCTATCGGGCAATTACAACCACCGTGTGTATGGATAATATACGTGATTTCGAACTTAAAAAATTGAATGCCTGTCTCGAAATCAAAACTATCTATTGTCAAACCACTTAAATTACATGATTGTATATAAAATGTATATAGAAAAATGTTTTCACTTATCAAGTCACACTTTTCTTCAAAATATTTTTATGTATGATTTAAATTTTTTTTAACTTTTATTGACGCTCTACAAACGAGAATCCCCACGGACTTTATAAAATACAATAAATTTAAAACAAATTACACAAAATTTATTGTTATGAGATGTCGCAAGATGTTCACAACTACAAGTAGAGGTTATAAGAATGTTAGACAAAACATCTTACGTTGTCTGCTGTATTTGCAAAGTGACATATTTAATTAATAAAATGCAAGTGGCAAAGCTTTCTCGGTGTATCGAATGACTAATAAGCTTTCTAAGCTATTATGCAAACGGCTGGACAACTTGAATTTCAATGATTTTCATTGTTTTAACTACTTTGAATTCAATTCACTAGTGATCGGTATTTAGATTAGAACTACGGTTTTAAGAGAAAGTAGTATTCACTATTGTTCGAATGTGATTTGAATTATTCGGAAAATTATATTGTACTTTCAGTTTTCCTTAACTTTAATTTAACTTATATTGGTATAATATGATTATGATTAATATTTAATGATAAATATTTTCGGAGATTTCTTAGGCTCTTGAACTTACAAATATAAAAATAGTTATTGTACATATTTCTTTATCATTTATATAAATGAAGGTACAGTTTAATAATTTAACAGTTTAAAAACCATTCGAAGCAACGAGATTCCTATTTATAATGATTTTTTTTTAATTTCTAGGTCGTGGAAAGAAGAAGAAGTTGAAGCAACTCCTTCCCATCTTCGCTCTCCTCCAACTGAAGATCCAGTCCCTCATCCCACTGTTCCTTGGAATAATTGCATTTGCCGCTGTCAAAGGTCTGATGCTTGCCAAGGCTGCTCTTCTAGCATCTGCTCTGCTATTATTGAAGAAACTCCTCTCGAAACACGAGCATCATGAAAGCTATGAGGTAACGTTTTTTAATTATTAAAAAATATTACGTTTCGTTACAATTAAGAGTACTATAGAACCCTCACTCGATTTACCGTGTTTAAATGCTATATAGAATATATATGTCTTGATGGGAATTAGGTATATGAATGGAAATACTCAACAAGTTATTTTTTACAGGTCGTAGCTCACCCTCACCATGAGGAGCACTTCGCCCACGCCAGTCCTCACGGTGGTTGGGGCAGATCTCAGGACGCCCAGGAAATGGCCTACAACGCCTACTCCAATTGATACCTAAGAAACCTCGTCCATTAATTTATTTAAATTATTTAATTTATTTAAATTATTCATAAACCTATAGGCTATGCATCACCAGTATTTATATATGTACCTGCTCTTTTTATAGTACAAATAGATTAATTCCTTTCCTTCACCTAGTCACTGCTTTTGTAGCTTTTTGTAAATACGCAATTTCATGATTATGTATGCTTTTATGTATTCGTTTCTTATATGTATGTATATTGTATGTATAATTTTATTTTATACTATATTTTAACTTAAAATATATTGCTGTATTTGAAATCCCTTCATAAATATAACTTTATCAGTAATTTATACAATATATAGCACTTTGGTGATGCCCTTTTTATAAACTTTTCACCCACCATTATTGTTATCATGCATTTCCAGTCATTTAATTTATTAATGCTAGATTCAAAGATTGTTTTTGTTAATAAACAAATATATTACATGTTTTCTTTTATTTAAGTTTGCGATGACATCATTTAAATATGAGAAATAAAAAAAAAAAACCTACCCTACTACAAACAACCGTTACCTTCTACAAAGACAAAGACATCATTTCGCCTTTATTCTATATTATAACAAAAAATCCAAGACAAGACACTTCAGTCAAATTACTAGTTCATTTTTCCAATTACTAGTTAATAATTTTATTACTTTGTCTGTTCAATCTAATCTCCTTGATCATATCTCATAATGTCATAATATCACATATTGAGATTATATATTCAGAATACTATTCAGTTCTTTTCAAACACGAGTGTAAATAATATAAACTGCTGGATATGCTACAGTAAGTGTAGTATATAAAATGAAGTTGTATACTAAAGTTTTTATGCATGTTTTCTTTTTTTATAAATTCTATTTTAAACTTGGTCACAGCACCATGAATGGTCACATACGGCTCGTTGCATTTTCTCGTTGTTCCGACACTTGCACCAGTTCCCACACTGGAATATAGTTTCGAAAAAGAAAGTTCAAAAACACTGAGGAATCTTCATTTAATTGTTAGGTCAGTCTTTCAATGTATGTCAGACACGTTACTGGGGGTAAACTTGGAATAAACTTTGCAACAGATATAGATTATTGAAAAACGCTCGAAACGTGATGTGATGTGATTACTATATTAAGATAACTTACCTCACTTACTGAATGAACGTTCTGGGCACAACCTTGATATAAAATAGCCTTCTTTAAAAATGCCCCTGCCGGGAACCAGGCCTTTTTTGGGGGGCAAAGGCGGTTTCTTAAATGGAAGTTTAAGTAAATGAGGTTTTCAATAATACTAAAAACGCAGTTTATTAAAGTTGCAATTTTATTCTGCCTTGAAACATCGTCCCATAAATTACACGCTAACTATAAAGACTTATCAAATGTATAAGCGCGAAAGTTTCAACTCTCACACACTACAGTTCCCGTACAATGTACTTTGCCCATGGTAAGACTATATGACCTTTATAAATCAGAAGGTAGAAAGTTAATAGACTTTCTTGATGGTGCCCTTTAGGTAATAAATACTGTTTGGCTTAAAACACGATTAAGCGATTGAATGTTTCTTGCTTAATACGAAGAATCATCTGAAAATTAATAGGTTTCGTAGTACGAACATCTAAGTTTTAATTAATATTTATGGCGACACGCTCTACGGTCTATGCTAGTGAAAAATATGCTCAAACCACAATAGTTTATATTTACTTTTTATACGAGTATAGTGGGATGGTGAAAACTTTAAAGTGGCAAATTATTTAAGAATATCATAACAAAATATATTATTTTTCTAAGATATTATGTGCAAAATAAAACATTATAATAAAATATAATTATAATGCAATTTCTGCAAAAAATTTTATACTTTATAATGTTTCATTATTTTAAATTTATTTTTATAATGATTACTAAAATTATTGCTTCTTAGGACGCTAAGCTAAATTTAAAGGATATATATAAATTTTATAAAAACACCTATTACAAGTATGTCCCCGTTATCTTGCATGGTCTGTCTCGTTTTGTCTCGAGTTTTCTCGGTTTATCTTGAGTTTTGTCAGGATGATTTTTCTACGGATGATCTTGGTTCTAAGTGTTAAAGTGAAAACTTATTTAATCATCCCACGGGGTACGTTAATTTTCCGCAAAAAAAAGTATGATATTGACCAGATCTATAATGTACCACTATGCAAAATTTCATGCCTCTTCACACGCTCCTGACTAAGTTTTTATATCAATAAGAATTTATTACATTTATTATTTTGGTACAACATCCAAAATTAAAGGCTGAAATCGCGCCTTAAGATCCGTGTACATCATTATCTATATGAGCTTAACCTATATGCTATATATACTATATAAGCAATATTATTGTAATCTTCTAAACTTTTATGTTTACTATAATAGTATTCAGTAAACCGTATTAAAAATAGCGCCATCTAGTTAAATATTAGAGAAGTACTTTCATGGCCAGGTTTGTTTAGATTGTTGCGCCAATTATCACGAGGTTGTGAATGAACTTTACGTTCAAGGTTTTATTTACAAGTTTCCTACGTCAGACGCCAATGAACTTTGCCGTATGCTTACATAACATTTATGGCGCACAGTTACTTCACATGTATATTAAATAAAAAGGAGTAAATCACTATATTTAAATTATAAATACACAAAATTACTTATTTTTTGAATAAGGAGAGCTTTAAATTCATTTAAAAAGGATAATAATATCTCATAAGCATAATACACAAAACAAAAGTTACGATGTTTTGTACCAGTTCAAGGTCGACATAGTCAAACTTGTTTCCGCTAGATGTCACTACTATTTATTCGCATCCGAACGCATACTAAACACGTATAATAATTGTCTAATATTTATATAAGTATTATGTAAATGTAATAGTTTTTAATTAAAATATCTATTTTAATATTATGATTTCCTTCCACATTTCATACACTGCTTTTACCGCTTTAAAAACTTTACCTATTAAGATCTAGGCAAAATTTTTTTATTAATACATTGATCAAAATTGTTTTATGGAATTTCACAATAGGTACTGGATATGTTGATACGCTGAACTTACTAATATTAGACACTAAGCTTTTCCAAAAAACAAAAATCATAATATTGAAATAGGCTTTCTTTATTTTATTAATATAAAGTATCATAAAAAATAAATCTTTATTCATTTACAAACATTCATTGCAATTTGTTTGTGCATTTGTTATACAGGATTATTATTAAATATTTTATTATTATAGATATGTTATGGTTAAAGAAGCTAAATTATCAGCGCGCTGTTAAACTACAAAATAATCAAAACCAAAAATATACTTAATAGTAAAAGAAAATTGATTGAAATATAAAAGTGACAAGTCATCTATTACTCAATGTTCATAAATTTGAAAACGAGATAATCCAAGTTAATTAGACAGTGCATTACACGTGATCTTAATGTCTGAAGATTTTATCTGAACGTAGCTTAACGGCTCCGTGCACGAATACCGTGATTATCTTATAATATCTTCTATTACTAGCTTTGTACTGACCCACTGTTGTATCCGCGTTTCTCTTACTTTTACCTAGATAAACGATTATTCTTCTTGGAGCTTCTTTAAATAATTTATCGTCTTGTTTAGGCGGCACTTTCCTATATCAGCTCATAATACAAGAAAATTACACGTCTGTGAATAAATAATTGTAAAATATGTAAGGGATGTGTCATTAAATGTGAATGTATCAATACAATATAACACTTGAAATCTTTAAAGAAAATAACGCAAGCAAACTGTGAAGTTTCGTTTTTTCACTTCTAATAAAAATATTTCCGTAGTGTTTTATGCTTCTCCATTAACGTGCTAATTTTCATTCGTTTCATTCCAAAGCTTCCAATTTACATAATGATACAATAGAGACAGACCTTGTTATTAAATGAATAGGTATTCTTAGTCTACATATTCAAATATAATATATAATATCGGTTTAATTCCGTTATACTATTAATAGTGGACGTATTAACATTATATAATATCAGCCGGTGTGATTTTTCTTTAACATAAAAAAATCATTATTTTTATATCCATAATACAATCCTTTAAATATAGACTGGACGATAAATCATAAAAACATATTTGCTGTAGTATATACAAACTTAATACCATAGAAAGTGGAAATAACAGTAAAATCCCGTACTGATATTAAACGTAGTGAACTCAGCTTGTAAATGGTTTTAAATCAAAACTGTATTAAAACGTGTAGCTGAGGAATTAAATTATTCATCTAAGAAGAATATGGAAATAAAAGTCGAGTTGCATCCTTCAATCTTTAATTCAGAACTTCAACATTGAAATATTTATTTATATCCAATAAATAACAACAATAAATGCATAACAGATCATTAGAACAAAATATATCATACACATAAATAAAACATATATCGCGATATATACATAACCTGTTATTTTAAGGCAAATAAATCTTATATACTACTTATATAATAATTAAAGCCAGGTACTCAAACTCTTATATATAAAACACATTCAGTTTATAAATACAATCACTCCACAAGTACACAAGAGAGAAATCGTCTAGAATATAGGTTATTTAAGTAGGCTTTTGCGCGGTGTAGGCTAGATTTTGCGCGTCTAGAGCACGCCCCCAGCCGCTTCCGTGAGTCGAACCGCTGCTATAACTGGCCGTGTCACCTCCATACCCAGTTGCACCACCGTAATCATGGCTCGAAGTATGACTTGTTGAATGGTGAGGATGAGCTACGACCTCATATGTAACGTGTTTTTGTTGAGACAATAGCTTCTTCAATCCAATTATTGCAGACAACACCAACGCCAATTTTCCAATTAGCAACGCTTTTCCAGCGATCAAGGCGATAGCACCGATTGCTAATGGCAGCAAAGCCATCATTTTCAACACAACGGCTGCAATTAGGGGCCCGAGAATCTTCGCTGCTTTCTTTTTCTTGCCTCTTGATTCCTCTGATAGATCAGTATCGTCAAACGAAGTTACCGTGTCTTCCAATGCTCGGCCCACACTTGAAACTGTTTCTATCACATCTGATCCTTTAACTTCAACACGCAATGAATGCGTTTCTAAGTAGTTTTGTAGCCTGGAGACAGGGTCTAAAGCTCTTGGGGCTCCAGTCGCTGGTGGTGCATCTGCTGCCCTCACCACGGTGACACCATCTGTCAAAGCGAAAGTTTCCTTTTGTCCGATCATTTTGTCAACAAATGAGAAGAATTTGAATTTCAGGCATGATGTGGATTCCTTTCGGAGGCAGTCAGCGATCCCATCGAGATCATTGTCAGTATGCCCTGAGTCTTGGGCGGGAAGGGCGGTACAAGCCGCGAAAGTCAATAGAACAACCGTCCTCCACATAGCTAGATATCTAAGAGACTGTGCGCCGGCGCTATGTATCTGAGCTTAAATAGCGTACGCTCTGCACCCCTCGATGTGACCTGATGAAAAAACGGATCAAAATATAATGAATGACTTTCTTAGTAAAAGTAATGTGCCGTAATGTTGCGTATTTGAAAGCCTGGTCACTAGGGTTCATGAACTTCAGCCATTGTATAAGCTTACAATTTTGTCAAAGTTGGAAACACTTTTAAGCTTGACATTACTTTAATTATTATAAATTACACTTTACGGTGAACGTTAGGAAAACAGTTTTAAGAAATAATTTTATTCAATTAGTTTAACATATATATTGTTATATTCATATATGTTGTTTTATTTAAACTTAATACATAATTCATAAATAATTGTTTATTAAATTGTGTGTTGGAAGAAGGTAATGACAAGCTTCAAGCGTTTAAACAAATTAACTATTAAACCTTATCCTACAACATAGGAAGGAAACTCAGTTTAACAGGAATAAAACAATTAAATGGTAAATCCGGTGAGCAACATAATTTCACATTACGTTAAGACCAGTTTCTATCCTATGAAAGTTGGCGACACTTGATTTAGTACTAAGTACTAGACTTTCAAAGATATGCACTAACATTCCTTTCTGTCGCTTGAACAAAAAAGCACTTTTGTATATTATTAATGCTACTGAAAATTGTCGAAACTTATTTTATATCGAAATAAAAAATATATAATGATAATCCCTTGTAGTACATAGTACTGGAAAGTATTTGATAACCTGCGTGAATTAAAGCGTTACTGCTATTAGCTAATTATCTAAAGATATTTCACCGGAAATCGAACGACTGTGGAACGGAAGTGGCTTATATTAAAATAGCCAGATTTTTAAATTGTGAATTTCAAATATAATTATCCAAACAGACTGATTGAAAAGGCCCATATCAACTATAAACTTTAAAAAGCTATGCAGTTAAATGATAACATAATATATTCTAATAAAATCATTATGTGACTTTGACTTTCAGATAATAACTCATCAGAACAAGAATATATAAGGTATATGGATCTAGCAAGGAGTTGGAATCGCCATATTGCCCTGAAGTTTATGAAAAAACTGAACGTATATTTACGATTCTTTTTATATAAGAAATAATTTATATTTTGTTTAAAGCCGTTGAATTTATATTATAAGCAAACAGTTTATTACATAATACTTATATTATATTAATATTTTGTAAAATTGACTGACTGCATATATAACCCCGGTAAATTTGATAATTGAACTAACCTATGCGCTGTGCATAATTTCAAACTCACGAAGGTCAATGCAATTGGAGCAAAGAAAAAGAAAATGTCATTAAACCAGTACTGTCTCTATTGACATCGATTGTATTTGATGCATACGTGATCTAACTGAAAACAACTTTCGTGAACATTCAAACTCTTACTTTTAATGTTTGAAACGAATCCGAATGGTAAGATTATGAAGAGAAATTTTAATGGCTTGGTTCATGTTCTAAATTAGTCGATTGCTATGATATAATCGAAAAAGTTTTATATTGTTATGAAGGCTCATTATCTCATTATAGAAGTTTCACATATATCAAAGAATATAATTATCCGATACCGTATCCATAGCGACATAGCGACTTTCGAGTTAACTAAAGTTTGAGGTAAATTAGTTTTTACTTTATTTACTAAATTCAGTTAATTAATTGAATAAGTAAAACCTTTAACACGACCGAAAGTGGGCGACCTTTATAGGTCGTGTTAAAAGAACTTATCTGAATCGCTTTCTACTAAATCTGCTTATGAATTAGAACTTTAATATTCACACATTCATATATCACAAGAATCTAGTTAATATGAAACAAAGGTGATACAGACCTACTAACCGAGAGAAGTATATATTAACAGCAAAAGAAATGTGTGAATATCATTCATAAAGGCACATTCATCATAATTATTTTTTACCACATTGTGATATTTATCATTCTCAATTTAATCAGACTAAGCTTAAATAATATTTTTTTCAAAATTAAATTGAGTTGTATTCAATTCTATAAATGTGAAATGTCTTTGGCAAACGTCTCCGTCGGCGAAATAGTCAAAATATTTATGTGAACCAAGTTAATTTTTTACTCTGAGTGTAAATTATAGGCAAGTCAAATTTTGATCTACCTATAGGTAAATCAGTTACAAAAATAACGTCACTAAAATACCGATCTCCGATCATTTGGAGCGTAATATAGCCTCTAAGAAGCTTAGTGTACTGAGCAAGTAACCACATCTGGTCGCCGCTTGCAACTTTATAAAGCGCAAATCGGCCTAACATACTGTTCTCTCCTCTGGGCGGAAGCTTCACAGGATATCGAGACAGAATACGAAATTCCAATCGTTAACACTACGTTGTCCACAGTTGAGCTCCTCTACTTTGTAGAACCAGCTGCCAATAGAGGTACGAACCAATACGACTTAAGGAAAAATCAAAGTGACTCCAAATAATTCGACAGATATTATACACGATGCTCAGTGGATCAGCGATCCATCGAAAGTTTATCGATAATTCGCTCTTGTGTGTTTCAATATTCAATAACAAATAATATACGATTGATGACGCAGTCGGCGCAATAGTGTTTACCATCACGGACTACTGAACGATTCCCTTTTTGGTCAACATTTGACTGAGACATATTTGGTGATGCTTTATCTTATCTTATGTTAGGTGTCTTAGAGCAAAATACAAACTGTATATGTATGTATGGTGGTAATTTTCCATGCGTGAATTGTCGTAATAAAAAAAACTATTCTAACAATTAAAAAATTATACCTATTGAACGCAGTCCGTGAGCGGGTGAGCAACAAAAAAAATACCTTTTTAAATTTTTTTTACTTTTTTGGGCCCGGTTTTTTTTTTTTAAGAAAATTTGCCTTCCTTAAACTTTAAGGTCATATCAATATTTAATTACTAAATTTATAATCGAATAAAATTTACACATACGGCTTTAAATATGACGCGAACTCAAATTACATACACAATACAAACCTGTTCAAAGCAAATACACGAAGAGGTGAATGACTTAAGGCGGTTTATACAATATTGAAGTATGTTTCGTATTTTATAAATAACCCTTTTTTATATACAGAAAAATATACATAAAGTTGTTAATTCACTATGAAGCGATAAAATATTAACAGTGTTTATTAGTGTATAGTTTTTTCATAATCATTTAATTCATTATATTTTAATATTTAGCGTTTCTAACACTAATTTTTTTTCGAAAAAAGTTAATCCACAGCCACTTCTCTTTTCTTCTTCTTTTCTTTTTTCGCTGCTCGTATTAATTTTTCAATTTTCCCAACATTAATAATATTTTTTAATTTTTCTATAAGCTTCAGTCATTTAAAAGTGCTTACAAATTCACGATAGCACAATCTTCATATACTTTGGTATATAAGAACACGTACTTGACATACACTGAACTCTACCCATGTAATTGTTGACCTGTGACCGTCGGCGAAAGTGAGCGAAAGTCAAGGGCTCCGTGAGAACACGTCATGTCTATATTTCACGAATAGCAGATTATCAGAACAATGTTTTTGATAATTCAATCTTTAATAAATTATTTTCTGTCCACATGTTCACGTACATAGGATTATATGGGGACCTTTCAGTAATTTAAAAAAATCACCACACCAAGTAATAAAAGTGATAACAGTAAATAATATAAAGTAAAATATGTCAACTTAGCGTTAACTATTTTAAACGTGTTGTATTTACTACATTGGTAGTACACACTACCCTAAATCTTTACAGTTAAGATGATCGACCGGTGTTTTATCTTTAAACTATACTATAGGCAGTTTATTTATACCCGTCTGTATATAAATTTTAACCAAAAAATGCATGTCTACAACACTATAATTACATTGACATTCATTTAAATAACAAATATAGAAACAGGTCAAACGTTTGTCTGTCAGAAATGAAGTTCAACTGAATAGAAACAGACATTTATATACATAAGATTCGTGTTCCATTTATGATACGTCTTTTTTACAATATTCCTTGGGCGAATAAAACCTGTAAAAATTGAGAAGAGTCTTGAATCATTGCTCTAAATAATAATTATTATGCGTATATACAATCTACTCGTTTCAATAGATACGTTGATAACAATGGGAACAAGTTTAATTATAAAGAAATTGAACAGAAAACATTTCTCATAATTACATTAATCATTTTGACCTGTACATTGATTTCTACATCTGATTACCTTGATAGTTCTTAGGGTTCTTATAGATGAGTTTGTATGTTAATATAGATTTAGTTAAGTATAGATTTTAATATTAAATGGGGCGTTTTTCCCTAATATGGGTTAAAGTTTATGAAAAGGTTTTTATTCAATAAGTCTTCTTTATTAAAACTAACTGTGGCTTAGGCTACTGATGATCGAATCAACCCATCGGAACCTTCAGAAGTTTGCGAGAGGTTGGACGATCTATATAATAGAGTTTACTTTTTATATGTCAAGAGTTTGCAAAAGCGAACATATTTAAAATAGTTTATCGACACTTTATTCAGCCTCTGATCTAATTTCCATACTTGTTAACCCAGATGCATAGAAGTAAGTAATCATAGTATTCAAACTACAATGTCAATGGAAAAAGTGTGAGAATGTGGCTTCATAAAGCGGTCGTTTTTGAATGAATGTTGTTTGTTACATATATTTTCATCCTAAATTATATGTAAAATGTATGTAATGTTGTACTGTAATTTATTTTTATACTAAAGCGAATGGGTTTACTGAACTAGGGCATTACTTAACGATTATTAGTATTATTCTAAAATGAATTTTTACTAACTCGTATTAACTAAAGAAATAGGTAAAAGGTAGCAATTGGAGTATAAAATATTAATGCACGTAAATATTTGACACACCTGTAATGACGATATCAAATTGTAGTTTCTCTAATGTTTTCCTCAGATGTCTATTATATTCTTATTTATACCTTACCTTAACTAGAACAGAATCTTTAAACATAGAAGGGTATTAAAAATAGAAATCTTCTCTAGAAAAACATACAATCAATTTGTGATTTTTTTTAATAATTTCAATATGTGGGAAGTAGAAATAATACATACAAAGAAATACTAAGTATGTACTTTAGAGATTAATCTTAATTTAATTTTTATGACAAAGAAACTTTCTCTGTGTCATCGTCGGATATTCAACACTATACTGAGTTGGAGTGTTCTCACTCAATTTGAGTAGAAAGTAAATGGTTATATTACCTCGAGAGCTTTTATTTCATATCAGAATGTCAAATTTATGTATGTAAATCCCTTAGTGATTCCGAAATGAATACTACTGAATTTCCTTAAAAAGTTCATTTGAAACAATCATAAACAGCTGTCAGCTCTTAGATATAAAGGAATGGAATCATTCATTAACATTTAAAGAAAAACACTTTGTTATTTTGACAATTAACACCTTTTGTCTTCAGTGTACCCTGACCACGCACGCTGTAAAGCACGCAAAACGTCTGAAAAAATTAAAATAATGTAATATATTTAAATTTTGTAAAATACATAACTTAATCCGTTAACAAAGTGTTTTTCTTTAAATGAGTAATAGTTATGTTAATAAAATACAATGTTCATGAACATGTCAAAATCACTTTTATCGAAATAAAACTAATTGACGTGAGAACAAAATAGTGGCCAAGTGCAAGTCAGATTCGCGCACGAATTTCTACATCTCAAATGTATGTAATTTAAAATATTTTTTCTGTTTTTTTTTTGTTTTTCCGAATATGAAAACATTTTCGGTGAAAATGACAACTGTCATGCCTATGATGGAATTCTGCTGCTTCCGTTAATCCATGCACTCTCCATGCCGAATGCGGTATAAGATACAGAGAGACCCATATTTACAGATTCATTAATTTTTAGATTTAAAAATAGACAAATATGTCATAAAATAAGAAAAAGTTTAAATGGAGTGCACAATTATTATATTAATACTGCCGAAGGCAGTTTTCTAACATGGCAAAAGCGGATCGAGCACGAGCCACAATATGTGATGTACAGTCAGCAAAACAATATTAGCAAATAAATTTTAATAATAATAGAAACAAAACAGTAATTTTTGGTATTTTTTTTCCGAAAGCATGGGTAAATGACGCCCCAAAATTTACCAAGACTCCTCTATATTCTAAATAATTGTATAATATAATTTATATAAAATACAAAAAATGAAACAAATTACATATTTCCTCAATATTCCGATTCTTTACTTGAAATTTCAAAAGGGTATTGTTAAAAAGGATAATTTTCAGGGGATTCAATAATATACATGAAAGCGTAGGTGCTTTAGCAAATCACCTAGTTATATTATATTGTCTTTTATTAACATAACTGTTACTCATTTAATGCAAAACACTTTTTAACGGATTTATGTTATGTATTACGTGGTCTACCGTGACCACGCACGCTGTAAAGCACGCGAAACGTCGGGTAAATTTTTAAATAATGTAATTATATTTGAATTTTGCAAAAAATACATAATATAAATCCGTTAAAAAGTGGTTTTCATTAGTTATATTATGTTTAAATTGGACAGCGGAGAAAATACATAAGATAGTGAATTAGGTTCTAAAGGTTAGAATGTAACGAAACAAATGTCAGAGAAATATCACTCCTCTTGAAACGGCTGCTGAAAGCTTTCAAATCAAAAGGATTATAATTGTTAGAAATGCTTTGACGTCATAATTAATTGTAATTAAAATTTTCCATTGGGACCTTAGTTATTCCATATAGACTTAAGTATTCTGGTTTGTTTTCATGAAATATTTATTTTTTAGAAAAAATATGTTTTTGCCTGTAAAGTGTATCATTTTTTTTTCATTAGGTATACCTATTTGTCTTATTTTTTCCTTTAAAGCAATTTTTAATTTAGATTTATTTAATTTTATCACCGTAGTATATTATTTTAATTTTAGAATAATCACCGTTTACTTTCTACCATTTTTATTTTATTTATTTAATCTAAAAGTACCATGATTTTTATGACGACGCTATCTATACTGACATTATAAATGGAATAGAAACCGCAATGATTGCTATTGCCATTGATCACAAAAACAAAACTACATGACAATTTACTGCCATGAGTCAATAAACATACAATACCAAACAACATAAGTTATTATTCGAAATACAAAATCTGTATTCCAAAATATAAGAGTTCCTTCCTAAAAAATAATATATATCCTTATATTATTTTTTAGGAAGGAACTATATTTAACTGTATTTTTTTTATTAGGAAGGAACTTAGAAGGTATCATATGTCGGAAGCTGCTCCCAGAGATGGAAAGATGGATCTTGGCATACCTGACTTTCAAATTTTCATGGGTTAAAATATTTCCACACAAACTATAGACACCTTTTTTATTAAAGCTCCATCTCTTTTTTAAAATAAACTAACATTAAGTTTGTTACAATCGCGCAGCTTCTTGACATAAGAGTTAGTACACAGTAGAAATACTAGGTGGCGCAATGTTAAAGTTTTGAATTGAACTGTTATTGTGTTATATTAGTATTGTTATTATATCTTTTTAATGCATAAAAACTATCAAAATAGAACTAAAATAACCGTCTTAAATAGGATGAAAACTTCGTCACAACTCTCTTCACAATAAGTCATCTCATCACTAAAATAATTTATTACCTAGTTATCAGTGTGTACACAAGACGGCCTTATGCGAATTTTATAATATATGTGCCCATTATAATAATTATTAGCGGGAACCTATGTTGGTAGTATCTACCAACATAGTAACATGACAGACACCCCATCGAGATCGGCCTTGAGCAGCTCTTTTTATTTCACTCCAGGCTTTAAATATATAGTGTAGGTAACCTACACCTCAGCAATCTTGTCGCTTTGCCAGGTTTTTAGGGCGTTCACGTTTCCTTTTGCCCTGGGTATTCCAGATTTTACATATTTTATGGCTTTGCCAATTGGTACTTAGACCAAAGTGGCAGTACCGTTCTCTGTGCAAGATACGAGTATACCTAAGATTCAAGAAGCAGGCAGCGATTGACAAGGACCTGTATAAAATCCCAATAGACCAGTATGAAAGCAGTACTCCGCGAAAAATCCACAACCACTCGACGCGTTTCGCTCCGACACCGCTTCCAGGGATCTTGCCACCTGTATTCATGAGTTAGTTACTTTCCAAATTTCGCACCAACCCACAACACGGTCTTGAAGGTCATTAGAGCGGAAGATTCGCAGTTTGAATCGTTTATTAATATAAGATAATTTTGTAACAAAAATTGTTTTTGCTCTTGTGATTCTCAGAAAGGTGTCGGCTTCGGTTCCACCCGTTTTGGTCAGTACGCAGCCCCCCAAATCGGTGAATCTGGAATCATTGGGCACTGATCATTTTAATACATATAATATATAATCTAGATAATATAAAATATAGTAAATACTATGACCTCTCATTACTGCTTTACTTTTAGTTTCGTATAAGTGTCTGTCTGTAATTATAAAATTTTAGTTAAAACCACTTTAATTATGCTATAAAAGTAATTAAATACGACCAAGATCATTATCTCCAAACATACCTTTATTAATAATTTAACTTTTGTATTGGAAAAGTATTGATTATTGTAATTTTAATTTAAATGCGTTATACGATAATTTACGGCAATCCTAACAATTATATTTATGTTTTAAGTGATATTTTATGTATTAGCACCTCAAATGATACAAAAATAATATTTTTAGCAACCTCAACTTTGAGTCGACAACGCCTTTGCGAATATCACAAAAATGTTTGTAAACTAGAGGATCCATTTGCCCGAGTATGCCATTTCCTCTTGATGTAAATGAAACAAGATGAAAAATACGATCGGTAAACCATTCTGCAGCAGATTTTTCTTCAGAGCTCTTTATTAGAGAGGAAATGTTGAAAATATGTAAATTATATTATAACAAAAAATTCCATATTTTCCATCTTTGTTTATTTATGGACAAAATTGTTTTATTATAGAACCATATAAATTTTTTTATAAATCTATAAGTCCCATAGTCTGGTATTTGGTTTGTCAATTTGTTTTTATTTAGGTTAGTAAGAGACCAACTTTCTGCGGCATCGGTCGAGTTTTAGCTATCAGTTTATCACTTTGGTAGGTACTAGCCTAACAATCCCCTTTTATTTCTAGTTAATCCTTAATTTGTTGCAATTAGCCTGAAGTTTAGCGCGCGCTAATTCATACCTTTACCTGATAGTTAGTCCGCGATAGTCCGTATAACAATTAAATATTTTATTAATGTTGAAAGAAGTTATAAATACTTGATCGTTTTTTAAATAAATAAGTTTTATTTTCAATTAATAAATCTCAAGAATTCGCTTTCAATTCAATATAATTCCATACCTTACAATCTTGCAAAATACCGTAAAATACTAAATGCATAAATCCTCTCGGTAAACATATTTTCATGCATTATCTCTGACCCATATAAAGACAACTTGTTTGACACAGCTGTACAATAAACTTCCACGCGGTATTAAATCCCATTTTATTCGCTACCCAGGTACCCTGGCTTGTGTCGTTTCCGCCTGAAATGAGACCATTCATGTCTGTTATGGGGCTCCAGGTATGGTCATGAGAGAAGCGGGGAGCGTTAATAAGTTAAATGTTATCTTATTATTACAAACTGTTTTGACTCCTGATGGCTATTTTTATGAAAGCAAGTTCTTTAAATATTATTTAAAATGAAATTATTTGGAAACACGTGATACTTTATTCTGACCAATGTCATCACATAGTATAAGCTGTATATTGATGCAAAAGCACCAATGCCGGAAAATATGGACGACAATAGAGGACTGTACTGAAAAAACAGTGACCAATTTAATATAACAAGTAACTCAGTTTGAAATTGTTTAAATGCGATCGTCTCGTGTGTACACCCACCCGCTTACCGAAATCGTCGACTCACACTCGCCCCTATTCGTGTTATTATAGTCCAACTTGATGCTAAACTCTCAGTATGTAATTGTATCCTTACCGCGAGGAAAAATTTACGCATTTATGGTCCAGTTGTGTTTATTTGATTTTCTATTGTATTGCTTTTATCTTTATTCGCCGCTCCTACAGGTGCGTGAATAATGTATTTAAGGTGAATAAACGGCGAGGAAGTATTTTAAGAAGTTTTCTCCCTTTTGTTTATTCTATATAGCGGCTTTTACTATTATCCTATATATAACATGAATTCCATTTTGTATGTAGCTTGGTTAAACCGCTTAGAAGAATTTAATGAAACTACTATAAGATTATTAATTTTCAAGTACGAAGTGGAAATTTTGACGTGCACACAATAGTGTTTGTTTTATTTCACATGAAAATCATCAAAAATCAATCTACCGATGGCTATATGCCATAATATTATTATGATATTTTTCATTTTAGGTATATCTAAATAAAAAACTGTAATCCTAAAAGTATATTAAGGATTGATTAAGCATTAATTTAAAATACTAATTGTTTAAGAATCTAAAATATAGAAATAAAAAATGGCCTTGAATAAATAATTTATTTACAAATAAATAAATACTATATGCTATTACTTCTGGTATTCAGTCCAACCCTGGTATGGCAGGGGCGTGATTAATTCTCGTCTACGTCTATGATGACCGTGGTGACCAGCGTATATGACCTGGTGGTCATCGTGGTCATCATGAGAGGCCAGCTTCTTTACACCAACTATCGCTGACAGCATTAACGCTAGGGCCGAAACCGCTAAAGCCTGGAAAATAAATCAGGATTATGTGTAGTATAAGGACTTTCCAAATAGATTAGCCTGCAATGCTCCTTAAACGGAGTGAAACAAACCAAGTTGAATATACTGTACTAAGTCTATGATACAGATTATAATAAATATATTTAATGGATTCAACAACTGAAAGAACCCAAGAAGCCCAAGAAGACATCGTTTAAAGAATGTAATGTAACATATGATAATATTTTACTTTATACGTATTTATTGATACATCGTCGACATCTTTTCTTATTATATAATCCGTCATAAGAATATGGTCGAAAGCTCACCTGAAACATTTTCGTTAGAAATTCTGTGATTTTGTTAACAAAATCTTGTTTTAATCTTCCAGAACGATGATCCGTAATATACTTATTTATAGCCAACTGAATTCAGTTAAAATAAAATCAGTATTCGATGGGGAATCCAATGCATTTATTGTTAATGAAATGATTGAATTCCATTCGATCTAATACAATTCCTAACGCAATTACTGCGATGGCACTTAATTTGAAATAAATATTGGCAGAAGCCAATGCTCCTTGCGACAATAAACAGAATTATTCAGAATAAGATATATATACAAGCTATATTTTTTTAATATTTATTATAGAAAAATTTGTTTTTTATATTGTTCGTTATCAGAAAAGTTTCGTTTTCGATGAAATTTAATTTGTATAACAATTTGAAATTAGTTACATTCTCAAAATTTTAGGGCTCACTTTCCCGAATTTATCATTATTAAATGTTACATAGTATAGATAATTTAGTTTGTTGAAAGGGGTTTGCATACCTAAATTCTTTTATTGTTATTATTCATACTAATATCATAAATGCCTGTGCGTCTGCAACGCACGGCTTTACCATATCACCGATTTGGATGAAATTTTGAATAATACATAAATAGTTGAAAATCCAGGTTCAAACATAGGCTACATTTTTATGATTTGCACGGTGGAAAAGCCGGGAAAAGGTTACCAATAACTGACTTTCTGATCTCATGTTATATATATTTACTACCTTGCAATGGCAAAATATTTTTTTCAGTTAGAACCTGTAATCTTGAGATGACCGCCAAACGAAATATTTTGCTTTATAAAATGAATATGAATTATTAAGATACATTTTTATTTTTCTTAATAAATCTAAATTAATGTGTTTTACTTTTTAATAAGTCTTAGATTTTAAACTTTCAAAGTCGTTACATGATATTCATACCTATTTCTCGCAAGGCGCAAAGTTTTGTAGTCGCGAATAAAATCGCTTTATTTTCTATTAACGGCTTTTAAAGTTCATCAACACATGTAAACTGGTTGAATTATAAAATGAGATTTGTTATATAATTGTAATCAATTATTGTCAAGTAAATGAATACAAAATGTCAATTCTGTAAGGGTTCAAAGACTTATTTAATTCTTTCATTAATCATAGTCCGGTAGAGATTTAAGGATACTATGCGTTTATAAGAAGCCATTTGATTAACTGAAGTTCTTGAAAACAAAATTAAGAATTTGTAGTGGTAGTAGACTACCATAGTTTCCAAACAAAATCACTATTAGCAACATATTGACAATATTCTTTGAACTTACATATAATAATTTTTGCATAGAAAATGATCTTTTTCTATATGTATATCTATTTATATATCATTTAGACCTATATAAATAAACATTAAAAAGTATTTTAATAAATAACTATTATTTAACTAAAAGTCAATAAATTATTTACCTGTTTCGTCGATATAATAAACTCACTTTTGCTTAAACTACTAAGTGCATTTTTTATTGCTAATAAATCATCCTTATTGCAATCTTCTTATAACTTTACGTCTCTGTCTATCAAATTGTATTTACGCTCATTTATATCAGCGTAAAATTATATATATAAACGCCTTATTAATATTTACGGTATAGAAATTACACAATATTTTAGTACCAGTCTCAATGTGAAAGTTGAATGAAACAAGTATATTCTGGAGTCTCTTATGACGTGTATTATTTTTCAGTGACCAAATGGCAAAACTCTGAAAATCCATATATTTTTACAGTACTTCGCATTCCCGAGTAGTATGAAATAAGCATTACCTTCATAGTGAGTAATCCCAAGCCGCCAATCCCAGCAGCCCCTAGGGTTTTAGCGAACATAAGCCCTAATAAGGCCATTGAACCTCCTCCATCACCCTTACCACGCCCTGTACCTATTCATAAATTATATTATCAGCTTTTTTATATATACGTGTTCTAATATCTTATTTACTGACCGTATTATTTACTAGAAATGTCGATGTGTTTTGAACGTTTTTTGAAATCTTATTTGAATCGAACATTTAGTATTTCTTTGAATGTCGTCTGTCATCGATAAATGTTAAGTATTTTCAATTAAATAAATTATACTTGAATAAAGATTTTTGAGTTTTGACGTATCTCGCTGACCATGAGTGTTTGTAAGCAGTGATACCAGTGAATAATTACTTATACCTATAATTTAATTGACATATTTCAATCATGCGGCAGTATACCGCAGTGTTGAGCTTGACGTCCATAGTATACATGGGAATGATCAAAATCAATTGTCTTACTGGTAATTTTATGGGTAAAGCGCTTCATCACACTTATAACGAGTATTGTTTTTACATATATAGTTTGGATCACTTTTACGTACTAAAAATTAATTGAACCCTGCTGTCATTTATCTAGCAAATAATAATCACAGTAAATACTATGTGATGTATATAATAACTGTTTTTAATTTAAGACTCACTTTCGACTAAGAAAAGCGTGACATTTCACTCACGCAATGATTCAATATTCGATAAAAACCAATGTAAAATCTTGTTTTTATTGTAATTCCGTTCTCGATATGTGCGTTCTAATTGTAAGAGGCTTAGTGACAACTTACTATTATTGCATTATGTATATACGCCGAGGCAAAAATGTCCCAAGATAATATGTCATTTTAAAGAAGAAAACTACAATTTAATTACTCAAAACTCTTCGTTATTTTTAAGATGTAGTTTTAATCGAAATACATTTCACACACCGTGATCCTACCGGGGATTGAATCCTTATTATAAACTTTATAGCTACACAGATTAAATAAAAACAAATACAAAAAAATTTCATAAATGTACACTGGGAACTTTTTTTATAATGATGTTAATTCTTACCATTGCCTTCCTTGTACGACTCGTCAACAGCCTTCAGTGACTCCTCGAAAACCCGACTCAACTTATCCTTTTCGATCAGATTCGGCAGCTTCACATGCAACTCATGCCCTTGGAGGAACTTCGCTACTCGAAACAGCGCTGAATCGCCAAGCGATCGCCCAGATTCCTCCAGACTATTAGATATAGGCACATTTACTAATCTCACCCCATCCGCTATATCAATATCACTGTCGAGCAACGCGTATGTACCCGAACAAAGAACCAATAGCACAATTTTCCGGAACATTTTTCAAGGCACTGGTTCGAGAAATAAGTGAGAAAGGTTTGGTATAATGTCTTTTATAGTGGCTTTCGAAAAAACGACAATAACGCGAGAAAAAAGTATGAAGGCTTCGACTGTCATTTTACACTCTGCTACTTTTCAATTATTTAGATTGAATACAAACATTTTAATGACTATTAATAGTAGAAAACTCAGTTTAAGTATGTACGGTAGATACTGGTTGAGAGATAGTAATTAAAACAGCCAGGTTTAATCGATTTATTTTATATCTTTTTTTATTGATTAATATTAATATTATCACCTAAACTCAAGTGAGCTTTGTGCTTGTGTTTTTACTATAAAATAGGGGCCTATTCATATTATATTCATATCATATCGGTCGATTTGATATTTCTTCATGACGTTCCTCGAGACCGATACTGTTATTTTATTAAGGAACAGTCAGAATAACTTAAAAAATAACTAGAAGTAAAGAAAGTATTATGCAAAAATTGTATTATATACCTAGAGTTCGATGTGTACTTGGCAAAAAAACATAAACCGAATTAAATAAGATTTTTTTTTTATTTGTCACTTTTTTCTTGGACTTTCCCTTGTAGATGTCAGTTAATGTCCTAAAGTTGTATCGATTCTATGGTGTTTAGATCTACGTTAAAAAAATATCGTCACCGTTGAGAGATTTTAAAGTTACCTTAGCGAAGGGACGCTGTACTGTTTTTGTCTTTTTGGATACGGTCACTTTCGTCACCGTCAAAAGAAATTTAACGGCACTTAAAAAACTGAAAAGTTTAAATGTTTATTATAATCATTATAATATTTTACTTACAATTTTTAACATCTGATGAAACTTAGTTACTAGTTATGAGCCTGGCAGTTAAGCGTTCACCCTCCTATGTTACATTGAAACCCTGTGAGTATACTATTTGCCTTTCTACGAGTATGTTAAAGGGAAGGAAGCGTTGTGAGGAAATTGCTACGTGTCAAAGCAAATCGTCTTTGCCCCATCAAAGAAACAACATTATCAAGAAAACAGACCCATATGAGGCCAAAAAGTTGTAGTGCCAATTAGTTGTAACACTTTCAAATGAGATGTTTTTGCGAAATTGATTTATAGACATTTATAGTCTATTGAAACATAATTCTTGAGCATATTTGGTACTCTGTATATCAACAACATGATCGTGAATAGCCTAGGATAGAATGCAATTCGAGGCAAATTGAGTTTCCGATTGAAATTGAAATTACATTAGGAGTTTCATTCCAAGTAAATTATCAGCTTCAATATAGAAAGAACTAATTTACTACATACTTCACTATGTAGATTTTCTTATAGACATTTTTGTATTATTTAGCATTTATTGAGATGGTGTTAGTAGCATTTATTACTATAAGAATTTATAACTTCCTTGCGACTTGATTTATATTATGCACATAATAATATCGTGTAGTATAGTTATGTGTTTGTTAAAATATAACTTTTTGATAGCCATTTGACACGATTTATACACTTCAAACATGAAAGAGGAGGTTCTATTTAAATATTGTCAGAAAGAAATGCTTTTTACAGACGTCTGCGATCCCTTGTGAATTAATAACTACGAAATTAAACTCAAAAATCATTTGCAGCAGGCTATATGACTGATTGGTTGCAAAGTCACACCCTTTGGTCTTCACGTCGGTCTCAATTAGATGCCCTCTTGATGCGGAGTATCTATTTTTTAAATATTTTATTCTGCTAATGGACAGATAGTAGAGCCAATGTTCGGGAAGCGAAGGAACCTGGACAAGGCCTCGCTGTTACCAGGTCACGTCTTCAGCCGAGCAGGACCGATGGGTTTTAATGGGTAGTGGGGACATTCCTTTGTGGGGCCCTGACCCCCACGCACATATCATGCCATGTATATATTGTCCCGGCGTAGGGGTCCTGTCAATGGATTATCCATCGCTAAAAAAGGTCTTAAATAGATCTAAACTCGTAATAAACGACTTTAACACGGGCTGTGCCGTTTAAGTATAAGTATATTGTTAGAATAGGAGATGTGCAAATAACTGTAAATTCTTTAGATAATTACATAAATTGTACTCAACACTTTCGTGTTAAAACTAGACTCACTGAAAAAAGATAAATAAAATGTATTGTCATGCTTTCTACTTTCACTATCGACTGGCTATCTATCCTTTTCTAGCCCGCCTTAAATTATCTCTCTGCCTCTATCCAATGTTTATTTTTTCTGTATAAGATCGGTGAAACAGATTGTTACATATTGTTACAACGAGCAGGGTAATTTTTATTGCGATATTATGGCGACCTCTTTGCTATCAAATATTTATTCTAAACTGTTCTTCAGTGATATTGTTCGTTACACTTTAAGTGAAACCACTTAGTTTTAATTAATTTTTAGGAACGGCTTTAAAAGCTTTAGTTATACACTAATTCAATAAATTTGTTAAACTAAATTCTTTTATTTATATATTTTATTCGGAAGAACAATTTGACATACTAAATCATTATTTCAGATCACTGAACGAATTGATGGCCTCAGCATTTGACGTACATTACGTAACACGGGCTTAAACGACATGCATCTAGACGTCCGGAGTTGATAATAGAGATGTAATGGAAGAGGATAAATCTGGATATTTGTATTATCAGGTAGATAGAAAGCATACCGCTTACTTTTATATGAAGGGACTTTAATTACGGATACGCAGACATTATTTCATTTTCTAATTTCTCATTCTAATTCAACGGATTAATATTTTTTTAATAGATCTCAATAGCCATTCCACTCCATTGGCGACTCTTTTCTAAGAAGTATTTGTATTCATGCAGGATATTTTCGAGAAATCATTTTATAAGATTTTGATGATTTCTCTATTGTATCATCAGCACCTATTCATAGGCTAAATAGGGCTTAAATTGGTCTAAAGGCATGTCATGCATACGTAGGTTTAATCATAGATTGTAAATCCGCTAAACAAAGGCTTTTGCTTAGTTATGCGTGATTTTCTCTGTGATTTTGAATACTTATATTTGTCCTTGTGATAAATTATTCAATTCTTTTAATCTAATTTTAATTGGGAAGTAATTTTTAGATCAACAATAAATTTTTGTTATATTTCTTAGGAGAATAAATGGTGCCAATGCTTTCAATAGATGTTACTTCTTTTATATTTTTTTAACGAAAATAACAAGTAGAATAATATTGTATTTCCCCATTTCTAATCAATGGTATAAAAATAATTAAAAAGTCCAACGTAGTCTCGTATAAATACACTTTTAATAGAATGTAGTACCAAGTAGGCTAATGTCTTTTAACGGTAATTTTTCTATTAATTGTTACAGCTCGGACCACAAATATTAACCAAGACACTAGTTTTAGTTTCCGTAAAGTAACGGAAAGAGTGAGTTGGCATCGGCACGAGCGGCGTCATGCCTCACTTACGTGATGGGCAAAGACCATGTACAAAGTAGATGCAGTTTTAATTGTCGCGTTTTCAACATCAAATAATTAAACAGTCTAGTATTATTTATCTATTAGTAACTTAACAAACAAACAAAGAAAATAACGAACAGCCTACGCGTGAATATTCATCACCGTGCCAAAAACAGTATTAAACTAAGTATAATCTGCTCCATAATTTTTGATTGAGTGCATTCACTTATACGTACAGTGAATGCTGTTCCGAATGGTTCATAGGACAGTACCATTTCTGTGATATACTGGTTACACTACTCAGTATCATCAATTATATTATTATTATGTATATTGTTTCGTATGTGCTGAATAAGTACTGAAGAGAAACAAATCACAAATATAAGCCCTGGTTTTGGTTAAATTTGTATTTGTCATATCCAATAATAATCTTTGAGTTAGGAAATCGTTCGAAGTGAACTGCGTGCAGCGATACGGTTCCTATTATACAAATACAAGTTTCTACTTCCTAATTAACGATTCGTGATTAATATACGCAATCTGATTTTATTTAGTCGCCTGTTAAATACTTTGATGACACTTCAGTGCCATATATTTTATGCGAGTAGTCAATTATGCAAGAGCACGACGAATTATAATTGTACATATCGAAATAAAATAATATTGTATTATTCATTTATATGATTTATTATGTTCCTGTTTTTGATGTTCGGTAAAACAGGAGTCATTGTTGTTGTTGTTGTTAATATAATGACCTGAAATTCCATTAATTTAATCGCACAATCATGTTGCGAGAACTATTCCTTCTGTGAGTTAAAACCCAATACGTGATATACGAGTGACATAGAACTAGACTTAACACCAAACTATAATTTATACATGAGAATAAGAGATAGCCTACTTATAATTTTCAAAAACGTTTCCCGTGATAGTCATAAATTAATGAAACCTCCGGTTATATATTTTTTTTGGATATGTTTTTGTAACTTTGAGAATGTCTTTATTGTTTTAACATGCTAATTTTGTAGTACGGAAAACGAGTGTAGTTGTAAGCTAATTCATTAACTATTTTAATTGTTAATTTTGTGTTTGATAAATAAAGTTAAATAAAAACACGATAGTCAACTTTATTTCAAAACATTTTTATAGTTAAAAAACAGTTTCTCCGTTTCCACTTAACTTTAATAACTAATCTAGTCCTTGATAATTACTTAGCTTCAATTTGTTTCCTTCCTGAATTACTTAGCAACCGTCCGAAATCATCTTACTTAATATTTTAATTTATTTTCTTTTAAATCACGATGCACTTTCAGCAAAACGCAGGCATACGAATATTAAATTGAGGCTTCTTTTATTATATCCGGGCAGTGTTTATGACACACTGCCGTTATTATTAAATTTCCGTTATTATATGTATA
>CAVNZL010000137.1:2767500-2962500 GCA_963693355.1 Pontia daplidice | reverse complement strand
CCCCCCCCCCCCCCCCCCCCCCCCCCCCCCCCCCCCCCCCCCCCCCCCCCCCCCCCCCCCCCCCCCCCCCCCCCCCCCCCCCCCCCCCCCCCCCCCCCCCCCCCCCCGGGGGGCCCCCCCCCCCCCCCCCCCCCCCCCCCCCCCCCCCCCCCCCCCCCCCCCCCCCCCCCCCCCCCCCCCCCCCCCCCCCCCCCCCCCCCCCCCCCCCCCCCCCCCCCCCCCCCCCCCCCCCCGCCCCCCCCCCCCCCCCCCCCCCCCCCCCCCCCCCCCCCCCCCCCCCCCCCCCCCCCCCCCCCCCCCCCCCCCCCCCCCCCCCCCCCCCCCCCCCCCCCCCCCCCCCCCCCCCCCCCCCCCCCCCCCCCCCCCCCCCCCCCCCCCCCCCCCCCCCCCCCCCCCCCCCCCCCCCCCCCCCCCCCCCCCCCCCCCCCCCCCCCCCCCCCCCCCCCCCCCCCCCCCCCCCCCCCCCCCCCCCCCCCCCCCCCCCCCCCCCCCCCCCCCCCCCCCCCCCCCCCCCCCCCCCCCCCCCCCCCCCCCCCCCCCCCCCCCCCCCCCCCCCCCCCCCCCCCCCCCCCCCCCCCCCCCCCCCCCCCCCCCCCCCCCCCCCCCCCCCCCCCCCCCCCCCCCCCCCCCCCCCCCCCCCCCCCCCCCCCCCCCCCCCCCCCCCCCCCCCCCCCCCCCCCCCCCCCCCCCCCCCCCCCCCCCCCCCCCCCCCCCCCCCCCCCCCCCCCCCCCCCCCCCCCCCCCCCCCCCCCCCCCCCCCCCCCCCCCCCCCCCCCCCCCCCCCCCCCCCCCCCCCCCCCCCCCCCCCCCCCCCCCCCCCCCCCCCCCCCCCCCCCCCCCCCCCCCCCCCCCCCCCCCCCCCCCCCCCCCCCCCCCCCCCCCCCCCCCCCCCCCCCCCCCCCCCCCCCCCCCCCCCCCCCCCCCCCCCCCCCCCCCCCCCCCCCCCCCCCCCCCCCCCCCCCCCCCCCCCCCCCCCCCCCCCCCCCCCCCCCCCCCCCCCCCCCCCCCCCCCCCCCCCCCCCCCCCCCCCCCCCCCCCCCCCCCCCCCCCCCCCCCCCCCCCCCCCCCCCCCCCCCCCCCCCCCCCCCCCCCCCCCCCCCCCCCCCCCCCCCCCCGGGGGGGGGCCCGGGGGGCCCCCCCCCCCCCCCCCCCCCCCCCCCCCCCCCCCCCCCCCCCCCCCCCCCCCCCCCCCCCCCCCCCCCCCCCCCCCCCCCCCCCCCCCCCCCCCCCCCCCCCCCCCCCCCCCCCCCCCCCCCCCCCCCCCCCCCCCCCCCCCCCCCCCCCCCCCCCCCCCCCCCCCCCCCCCCCCCCCCCCCCCCCCCCCCCCCCCCCCCCCCCCCCCCCCCCCCCCCCCCCCCCCCCCCCCCCCCCCCCCCCCCCCCCCCCCCCCCCCCCCCCCCCCCCCCCCCCCCCCCCCCCCCCCCCCCCCCCCCCCCCCCCCCCCCCCCCCCCCCCCCCCCCCCCCCCCCCCCCCCCCCCCCCCCCCCCCCCCCCCCCCCCCCCCCCCCCCCCCCCCCCCCCCCCCCCCCCCCCCCCCCCCCCCCCCCCCCCCCCCCCCCCCCCCCCCCCCCCCCCCCCCCCCCCCCCCCCCCCCCCCCCCCCCCCCCCCCCCCCCCCCCCCCCCCCCCCCCCCCCCCCCCCCCCCCCCCCCCCCCCCCCCCCCCCCCCCCCCCCCCCCCCCCCCCCCCCCCCCCCCCCCCCCCCCCCCCCCCCCCCCCCCCCCCCCCCCCCCCCCCCCCCCCCCCCCCCCCCCCCCCCCCCCCCCCCCCCCCCCCCCCCCCCCCCCCCCCCCCCCCCCCCCCCCCCCCCCCCCCCCCCCCCCCCCCCCCCCCCCCCCCCCCCCCCCCCCCCCCCCCCGCCGCCCCCGCCCGCCCCCCCCCCCCCCCCCCCCCCCCGGGGGGGGGGCGGGCCCCCCCCCCGGGGGCCCCCCCCCCCCCCCCCCCCCCCCCCCCCCCCGGGGCGCGGCCCCCCGCCCCCCCCCCCCCCCCCCCCCCCCCCCCCCCCCCCCCCCCCCCCCCCCCCCCCCCCCCCCCGCCCCCCCCCCCCCCCCCCCCCCCCCCGGGGCGGGGCCTATATAATATATTATCTTAATATGAAGGGTATTTAATAATAATTTTAATAATACTAAAACTTGTGATAATAAACTATAATATTAAGATCTCATACTCGTTAAAGTTTATTATTTGTGCTTTTTTTATTATTTTAATATTATTTGTGCCTTTTTTGGACATACTTCTAAGGAATCGTGGCATGGCCTGTTAACACTTTGACCGATTTTTGTCTTTATCACCGACTGCTGTTCAGGGTCAAGGTTATTGTTTCTGCTAATATTTAAATTAATATTCGCCCAAAATGGCAGTATCATGTAAAATTAACATTGAAAATCAAAAGACATGGCCCACCTTAGGCCAATAATGAATTAGGCGGTATACACGCACATCATAAAAACCTCGCGCTTGCCTGCCTTTTTATTCAGGATATCTTTATTTTTACACATGCCTCATTTCTTCATTTCCTCAATAAAGTATTTTGGGCCTTACCGCATTTTACATTAATTGTTACATTACTAATGTATTTTATTTTATTTACCGCTCATTATTTGTATTAATACATAGTAATTACGTAGAAATGGCACCGTTTATATTCTCGGGAGAGATTTCATCGTGTTACTCATTATAAAACTTATTTATATGTATTTATATTATCTTTACGATTATTAAATTATAAGTTTTCCTAGGAGACTCCATCGGAGTTCTTGAAGTCTATCTAAAAATATGAAGCGAAGCAAGATCTTTTGAAGCAACATTATTTAATAGTGCCAGTTTTCGCTTATCGATTATTCTTCAAGGATTCTTCTGATTAAAATGTTATACGTTCTATAATTTTCATTCATAATGTTCAATAGAAAAATAATATTATATAACCGAGATATTATTTAAGTGACAACAACGTTAAAACAAAAAAAGCTGTATGTGATCGTTCAATTAGTCAACGAAATATTTGGTAATTGGTAGACGTTTCTATGAGTATGTCAACCATCTCATAAATTTGATAAAGGATATATATGGATGGAAACATAGAAATATCTTAAGCCCTATTTTGATAGAACTTTATATTAACATTACAAATAAAAGGAAAATTTTAAATGTAAAATATAATGTACTTATTATAGATTATAGATAAGTTGAGCGTTATTTCCATATTAGGAGATGGGAATTCACTTTCTACGCGACTGAAGACAAGGGTAAAAAGTAGACTACGCACACTATGTTGCGTGCGAACAAATGTAGAGGAGCGTGGCAATAAAAAGTAGGTTGGAATAATATGCTAATATTTTGTGAATAATTTGTGGGTTAGTGTATATTAGGTATGGGGATGTGTGGGTCATATAACAGCTAATGCAGTCATTGTTCTATTTGTAGTTTTATTTATTTTTATGAAAATAATTAAAATTTGTATTAAAATGTATTTGTATAAAATTTGTAATATTTGTATTTGCTTTGGAAAAACATTTAAATCGGCTTTAACTTTTTAATAACGAACTATAACGATTTATATTAAAACTCACTCCCCACACTCATTCTCATAGAAATATAAACCAAATACAGTTTTACTTATTACAATCACAACCGTAGATATTTTAAAGTTCCTATCAAAAGTCACGTTCTTGAACACATGTTTATATGATTTTAATTGTTACAAATGTTATTTTAAATGAAAACATAATAAGCTGTTGAAGTACAATGGCGGTTACTTTATATAAAACTGATGTATATGAATATATGATGTTAAATCCTAAGAAGATGATTCTCAGCTAATAATGTGCCGGCTCATTTGAGCAAAATTAATATTTTTGTGTTCGGAGTTTATTTTTTTCGTTACAGCGATGAACAATATCGCGAAAAATACTAAGCAAGGTTATTAATTATAGACAGAGACCTCTGTATAGGCAAATAAGGTATATTATATATCTTAACTTATTACCGTATGTATAGCATTAACTTAACACCGTATAGATCGATATTTGCTCATTTAAAAAAACGCTAAAAACCGAGTCATGGGGATTTATGAAGTAAAATAGAAAAAATAGAATAGAAGACTTTTATGAAAATTTACGTTTCTCTGTTAGTTTGTCTATTGTTTTGCTTCTACTAGATGATCTCTAAAACTATTTAATGAATTTAGCATAGTACCCTATTCAAGGCAATTACTAATTTACTTTTCATCCGAGAAAATAAAAGAGTTTCCGTGGGATAGTTAAAAAACGTAGTATACCATACAGATTAGATTACATCAATTTATTCCCATAATTTAGTAATATTTAGCGATTGAATGCTCCAAAAACAATGTTTATCCTACTAATATTATAAACGCGGAGGTTTTAATTCAAGTTTACAATAATATAACGTATACATCAGAATATCACATAGAATACAATTTACAGGGTATTGGGTGAATAATCCGTAATAAGTCGGAAAAAATCAACCATCTGCGAGCTATTCTGGTATGTGGTGTCAAAACCGCCAGAGTTACACATATGTAATGTATGATAGAAATATTTATCTTAAATAGTCATACGAAAAAGCTCACCATAGTGCACTGTATATATACATATGTATATCTATATCTCTTATAGAAAGCTTTTATGTTATATAATACTATACAATTATAATTTACTTCAAATGCACATTTGATAGTAATAAATTGATTCCTAGTGGAAATATGTGATTTTATCCCTTCTATTTATATTAGTTATTAGACAATATGTGCATATATGTAAAAGCGTGCTCAGGTCTCTTTATATACGCGGGTGCAACCAGGGCATCATATAGTTTTAAATAATATTAAAAGTGACGGACTCCCGTGGGAAATTAAAACATTATAAAACCAGTGTCTCGCATAGCGTCTTTCATACTAAATTTTTCGCTGCGACAGTTTTTCATCTCAGGCTAAGATTGGTACGGAATACTTACGTTACCAATCGATAGGTGACGATGTGATCTTTTAACAACATTTAATTAAAAGTTACCTATTATTGGATATAATTCAGCTAAATATATGAGAGTATATCGTTATCCTTTATAGAATTTTTGTAAAGTACGGCTTATTATTTATTTATTTAGTTCATTTTCTGGTTGGTACCAAATTAGAAATCCACCAGGACGGAGTCGCGAGCACCAGCTCGTATCAAAATATAATGCTTAAAAGATTTTTCTAGTATCCTCGTGTGGATGATTGCTTTGGCGCAGTGGTAGAAAAAATGTTGTCATCAGCAAAGAAGTTTTGATCATTTGTTGACAAAATAGAAGGTTAATTAAAAATTGTACTTCACAATTAATTTTTATACGTTTCTTTCAATAAATTAATAGTAGAAATATGAATAGATACACATTTACGAGTTTTGAAAGGTGAAGAATTGTAAGCTACACAATTGAATTTATTATAACGTTCGTGTCATTAAGAAATAATGTACCTATAAATACAAATTTTCATAATATTGACAGCTATTCTGATATTATTGATGTCGGTTTATGTCGATAAGAAAAACCTTTTTTAAACATTTACCCATTATTCAAATTAGGAACAAAATTCAATTTATCACAGCCAAATGTCATCCATAGCTAACGGAAAGTAATCGAACACGCGAGGAAAGTGCTACCAGCAAATAAATAGGAACACGAAAAAAAAATTGCATGTGGTCATTCTGCCGTGACCGGGGATAAAAATCATGAACAGCCGATACGGGGGCTCATTGACGAAGCAACCACCGGCGGTGGTGCCAACAGTGACCTACAAATGGATTGGTGACGTGTTGTGCTGTGATCAAAATGAAATTAATATATTTATTCGCGTTTGCTTTAGCAGGCCAAGCGAGGGCCCTAGTCGAACTTAATTGCAGTGATAACGCAACATGCATAGACTTTATGACTAGAGAATTCGTTAGGAATATAAGACAAAGAAAAGCGGTGAAACTTTTCGACACGTTTACGATAGAGCCCGTAGACAATGCAAGACAAGCGAGAAGCAGGGACCCCCTAACGCGGTTACTCACGAGTCACGCGGTCAGCTTCGACTGGAACGATTTTACCTTCAAATTCTCGAACACGGAGGATAAAAGTGACGCTTTAGACTTGGAGGTGTACGAAAGCAGAACTGTTAAAGGTAATTAATTATTTTAAACTAAAACTCCGATTATTTATTGATATATGCCATATAGCGCCACCGATTTTTTTTTTCTGACATATCGAGTAACACGTGAAAAAATATATTCAGAAAAAAATAAAAAACGTTTGAATTATTTTATTTCTTAATTCATAAACAATTTCTTAAATATATTTTTCCAACAGAATTCTTTAAAAGGGATTAACGAAGGACGTTAGCCTAAATTTTATCTCAAATTTTGTAATCACAGAGTATCTTTACTTTGAATACATTTACGCTCTCGATACGCTATATATCTTATATATAATATCGAATGTGAACTATTAGGGTAGTCGAAGAGTTATTATCCTTGTTTTCGGCTAAATTTTAGCAAAGATTTATTTTCATTGTAACGTCGATTACATTTACTTTATAATCGTTTCACTTGAGATAGTTTTCCTCAAATTTGGATTTATTTTCTGGATTTTCCCAAAGAATATATATCAATTGATACGTGGCTAATATCAATGTGAACTCTGTTTTAAGAAAAGTCATAGTCTAGAGTTATTACGCTCCCTGTAAAGCGCGCGAAACATCGGAAAATTTTAAAAATAATGTAATATATTCATATTTCGTGAATTACATAACTTAATCCGTTAACAAAGTCGCTTTCCTTTATGTCATATATTGGTTTTTGGTAATGGCGTTTTGCTGCATGATTTGTTTTCGTGAACGTTGCCCTGACAGCTGACAGCTAGGACGAGCTAAATAAGACTAAAATACGAAAAGACTAAAATATATTATTTTAGTTCTTTGCGGTTTTTCGGTCGGATTAACTTTAGAGACTTCTACTCATCTTGAAAGTACGCATTATACTTGATCATTATTTTTTAGGAAATTTTGTATAATATATTAATATTATGACAAAATTATCGAAAATAATTATATTTTCATTGTTCCTGAAATTAGCCCATTCCTCCCAAAAAACAAATTCTTCAGATTTTAATATTAGCAGTATATTATCTAAATTGGAAAATAACTATTTCTATTATAATAATAAAATATATATATAACTATTTTAATATTTCTTTCATTTTTTTACACTAAAATATAACAAGTACACATTATTATGAACGATTTGCACGCTATTTAAAGATAACACTATAAGAGACAGAAGATTCAATTATAAATTGACGCTTCGTTAGGTTTTATTTAAAGCAATGTCTACAATGGCTACAAACTTCCAAATTCGATTAAAGAATCAAATCATTTTTCTTTCAAAAATTATTTTAAATTTCTCTAGTGCTCATTCCACACATAAATTGTATATTTGAAGTCTTGATTCCTAATGAACCTTACAAATTGATAAAATTACCAAATTAAAACTTAATTAATACTTATCAGCTCAACTGGAAAATTTATTCTGAGAAAGGACCTTTTAATAATGATTTTTAGGGGAATCTAACCTAGACGATCCATTTCTTATACTTATACCGCAAGTGGGTACAATGAGGATAATATCTTCTCTTGCATTGTGAACCAATTAAGATTAGATAAAATTAACAATTGCGTGTCAGTAATAGTTTACTCTGACAAATATTTTAAGTTTAACGATAAAATAATCACGAAAATATAAGTGGTTAATTATGTTCATAACATACTCTCTATTCTAAGATCAGAGAGGTGGCATATAAAGGCCTATCAACAAAGGAATTCTTATCACTGGACGTGTAAAAAGAAAAAAAATGTTTGTTTAAAAATATGCTATATCAAAGGAAATGTTGACTGATATGACAGAGGCTAATTTAAATTTCCTCCAATAGCCGTAATATATAATATTTTTATGAGTAAAATACATGAAAATATTATGTTAAATATATCTTACGTGCTGTTATTTGAACAGTATTTATTACTTTCCCACTTTCCAAATAATTATGATATTTCAATAATTTTCTTTAACTCCAACGGAAATGAGGAAAGTAAAACGTTCAATATTTTCTCTTTTATCGTTTTGATGATAAGCGATTTATTATATGTATAATCGTTATTAAAACCAAAGGTTTCAATTGAATTCTTAACAACACAAATTTTACTAAGCGAAAACTCCTAGTTTCCAAAAATCCTTTTATTTAATTAAATTAGTACTCCTTATAGATCTGTCCTTGTCAGGCATAGATTTGTCGAAATTGATCGTTTTTCCACATACCTTCTGAGGAACGATTGATGCGTCAGCATGACAGCGAATATAGAAAAGGCTTTGTTTTAAAACTACAAAAAATTCCTAAATTAAGTCCAATAAATAATATAATTTTTTCACCGCGCGATTTTCGAAAGTTAATTAACGTACAGTATATTAATGTTGTTATTGGATTCATGTAAAATCCTTTATGAATTTTAATATGAGCTAACTTGATTTAAATTTATGATATCTCAATTTGAGTGAAATGTATATTGTTAGTTTAAATAAAACCTTTTAATTTTAATGAATACACGCTGCAAAATGTAACGTCTTTTGTTAACATTCTGATTTAATAAAAATATGCTTTTCTCTTTACTGTACAAAATTATTATTCAGTCTCATTCAACCCCATTATTAGACACTATTGTTTGATGTGTCTTGGAATATTTTATTAGAGCATCATATAATGATTAATTAATTGTAAAATTAGCATCAAATTACAATAATGTGTACATTTAATGTACCTGTGTCAGCTCAATGCCACGTACCACAGACCACTCGTGGTTCGCGTATGCGTAGTAGCTGTTTGAAATATTTCCCATTGGATACAACATAAGAGTCTTCTAGAAATCATAGGATGTCCAGCATTCAGGTCTATTTTTTCTTAGTGTTGTGTACGTCTTCCAAACATCGCTATTTCCGTTCTATATAAAAGGTGGAAGCGGAAAAACAAAAGTCTCAACAAATTAAACTTTGCCAATCTACATACTTCCAATTCGTATATTTTCGCGCATTCTGTGCAAACAAAACTCAGTTTGCATCTCCTTTAATCTTTCTCGTTGCAATCAGATCACGCGTTTGAATAATTCAAACTGTTTTCTTTGTTTCACGCGACTGCAGCAAGTAGTCCATAAAAATTAGATATTGTGACGGAATTCTGTATCCGGATGATAATTAGATTGTTTAGCGCTTGCTACAACTTATTTTCAACAAAAACTCTTTAACAAAGCTTGTTAAAGGTAATTTTAATACAAAAAAATCTTATATAAAAATTTGCTTAAGTTGTATCTACTTCGTATTACGTAAAAACTTTGAGTCTTTTTGAATTATTTTTAGGTCAGATCGTCCGCGGTTGTTTTCATCCGACTTCGAAATAGGAGGTTCTCAATTTTATTTCAAGTTTTTTAATGTATGTTAATTGATTACTCAAAGATGGTCGACTTTTAAAATCTTCTTTTTTATTTTTTGTTTGATAGAGTATACTTTACAGGACACCTGGATCGGATGGTGGGATCCTTTTAAAATTGTAGTAAATTTAAATTTTTAAGGCATGCATGAATACCCATTGTTTCTATCGGTTATTCAGCCAGCTCAGCGCTGTTGTTAATTGAACTCAGAACTGGACAACGTTTTTTGGATGAAAAATACCTTAAAATATATGTAATGGTATATTTACATTTTATTTGTCCTCTCTGGCGTGCACGACACAAATTATTTTATAACAATCCACGAAAAGTATAAAATAAAAATATTTTTTGCATTAAACAGAGCAATTGTTTAGTTATATAAAAATAGTGAAATTAAATATAATAAGTAATAATAAGTTTAATTATATAGGATTGATATATATTAATATAACATTTTTATTTGTTAAAGTTTTATTTATGTCGTACACAGAAGGCACGCATAGAGCATCGTAAGGAATTAATGTTCGTGATCGTGTTTAAGGAATTAATGAACCAATTAAGTAGGTGTTGTTTTATTAGGGATTAGGCGAATTTATACTCTGCGAGATTTACATAGGGGGCGGCCCAACCTGGCCCCCATGACAACAGTCATAATGTTTTGCAACTATTAGTAAATTCTAATTTAAGGAATCATAAGCACATATTTCATGAAATATTAATGAATGACAAAAATAATGTTTTGCAAGATATTAGTCGCTCATAGGATCCATTTAAATCCAGTGTTTAGAGTTGTCAAATATGCTTTGCATAGTTGCATAGTATGATAATAATATAAAGTATTTTATGCATTTAACTCTTTGAAAATATTCAAAATCAATAGATTGAAATTAATATAGTTAATATACTGTATAAAAACATACATTGAGAATAAAATAGGTTCATTTTCAAAATCCTAATCCGAAACGTATAATTAGTCATTTCGAAAAACTTACGTAATAAATTTTACTGTACGTTTATCCCACAAAACCTTCGTAGGAAGACGAGGAAGGCCTATCGTTTTCTATAAAAGCGGTGATCTCTAGAGTGTTCATATTATGCAAACATAGAACCTTAAATTTACAGCGTCGTAAAATTTATTACCATTTGCCCGAGTGCCTAGGTAACCCCTGGGTAATTCATAAATTTTAGTTCATCCCGTGGAATCCTCTAGAGTAAAGGATATAACATTTTAGTGAAGTAAATCTTGCATTTTGCTATAAACACCTAGATTAACGATGCCTAAGAGCCAACAGCCATTCTTCCAATAAATTATATAACATTAGTCATTAACAATGTACCTAATAAGTTATTCAATTCCATGTAGGTACGACTTGTTAAAGAAAAAATAAGCTGAAAAATTCCCTCGGCTGTGACGTGATCGTAAAGTTATTTAATTACAAAACAGAGAAGAAGAAACTTTTGTTATTTTATTAGAATAATTAGTTTTAGACATTTGTTAAAGTGTTGAATACATTTGGATTTATCACTTTTTTCCTCTTTAGATTCACTAGAAGATAGTCAGATATAATGTTAATAAGTGGTAAAATGTAAAAAAACAATTGAACGTAAAAAGTGCTTCTTAATTTATTAATATAGAAGAGTATGAATTCTTATAAAGTTTATTTTTTGTCCCAACAAAATCTGCCCAGATATGGTTTCATCACAACATTACAAAGTGATTAAAAAACAATATTTTTTAAAAATATTTTTTTTTTTTTGTTTTCTAGTCTTTGAAAAGAAGTACATACGGACTCCATTATAGTCCTCCATCAAGTGGGAAGTAGGCAAACGTCTAATAAATCCTACCTACTTGCGTATAATCTCACTCGATTTATATAAAACAATAAAGTAATGATATTAAAATAACTTTATATTTTTAAATACTGTTGAATTTTGCCAAAATGTGTGATAAAATATTCCAAGTATTACAAACGAAGAAAACGTCGAGGATGAATAGGTAAAGAATACCATTAACTTTGAAATGTCTCGAAACATATACCGATAAATTTACAGATTTCTATTCTTATGTACATTGTAAAGTAGCGCATTCTGCTACGATACTGATAGTGTTAATAATTAAAATTATAAATAATAAACGTTTAGGCATGCTTTTAGGCAACTAATCATTTTTCATGTTGCATCTTTATTTCTATTTTTAGACTATTCGATTTTATAGACTAGGGAGGTGTATTCGTTCTAAAGACTTCTTATATTTTAAATTGAAGTTGACTTATAAAATTTACATATTGAAAAAAGTTCTTCTTCTTTCTATATTAGCATAAACAATTCATTGAACTAGAAAATAATTGAATTATGAAAAATAAAGGAACCTCAGCTTTGTCTCTAACCTTTACAATTTAATTATGGAATAATGATAATTTATCTAAGAGAATTGATTGTGAAAATATGGTTATTGCCATAAAAATTTAATAGTATAGTATAGGTACGTGTTTTGTTAATTTTTGTAGTTACTGGATACAACCTTCTTTTAGGATATATGTTTTCAATATTATTTAATACTAATTTAACATAAATGATTTCAGATGTTTCGGATGAAGCTCCGAAGAAATCAAACAGTAAGGTGGAGGAAGAAGTACCACAGGACAAAACACCAAAACGTATCAGTGAGTATCTTGATATTGTTGGTACTAACAATATTTTACTATTACAGGATAAATATTTTTTATTAATTATTATTTATTATTTACATTTTCATATAAATATAAGTTCTCTTTTTATATAAGGACAATACATTTTTTTACCTCGCAAGTTTATTTAAAAGCTCGAGCTATTTTAAAACTCAACGAAATTCTTTTCCTTATTCGCATAAAGACTAATCTGAATACGTCATTTGTAAGTTGAGTGCGTTTTCATGTCTAGCTGAGAATTTCTCGTAACCTGCTGAGTTTATACTCTTATGCTTTCCATGATACATTACGTCAGTGAGTAATTGTGAAGGTTGTAAGGGCTAGCTGTAACTTACTACTGTAAGTTTTGATGACTAATACTTTCGTAACGGATGTAGTTATGTTTGTGCCCTCAACACCTCTATGATGGTTAAGGTATTTTTTATATCATTAATGTATATTACAGATCACTATTCCTTATATTTTGTACGTAATCTAGAATTTTTAGTGTACCATAGTACTTCATTTATAAGTAAATACATTAACAAAATGTGCGTGTGAATTTAAACGCCTGAATAAATATGTTGAGCATTAAAGTACCGGCATGTTTGCGAGAAATGGGAGGCGGAAAATTCATGAAAAATACTATGTTTACGTCTGTACCACTTAAGCTGGAAATAAACAATCCCGTTCATTGGAATCGCTGGAGATTTGTTCCCTTTTATTTATTATGTATAAGTACTTAGTGTTTACAACGTATTTGTGGAAACCTTACCAATTGAGATGGGATTTACCAGATATGCGTGTTCAAATTAAACGCAACATTCAATCTTTATCGTTTCAGCACGGTTTGTTTTTATATGTTTCGATTCTAATAAATTTATTCGATAAAAATTATTTAATAAATTCAATTTTACTAAACGTCATTCATACTTTCATATTATAAATCTGAAGTTTGTTAAGTACGCACTAATCTTTAATGCATTAAAAAATATATTTATGTGACAGTTAATTTAACAAAAAGAAAATGGCCATGTACTAAGTAGGAATGAAAAATAGAGCAAAAACTGGAAACATTTTGGGAGCTTTCATAGAGACTGCTGCGTAAAAGGTGAAATTTACGAGAAAATGGTGTAGGAAGTAATTGTTCCCTTACAGTTATAAAAGTGCTTACATTTATATAACTATAGCTTGACGTTGATTCACTATAACCCTTTAATGTTAAAATATAAATTAAATTAACTTAATTAAATTATGGTAAAAAATATAAAAATTGTCAAGTACCACGCGCCCATAAAAAATATTATTCAATACAATACCAGCCCTATCCTACATACGGCTGCACTTCATAGATAGGGATAGCCTAGGGAAAAATTGTTACATAAAAATGTACAAAATTGTCTTGATAGTAAAAAAATAAAAAATAATAATTAATTATAATAAACATTTATCAAATCTAAGTAGTCTAGTCATAATAACACTGAAGTAACTCTAAAGATCCATGTAGTACATTGTTATGTCTACAATATAATTCTTCAGCTCATAAATTTATACGATCATGTTTTTGCAACTTTGTATTCAAATATTTATTCCCGAAGGTATCATAAATCTTCAACAATTTTTATAGGAAGTTCTATTGTTTTGTGATCTCAGATAACTGTTATTATCGGGAGATTTATTGTTGATTGTGAAGAACTGTATTTTATTTTAAGGAAAAAATATTATCCACATTGTTTATAATACACTTTATAAGACATTAAGACCTGGACGATTTAAAGATCAGTGTGATCTGTAAAAAAAATACCCTCCAGCTATTCTGATGTAGTTAGTGAGTGTTTTGTTCTTGTATTAACTAGGCTACGTTTATAAAAATTGTAGCATTGTCTCAAACCTTAACTTGTAATCGTTAACCCTAACTTTCCGACAATTGGGAATCTGTCTTAATATTAAGGAATCAGCAGGACACCAAGCAGGACGATTGTGTAACAATTAGAAATGTATTCATTAGATTACAAGTTTTATGATAAAAATGATCTAATGACCCTTACAGTGAGAGGCCAATGAGTGTTAAATCATTTTTCCGGATCTATGCAATATGACGATCTTGATAGAAAAAACAAACAGCCCCTGTATCCATCTTTCACATAGGAACAACTCTTTTTTATAAAAACACCCAAAAATATCGCTACCGTAATTTTTTTTATGAATATCAACTGGAAGTTTCAAAGTCCTGTAGCATTTCCGGTCACACTAAACTTCCTGTTATAATAGTGAGGGAATAGAAAGTACAATACGCATACACTTATATTCTTTAATATTAATGCACAGTTGATTTGTGTCCGCTGAAATAGGCCGCCGCGGCCGTTGGTGATCGGCCTAGAGTTGATTTTTTAAAATCTGGTAATCTAGAACATTTGAGAGAATATCAATTTCCTTCTATTTATTAATAATAAAATAAAAATATTATTATTCATTTTATAAATATTACAGGTCTACACTGCCGGTCAAGTGACTGAACATTTGTATTTATAAAACTATCTTAGCAAAAAACACCATTACATTCACACTTTTATTCCAGGACGGCGACACAAACGGAAAGTCATGCAAGCGGTGATCCCTCTCTTATTCGGAATGAAGTCAGCCGCGATTGCTATATTCTCGCTGGCGGTGGTAGCAGTCATCACGATCAAGGCATTCCTGGCTAGCAAACTAGCTCTGCTGGTGACTGTTGGAATGGCTGCCAAGAAGTTGTATGAGAATTATACCGGCGGGTGAGTGTTATTTTGTACAAGTTAGAGGCATGTAAATAGTTATGCTTTGATTACCCACGTATGTATATTTTGTATTCGAGCAAGTACGTTTTTTGAGACCTGCATAATAAACATTCCCCTCGCTCATGATCGAGCACATTTATATGAGAAATGAAAAGAGTAATATAATAAGGCCAAATAAAAAGTCAGGCTCACATTAGAAATATATCACGTTTGTAATATGTACAAACTGCTCGCCGAGGTTCCACCCGCATTTATCAGACTTTAATTGAATTGAGCTTTCCCTCCTGTCTTGAGTTTATTCATTACAAACATATAAAGATAATCCTCCTTTATTTATGTTTTATCTCAAGGCATAAAGATTACGTGATAATTTACAAATCTAGTGTGGAAGTTTCATTTCATTCAGTAACAAATTTTTGTGCAGTAAAGGGATATGATAATGCCCTAGCACGGCATCAAAATCGATATATTTTTCTCAAAAAGTTACAATTATTTTTCATACAAATTAAACTAAATTTGTGAGCTATTTGTTGTATATAACAATCTGGACTGAAATATTGATGGAAGAATGTATCAAAAGTACAATACATAAGAAGTTAACATTTTTGCCTTTGCATTCCGAAAGCAGGAAACATCAATCCCAGTCACATTTATTTAATATTACTCACAATACGTCATAATCGTGTAATTTATCTTCTAAGAACAGAGTAACGTAACAAAAACAAAATAATGTTTCGAATATACGAGTGTGTAACAAAATTATTTTGTGACTTGAATTGATTTTTAATTAATAGGAAACGGAAGCCAGATCTATAAAGAAAGTGCAAGAATTAACATAATAAATTCAAACACATTAATTACTAGTTATTCCATAATTATTCATTTATATTGTAGCTTAAAGTTTTAATTAAGGCGGGTACTATTTGCAGGTTTATATAAAACTGCTTTAACAATAGTAATTAACAAGTTTTAATAGATTAGAAGTATCTCGAAATTCTCAGATACAAATTTCAAAGAATTTACCTAAATATTCGAAATCCAAGTCAATATTAACATTACATTATGTTATGCTTATATATTTTGATAAAGTTTAAAAAGTACTTCTACAGAGCAAATCGATCACAATAAAAACGATTTTCAGAAATAAACAGCCATTTTCCTCAAAGCTTTTACTCAAAACATTTTTAGACACTAAAGATATTCTATGGAAGCTTTTCGTTCATGTTTTCGAGTTCTTTTTATTTTTGCATAGATTATTCTCTATACATTTGGCTTCCAAAATTAAGAGCAATCTAAAAATCGTAGACGAAGTGTAACAAGAAGAATCGAAGTTATTGCAAAATAAAAAATAATGAGACAAATTGTTAAACTCCTCCATTTTAAAGGTGGTTAAAAATTTAAAGCACTTTTATTAAGGATATATTTGTTGTGGTTTAGTTGTAAAATATTAAAGCCTCGCAGGTTTTTGTACAACAAATTAAATCGATATTCTTTCACATATGTTAATTCTAGAATCCTAAATCTTTACACTGTGAGGTATTATTATTGTTAAAACTTAATTTTGTAGATTTTGCAACAATTTCGATTATTTTAGTACTAGTAAGCATGACGGACATGGCATATTGACTTAAATACACGCATACTTTGCACATACATGGACTGATTTCACCAACTACTGACGTGACGATCTAAGTGGAAATAAAAAATAAAGAATTTCATTTTGCTTCATTGGTTAAATACACATTGTGACGACTTTCTACGATTACAGTCGCGTGAATGCGGATCATTTTAACTGTTTTCGCTTTTGTAATTATTATAATTGTCAATACGAAGACAGTTATTTTCGTCGACTAATTAAGCCAAGAAATTATTGATTTTAGTGCTCTTACTCGGACAATTGTCTAAAAAATACTATCCTTATAGTATATTAATGGATATTTGAAGAATAATTTCAATATTATTATTGAATATCGAACAACGTTGTATTTCCAATTTCACTCAAGATAATGGAATTTTGATAAGGACTGGCGAAGACCATCTTGATTTTATTACATAATTGAAAAGTTCCCTCGGACGAGATTTGACATTTGACGAAGGACGTGACGCTGCAACTAATCGACGGACGACTGCTGACAAGGCTGTTAGCTTATAACAGTTACTTATTATACTTATTTAAATTCCAGTGCCGGTTTGCAAAATCATCCATTCCTTTACTCGCAATACCCCATTGATTTTCCGAGCGCCTCGTCGCACGCATACTCTGTAAGCGGAGTGAGTCAACAGTTCGGTTCCCCTGAGATATACAGTCCATCTGGACTGGCCTCACAGACACACACTCACGAAATTCTGCAAACGAACGACCCCAGTGCTCAGCAGTCTCAGCAGGCGCCATCTGTGCTAGCTAATTCTACGCGAGCAGCAGAACGATGGGATGGTAAGTCAAGTCTGCTCAAGTTTTTAGAGCCAGTCGTAAACCAAATAAGAAGCTTCGTCGATCCTATAGCGAGTATTTTTTATGGCGCAATACCAGCAAATTTCAGAGGACTTAAATCTGATGTTTCGACTGCTAAAAGCGTTGATGATGTTGAAGAAAAATCGAAAAAACCGAGGGAGATTTTACTACCTCAACCTAGACATATAGCCCAAAGAAAGATGTCATACCATAAAAAAATACCTAGACAACGACCAAAGAAATACACAGAACTGAAACTAGATTTAAATAGGCTTAAATATAATAAAGATTTTTTAGACTATATAAAAACTAAAAAGTATAAATATAACTATCCTCGCACATATTATTACCCTCGAGTAAAATATTATGTAAATCCATCTATGTCTATAATGAGACCTAACAATAGTAGATTATTTCCATATAGAAAAACGGAATTGAAGGCTAATGTAACTATTGAAATTAGCAACGTTACTTTAGCTCCAGAGCCTAGTGAATGGAAACCAATTGTTGTATTTAAGCCAGAAAATTTTAAAACTGAAGCAAACAAAAATACCTTTAACAAAACTGAGTCTAAAATAAAAAAGGTGCTGAAGAAAAAACGTAAGAGAGCAAAACGTAGTATTGGGGAATATGAGTTTCAGGAAGCACGTTCAAAGAAGCAAGGTTCACAATTTATTAATCCTATTAGTTATGCCAAAGACTACCTCAATAGCTTAATAAAATCTGCGCTGAAACCAAAAGGTGAGCCACCATTTTATTACACGTTTACATACAATTTGTTGATGTATTGCTTGGACGCATTTGATGGATTTGTCCAAGTTCATGAAGATATATTAGGATTTTTCAGCCACGATTTGAAAAAAAGTAAATTAAAAAAGAAGAAGAAAAAAAGGAAGCAGACCTCATCTCATCAATTTGAATACACCTTGAATATAACAGAATATAATAATTCAACTTTACGTGCATTTAATTTATAAGAATCGTACCGTATAATTTTTGTAATCATTGGTGATGGGTATGACATCCTAATTGTAATAAAAATGTATTTTTCTGGGGATAATTTCTGTAAATATCAATGATAATGATTCATTACATGCATTATAGGCTTAGCCCAAGCATTTATTATTTAAATGGGTCTGAAGTTTGTATATTACAAGGGAATCATTTCAATTGATATTTACACGTTTATAATAATGAATATAATATGATGCAGGGTACCGGAGACGTCCAATATTTTATGGAAGCTCGCGCAGTACGTCAAATTCCTATTTGGCCTCGGACCGCCGCCGCTAAGCGCCTCGTCCATGCCGATGCCCTATTACGCTTTGCCTCAAAATATGGCGGAGGTGCCAATGTTTAGCCCATCAATGACAATGCCGGCAAATCAATGACAGAATTGGACATCAGAATCATGATTGGATCAAGTGGCGTTCGTTTAGTTCTAATGAAGCTAAATGTCAGATTGCCACGCACAACTTGATCCGATTTTGTTATATTCGCGTGGTGATCTGACATTTAGCAACTGAATTGGCCGCAATGTTTTAAATTTCTGGACATGTTGTCTTCTTGTTTGCAACTTCTACAAATTTCCGGTTCGAAATTTAAACCATTGCGAGCGAAATTGTTTTAAGACTGATTTAAATTGCTCAACTTGTTAACTAACTGAGGTATTTTTAAGCGCGAGCCCGTCGACTTTTTTATGAGATTAAGTACTTTATTGTTAGGATAAGTGTTTAAGGCTTATTTATTCAGCACCTAGTGAAATAAATTTGTTGTTAAAGTTAATATGCCTATAATTTACCCTTACCATATGCAAACCAATCCAAAACTAGCTCTTTGAAAATCACAATAAATAAAAAATAATTTCAACAATTTAGTTGGCTTTTTACATTCATCAAGTATTTAAGGTCATATTAGAATGGTAACACTAAAAAAATGTTAAACTCGAGTTTAAGAAAAATAATATATAGTTGGGAAATTTTTCATAGCATATTATTACATTCAAGACATATTTTATAAAGTGATATCAGCGAACAAAGGAACTTTACCAAACTCGGACTCTTTTTATCCCACTTCTTAAGCTTCTTAAGCTGAGGCATGTTTACATTCAATATATAGAGCTTTTAATTTTATATTGTAATTATTTATTTTTGTTTAATTATGGTGTACTTTTACTCAGACAGTACCAATTAAAATTAATGTTGTATTAAATTTCCTCTGTCCTAGAAGCAAAGGTATAATAAAATCATAGTGTTTCCCACGTAGGCCCTTAGTGCAAGGCCAAATCGACTGTGTATCTCTATTGACTTCAACCAACAATGAACTCGTATTATATTAAGTGTGCACTAAAAAAATATAGGAATTAATAGAGTAGTACTTCCTGACATTATTAAACAAAAAAATAACTATACACTGTTCATAGAAGCAACATCCTGAGGAAACTCCGGTGTCAGGGCGAAACGTAAGCTTATAATACTATAGCTAAGGAAGTATAGATAAAAATAAAACAAATTGACTAATAAATTGATTTATTATGGATGGTCATAAGGGTACTTATCCAAATCCTCTTCTAACGACTCCCAGCCATTATTGTTTGAATGTTTGTCCGTAAATACCTCGTAGGTCACGTTGCGGAGTTGTTTAAATAGACTTGATACAGAAATAGACCGACCGAGGTTATTGGATTTCTAATACTTAGAAATGATTTTAATGACGTATTGGAATTTGATAGAATATTTACATAAAGAATCCCAATAATTGAAGCAAGTATATTTTTCTAAGGTTGAAGACGACAAATGAATTAAAATACCAAATATACAAATTTACAACTACAAAGTTAGAAACTTATTCTTATTTTATAGTCACAAAGGCAAAATATTAAAATTTAATTTAAACAAATTAGGCGCACATATACACTTAACTTTGAGAGTTTGAACAATATCTGAATATACCACCTGATGGTTGGAAACTTTAATGTTCGTTAAATATAAAATCTAGTAACTTATCGAAATTCCTTTGTTAAACAATAAATACAGACAGGTGTAAAAATGTGTTCCGATGTCCCAGTTGCAGAAGTACACTTTTATGAATATCAACTTCAACATACGAAAATAAATATTAAAAATCCCTAGAGCGTTATAATCCCTATTAATACTGTTGCAAAATATTGGAAAACAGATAAAAGGATAAAACCACGGCGTTATCAATCCGGTTTTATTGACAACTCAGTGAATGTAGGTTTTATTTGTAAGGTATATTTATAAAAAGCGCACACGCTGATAGGCGGTGCGAACTCGACGATTATAATTATTTTAACCAGTTGAGAAGGACTTGGACTTATTTTTATAAACTACTAGCTGATCGGACAAACGTTGTTTTGCCATACATGTGATAACAATTTTCAATTAATAACATAAAAAATAAGTTTGAAATGGTTTATTTCGTATAAGATAAATATCATTTACAGAGAATATACATTAAAAAAAATACATGGCGTATTATAAACGAGTGAAAATCCTCTGAAATATGTGTATAGGATTTTTCAATGTTGTAACTTAAATAAAAAAAAAAGGGTTGATTTAGAAGGGAAACTAAGATTGTTGATTTTTGTATGTTGTATCATAAAAAAAAAAACTAAAGTCTAGAAAATAAAAAAATAATTTAGGGGTGGACTACCCTTAACATTCAGGAGGTGAAAAATAGATGTTGGCCGATTCTCAGACCTACTCAATACGCTCACAAAGTTTAATGAGAATCGGTCAACCGTTTCGGACGAGTTCAAGTTCGAACCCCGTGACACGAGAATTTTATATATTAGATTTTGCAAGAACAACAACGATGCTTTTGTTTGGCATGACTTTTATAGGTTTCACAGATTTTCACTTAAACAGAATAAGCCGTAAGTACCAAAGAGATAGTAAGAAAAATAAAAAGCGAGTATTTCCTATTTTTTACTTTTAAGGAGTATATAAGCGTTCCCTATAGAGTTCAATATATATTAATTTGACATCAAAAAGATATTGTGCCCATTCTGTGCCGGGTATTATGTGTATACGGGCGATATAATAGCCGAAGATGAGACAACTGCAGTGAAATTACGCGCCCGCGTAAGTAATCGTAAACTCTTTATATAGGCTTAGCCGTATATACCCGAATTTATTTCCTTCCTTTTACAAATACCAGACTTTTTGGAATTAATAACACTTGACGTATTCCGTGTTAATTGATTGGCTTTGAATGATTTTTGTCTGGAAAAGTGTTGCAAATTTTTTTGTATACCTTAACAACTATGACCATTTCATATTTTCAAAAATAAATGGTTGAATAATAGATGCATGTAAATATGAACTCATTATTCAAAATGAAAGTTAGGCAATGTTGTACATTAAGGCTTTCGCGAGTTTTCTTGGTTGTTATAAACGGGAGAATTTCCTAAATAGTCGAGGCTATAATCAAGTTGTGATTTATAATATAATTTAGTAGTGAAGCTAAATCTTTGTATTTTTATTCATAACTCACCGAGGGAGGTCAACTATAAATTTAATTTGATCTTTCCATCATAATAGTACTATTGTTAAATCGATGCAATTATACTAATTTAGTTTTTATGAAATGAGACCTTTGTTTTCAGATGTCTCTGAACTAAAGCCGTGGTAGATTTGATAAATAGAATTACATTCTCACAAATGGTCGTTAGTATAATTTACCGTGTCCTATTTCTTGTCTCCCTACAGATTACACTTAACGATTGAAGCATCCAAAACATTTTTGCAAGTAGGCAGAAATTTTCTAAGTAGGTTATTACTTTCATTTCTATTCTAAGCGGTCACCAGGACATAATATTCCTAAAGGAATTTCATTTAGGGAAAAGTTGGAAAGACAATTTAATCCACATACAATATGTCAAGATATACCAAGACCCATTTTACAATTCAACAACAGAAATGCCGAGGTTCCTTTCCAAAGGTGTGCAATTATGTTATAATGGATGAATAAAATTATGCTTTTATAATAATTGCAATGCAAAACACATGATAATTTTTAAGTTTATGTACACTTCGAATTTATATTCATCCTTAAGACCAAGACAGACATATACATTCTTAACTAAATCCAAAGAATATTATTTTATTTTGCTGGAGCCCGCGACTTTGATCACAAATTAACAAAGAAGTATTCGACGTTTTTAAAGATTAACAACACCCTAAAATATTTATTTATATATTGTTGGCTTGTTTCAAAGGTAACAGTGCCATGTATAAATTCTGTCCTGTACGACAGACAAACATTCTGTGTTTGGACAGAATGTTTGCACTAAAAAAAATACTAAAGCTTTTATTCAAACGCTGGTTTTTTACTCGACTTGGCAAAGTAGGCTTGAAATTTTCACAGGTATGTAAGATTAAGTTTAGTATTACTTAATATTTATTATTTCTAGGAATTCTGGACAAAAGTTTGAAACAAATGACATAACGTTCCTCTCTACTCTTTTCCTCAAACAAAATGACATCACACACAATTGAAAACGCCATGCATTCAAAATACTAGGCTTGTGTATTGGAATTAATTATACGAGATAAAACATATCTTAGAATTTTCCTAAGAATTTCAAGTACCACCATGCTAAATATAATTTAAATCCTTCGGATACTTTCGGAGATTAGCCGATACAAGCAGAAAAACAGAAAACAAACGGAATAATAAAAGAAATGAAAAAAATCTGGATATGCTCTATTCCTTTCCTTAAATCTCGATTTATTTCCTATGTATGAGCTTCAGGCTCGACCTCTAAAGTTTTAGTATACCATAGGTAAATATCCAATAGACAATTATTAACATTTGTTAGTATAAAGCACTTCTAAGCAAGGGATAGCATAAATATTAAAAGCAGTATTTTATGAGGATTATAAATAAATAATAGTTAAGTGAATAATAATTTAATCCACAATAAATAATCGTTAGGACACTTGCAGTTATATTATCATCTAAATGCGAAACTAGTATTGTACAAGTTAGTAGAATTAATAAATAAATATTATTTACAATCGTGAACCGCAGAGTTAGGAATGAGTTCTATCGCTCTTGTCCTACAGAATCCACCACGCTCCCCTCAGCGTGGCGGACGACACTTTGGTGTTACCTATTTATATAGCTTAGAAATTTATTCTTAACTCTGCCATTGTTAATATTCCTTCACCGTTCGCCAATGCTCCGTCAGGTCACATTCACCGAAATGAGTTAGTCCTTTTTGATGATAGCCTGAAATGTATTCGAAATTCAATTCCTTTTATACAAAATTATTTAGTATAATGCAAAATAAACAAGCTAGTCTTAATATTGTCTTTAATTAACATAACTATTACTCATTTAAAGAAAAACACTTTGTTACGTGTCTACCGTGACCTCGCACTCGTAATATACTTAAATTTTGTAAAATACATAACTCAATCCGTTAACAAAGTGTTTTTCTTTAAACAAGCTAGTCTTATTATAATCAGAACAAATTCGATTATACTTCACATGGCATGCAGTCGATCTTTAAATAAATAATCAAATGCAATGAGCATTTTAAAATGCGTATCGTATTTATATGAAATGTAATAGGCAAGAAGTTTATTTTATTTAATATTTTGGCTCTCTCTTAAATGTAAAGCTGAATAAAATATTATCATTTTTATATACTGTAGGTGAAAATTAATAAATAATAAAAACAGCCTGTTGAATACATTCAATCAAATATATGTCTTATCTTTAAGCTACGAGGTATTGCGATTAACAATTATGAGTCAGAGTAACTGAATTCCTCTTAAGATCGACGAAATGAAAGACAGTAAAGTTTTAATGAAATTTAATCATGCACATGCGCTCATGCTAGACTGGCGAGAAATGCATGCTTCATGCAGTCACTTGATTATAAGAGAAAGGCTTCTATTGGTATATAATAAAAGTTTATATGACTTTTAAATAAGTTATTTTCTTCAGCTTGTACATTTATTGATGAACTTATTCTTTTATCAGAATTTCGTTTTAAATGCTCCGCTAATTATTTATTGTAATAAGACACTTAAAGTTTTGTAAAAAAACAACTTTCTAATACAAGTTGTTGCGGAAATTGTTTAATATTAAAGTTTATTTTGTAACTTAGTTTTATGAAGTTCTAAAGTAAAAAGGCTTAAGAAGAAAAAAGTTTAGGTTACACATTTCTCGGGTACAAAGCCACAAATATTACCTAACTTATACTTCAATATTTAGTTAAAGAAGTACGCATATGGCTGAACAAGTTTCATTGCTGGGAGCAAAAGCTGAAGTCAAAGAAATGGATATTACTTCTTGAAGCTATTGTAATTTCTACGTTATCAAATGTTACTGAAGCTTTTCCCTTAATTTCATTTCTCAGTCAGTCAAAATATTATAGTTAGTTACATCAGAACTATAATGGGAACTTTTTTATTTTTATACAACAACATAATATAAATAATTAAGAGTACCAAAATTTACTTATTTTCATTCGAATGATGTCACGCAAACATTCTGTAGCCATAAGCGCTGCGCTTAAATATTTTATGAAATACTTAACGTGATATTTTAATTCAAATATTCAACGCACACGTAAACGATACTTAAAAGGATCATGGTAGAGCTGTTTGACACCATAATACGAGTATCTTACGTGTATAACAATTTATCTTTGGTAGTACACAAGTTAAAAGTTCAATATTTTCCGTAGGTGATTCAAATTCAGACTACGTAATAATAAACGAAAATTGTCGTTCTTAAAATTGAAGTGTCCTTTCTGAATAATTAAGGTAATGGTATGGAAAATTTATTTTATTATATTTTGGTCTTCAATTTTTATTGATCGTAAAATTAATTTGCCTATTAACCATAGCTCACAATGGTATTGACGCTTAAAATATTTCTTCATGTCTGTTAATAAGCGATATTTCGTTCATTATTACACTGAATTAAAAACCCTATACAAATCTCGTTGTAAAACCATGCAAATTATACTGACTAATCTGTCACCTGAGGAGAGAAGAGTTTCTTCAGCCCGATGATCGTAGCTAGGAGTAATGCGATTTTGGAGATAAGGAGAGCCTTTCCGACCATCAGGTAGAGACCCTTGAAGGTCAGTGCCCCAAGAAGGCCGAATTTCATGGCCGCTGCTGCAAGGAATGGACCCATGTTCTTGTTCCTTTGTCTACCGCTCTCGAATACTTTAGGGGCTTTCATGGATACACCTGGAATTAAAGGAGAAATTTAGAAGGACATGTAGTGAAAGAAATGCAAATATTTAAAGTATATAATTAATATATGAGATTATGTAACTTTATAGAACGCGTCTGTTTTTTACTATTAATGGTCAAGTGACATGTTGTCAGGACTGAGGGTAAAGCTCGCAAAAAGATTTGGCGAATACTGCCCACATAAAAAGGTCACACGTAAAGCTAATAAATCTTCCATACTATATTTCTTTAGTAGCTCAAAGAGATTCTATTACCGTTTGTTTTGTTAGATATTTTTTTTTAAATTGAACTCACCAACACCCAAGCTTCCATCTTTCTCTTGTTTGCCTGCAATTACCACATCTGCGTTATCCAGGATCCTGTACCTCAAAGACCTGGTGGTGGCAAAGTTCCACAGCTTGTCCATAATCACCTGTTGTGCCTGGTCTTCCAAAGAAGTACCGGCTCTTGCTAGGGTTTCCGGTTTGATTGGCATTTCGGCAGCTGCTCCATTGCTAGAAATAAAAAATAAAAATGAAATAGAATAGAAAAAACTGCATATTGACGCATAATTGACGTTATTTAAACTGGCAACATTGTACAAATATAACTCATCTAGTTTTCCAATTTGAAAGAAGATGTAGCCGAACCAAATAAGGTAACCAAACCAAACCTTACCTGTGCGAGACACGTTGTAAGATTTTTATACAATAACCTATAGGGATGCATCTTTTAATCTGAAATTAATAATGTACTTTTGTGGACGTAGTGTCATAAAAAAAGCAAGTACAAACCAGGACAAATGAACCTGTTTAGGACAAGCTAAGATAATCAAAATATAAAATAATTCGATCGAAAGCTTTCCATTATCATTTGCGTTGTCAATATTCGAAGGTTCCATAGGAATTGAAATCAGTGCTCATTCAAATTCGTATTTAGAGAACTGTCCAGTGTATTATTAATTAATTCCCACTTGTATAGCGGGTCTATTCAAAATTATATTTGTGACTACGGATTTATTCACATTGTATTCTGTTTAAGAATATTCTAAATATAAATTTTATTTTACATGAAAATCATTATACAGTCTAAGTATCAGAGCTTCACATTTGCGCTTTGTTCTCTGGGGGAAAAATATGAATTTACGGCATATTTGTTATACTTTTCATAATAAAATTATGAATTTTGTTGAAAATTAATGCAGCCCTCTCGTGTAGCATTCACCTCTGTGTGTAACCTAAATAGTGCAAAATAGGTATTTGCTTCCAATTATCTTTAATTAATTATGTGTAGTATTTGCTTCAAATTATATAAGTATATAAGTAAGTATGTAAGTAAAGTTTCATTAATTTTAATAGTCTAAAATGGATGTTAGAACCATATAATCATAAATTACCTTTATTTTTTAATATTATACCATTAAAGAGTACGTTTGGTTGAAGGCATTTGGATTCAATCTCAGGATTACTGAAAGTAGTTTATATTGATAATCTAAAAAAACATTACATATACTGTCACCAAGTTACCGCGGTGAGATGGTTTGCTAATCCATTACATGTTTATTTCATTTCTTAAATATGAGTCGTTTTTCGTATTGAGTAACACGAGCATGAGGCTTTTATAGGTATATTGCCAAGGTATATTACGCGAATAAATAAAATAATTAATAATATTATATAATAAGAACAGAGAATGCATGTTTTATGTTTTGTATTTAAATGACATTGTTATGTCATACGGTGGTACAAAACGATCTTATACCACATTGTTCAGGTTTTATTAAATCTTATCAATATCGTCTTATCATTATTATGTAAGGGTTAACAATATTTTATTAATAACAAAATTTTATTTCCCAAAAATACATGTGAAACATTACCGACTAACGGCAGTTTTAGACTGCGAATAATCTGATGTCAATCAGTTTAATTTCACTCCTGTAAAATTTTATTTGGAAAACTAAAGGAGCGTTCTCATGAGTCAAATTTAGTTGACCGATTATAGTTGATCAACAAAAATTGAATATAAGTTGAATCAGTTTTTGTTCACACATTTCAACAGAAGATGTTTCAATTTTATTTTCAACTGAGTTGAAAAGCCGCGGTCGACAAGATATCACTGTCGATTTCGATATCCCTATATCAATACAGTTGAAAATGGAAATGAAAATGAAATTAATTGAACGATCAACTCATTAGTTGTTCAATTTTATTGAAACAAAGGTTGTCACTACAGATTTTATTCAATTTTTGTTGATCAACTATAATCGGTCAACTAAACATAACTCATGAAAACGCGCTTTTACTGCCGTTTCATTTGCCATTTTAAAAACGAGATAGAAAGTCATTAGAGTAACTAACCTTTCATCAACAATCATCATGTCGTCACTGAGCTGGAAGGCAGCTGTCCGAAGCATTCTGTCCACGTAACCCACCAATTCTACAGCTATGCATGAGGACGTCTCTCGGTTAGCACATTTGTTGCTGAGACCACGCTTAAGCGTTTCTTCTGATGGCATCTGCAATATAATGTTATCAATTAAGCAACTCACCGCATTTCAAGTTTTAGGTCATAATATATGACTGGCTACATTTTTAAATTGGTAAGTACAAATTGAGCACTTTGTTGACATAAAAGTGAACATTAATAGCCTATATGAAAAGCCTCATCATATTTCATTTAATTTCATTGAGGGCACTAAAACTTCAAACAATTGAATAACTCTATGAATTTCATCAATAAAATTGACCATTACCTATGGGATTTTATATATACCAACTATAATAAAGCTATTTAATATTTTGTCCTCAGAACGTCTATAAAACCGATAGACAACAAAGTAACCTTCAGCGTTAAGCGGATTACTAACAATGAAGAGTATTTTCACATTATGACGACATTAATTGTCAATCACAAAAGAAAATGATAAATCAAAAGTGAAGCATTTGTCTCACGCTTGTGAAATTATGGTTTTCGATCAAGGTTACTAACTAACAATTCAAATTCACACGATAATATGAAATAAGAACTCGGAAGATGTAAGTATTAGTCGAGGCTCACACAGAACTTTTCTTTTACAGTTGCTGAATGTTAAACGGTCTTATGTTGTACTGTGTTTTTCAAAGCGGTTCTGGTTTCGCACACATAAGTCTAAAGTAAATTTAAAAATCTATAAGCCTGTGTAAGTTATATGATATCTGCCTAGCGATATACGACTACACTAGTATTTTTATATTATTAATTACTTCTTATAAATCCAGTATCCTATTGAAATATCATAAAGAAAGTATGTAATTTTGCCACCTAATTATTTAAACTATCTTATACTAAACAGGTATAACAAAGTAATACAAACGTGTTTAGAATATATTACAGGTAGTGGTTCCGCAAATATACCCTAAATAAATTATTGTTTCCTTCCATTGCCTGTACAAATAAGACAATCGTTTTATCTATAAAATTGCCTTATTCATCGACATTGACCTACGCCGTAGCGAATACGTAGCAAACAAGCAAAAATGTTTTCTGCAATAACGAAATGTGTGCTTAATGAATCAATGAGTTTCAATGTCAAGGCAATCGTAGTGGGAATCAGCGCATTAGAGCTGGTTTTTCCGCTTTCCAAGAGAAGAATGCCACGCCCGTTACAAGTGAGAGGATGGAGCGAGCAACTTTTTACAAGTTTTATTGCAGCTATATATTGAAAATATTTTTATTTATACCGTATTTTTCGGAGTCTATTACTAATAAAATAACTAATAAAAATCTTATATGAAACGTTTGACATATTTACCCACTAATTTATAAAATAATTCTACTATATCGCACTATCTAACGGTACACATGATAAGACTGGAAGAGATAAATTGAATACTTTGCAATAATAAATGTTATATACTTGATGGATACAGTTTTACATAATAGTTTGTAATGATTTACCAGGCTTACAAAGAAAGGATCCGATACACGATTCGGTCAATATCTGTGCGATGAGCATATATTTTGTTGGTCTGGGAATTACGATATTATGAATAATATAAGAATCTTATATGCACATATATGTTTTCATAGTTAATCGCTAAAACTTATAAATTGGAGACTGGCAAAACCGCCGAGTATATTTGCAAATGTGATATATTTACTCAGTGAAACATGAAATAAGGTTAATGAAAGAATATTGATCAACTTTTATTCTTTATAATAACTGAATCTCTACTTAAAATACAAATGAAAAGATGGTATAATGTTATTTGATTCCATACAAGAATATATTAAATAATTTATGTTTTATAAGTATTAAGTCTTAGATTGGGAACATAGGTCAAGTAAAGTATTATATTAACAGTACTCGTATATGAAGACCAACACATGTTAGTTTTAATATTATTTCCGGTTCACAAAGTGTTCACAAAAGTTCTCTACACAAATGTAATCATCATAAGAATACAATGTTTCGCCTCGTTATTTCCCTCCCAAGTTCATATGTTTGGGATCGGAGTTTTGTGAACTTACAGAGAAAGTGAGGTTGGTTTATTATTCGAAAGCCGAAGATTATTTTTAAAAAACAAAGGACGAGAGAGAGAATGGCGTCGGCCATGCTGACATCATTTAGATTTTAGCTTCAGCCATTTTACTTTCAACTTTTCAGTTATTGAAAACATCTAGTTCGACGGTTTCGAATATGAACCAACAACCACCTAGCCGCAGACTAACAAAAAAAAATTTCGGAAACGTTACCCGACGGGTTCTCCTGCTGACTATTTACGATTTAAGATTTATTTTTAACCCTTAAAGACCCTTCCGTCCAAATTTGTTCTCTATTATGCACCTTAGCGCACTCGCGCTCGCACAGCAATTTAAGGTGCTAAGGTGCATAATAGAGACCAAATTTGGTCGGAAGGGTCTTTAAGGGTTAAATTATACAAATAATATGTAATGATTCTTACTATCGACTATCGATTTTTCTATAGTCATTAGTTTTTATACGCCTCAATGTTGCAAAAGTTTAACCTAGGTAATTTATAAGCACACAAAGCGACTGTACTTTTCATTCCTTGTTTATTTATCTCCTGAAAGAGATACGATCATTAAATGGCTACTTGAGACTAGGGTTCGATAGAAAAATTTAATTCAGATGTAATTTAACTTTTGCATTTCTAAAAAAGGTATTTATAACCAATCTAAATAAATATGATTATTTGATTCGAGATTAGATAAATAGTAAAAAGCTTAGTCAAACTTAATTAATGTTATGAATAAATCCAGAATTCTAAACATAAAGAATCTTATTTATTTAATATTTTTAAAATTACAGAGAGATTAACAAAGTTTTACGAAAATTTAGAAATCATTAAAATAAAAAGTTCGCTCCGGGCATGTTGCCTAAAGTCTTTTGAAGGGAAACGGAAACTCAAAATAAAATGATAATTAAATGAAATCAAGAAATCAAAAGATATGATTAAAACCAAGCGGTTTTTATAATTAACTCATGACTTTTTCCCCGTGTGCTACTTTTGTAGTATGAGTAAATTATATCCAAGGCAGAATAATATCTGTCTTATTTATACCGATTGAAACATACCCCATGATCAATATCGTTTGCGCACACGACTCCAACCAGCACGAGCGATAACAGAAACCGCTTCATCTTGTTAGTCCACACACACAAACACAAATTTAACACAGGCAACAAGTGTTGCACTCGCTTAACAAATGCAGAAACGCATAGAAATATACTGTTATATATCAACACGCATCAGCAGGTACGCAGTGGGGTTACGTCGATTTGAATCTATATAATCTACACATCTAGGAAATTCAATGTTGTAATTATTTTATTGATAATTAAAAACCCCTATTTTATTTTGTTGAGCAATATTCAATCGTTGGCTATTTAAAGTTGAGTTTTAAATATTCCTTTACGATTCGCATTCGATTTTTTCTTGATAAATTTTGAGTAATAAAAATTCATCGTAATGTCAAATGAAGAAAATGTATGCGTCAATAATGTATCCCCAAAGGCCTGTCAAATCAATGTCAACTGCAGTACATGTGATAAGTAATATTTCAAGAGCAGGTAATATTGAAAGACATAAATCAGCTTATGACTCTTACCCCGCAAGAACTTTTAAGGAAACGAAGAAAGTAATATGGTATGTCACTAAATTCATATTAGAGATTTTAATTTTATTTTCAAACCATTTCTTCCGTTTGATTTGATTTTATATATTCATTCCAGTATACATAGAACATTAAATTTAAATCCATTCATTTTGATATTAGTTTGTCATTAGTAAACATAATTTTAATATCAGATATGGTTTGATTTAAACGTGTAATATTGGGGATATTACACGTTTAAATAAAACCTCTTTAGAGAAAATATTTCGCGTTAATATACGTAAATTAAGTATTATTAAAATAATTACTTCATCGCTACATCATAGATTAGGTTTCGTTCGTACCTTAAAAAAGTGAATAATTCTAATAATAGCACTCACTCAATGTATGTTCTATATCTATATATTAGTAAGTTCCAATAGCAACGCGATCTACTAACACTAAGAAATACTAACTGACAAGTTTGATGTCATGGCTATATAAATTATTCCACTGAGTTAAGCAAACACAGCTTTTGTATTTTAAGTCACGTTAAATCTTGGACAGAAAATCATTTTAGTGACTCTCTCGTGTTTTTACTAAGTTGGTTTTTACCATCTGCATATTCAGAATATATTTTATGTATTTTTCTTTAATGTTATAGTAGTTGAAAAATGATATTAATATATAAGGGTTAAGGAACTTTTACTTGCAAGTGTTGCGTGTTGTGATCGCGTGTTAGTGTCATTTACTTGACAAACTATCTGACATGTCCAAACAACTCTCGTTCGAGCTCATACTTAATGCATCTCTTACGCCAGTCGCAGGTTTCTGCAAGCCACTTGTCTCCATATATGCTGCTATATCATCTAACCTTGACTTGACACCTTGTTTTAAAATTAAAGTTTTATTTACTCTGCTTTTACATTTTTTCCTTATTGCACTTTCCGTGTCACTAAATCTAAAGCGTCTTCCAACGCCAGTATATTTTCTCTTATCGTGCATAACAATAAAACTTGTTCGACAATAGCAAGGGATTTTTCCGTCCAAATTTATGTTTAATAAAGAATAAAATATATAAAGCGATATAAAACGATATTTAGAGAGAGTATGATACCTACTACACAGAGTATGTCATTTGTATGGGCTGTAAAGCCCAACTCAAAGTTAAGTAAATTAGCCGTTTTAGGCAATACTAAATCTAATAACATTACCTGGAGTTACGGTCGTAATTTTACTTTATATTTTCAAACAAGCAAGTAAAAATAAAATGATGTATTTAGCCTTGTTTCTTAAAGTACATTATATTATTAACTTTAATCTCTGTTATATTAGGTATATGGATTTATTTCTTTGAAAACGAAAACCCACATTTGATCTAAACTTTATTAATTACAAATTAACGTTTCACATGGTCCGAAAATAATCGTATAATACTAATAATGGTAGGTTTTGCAGTAAAATTATTGTAAAACCTACCATTAAATTTGTGAATAAATTATGTTTTAATCCATCATCGTCAACAGAAATTTGTTCATACCAATGAAAATTATTTTATATATAAAATTTAAAAAATCACGATGATATTAATAATACATTTGAATTAATAGGTTTAATTACATAAAAGAAATATAAGGTCACATGAAAAAGGTCACTGGAATGTAGTTTATATTTAACGGGACACAAGTTCCTGTAAGTAGCTACTTCAAAAATCACACTTTGCACCCAGACTTAAAAACACTCAAACTGAAACACAAGTTATTTTTTATGATTTATTATAAAACACCATTTAAATTATAATAAAATACAATATATTATATGAGTTACAGTGAGTATCAAAAAACTCGTATGAAGAGCGTCCTGATTTCAGATAAACCCAACAAAAAGTTTCTCCGCTCTCGGAAAATTGAACCCACACCAGTGTTTTGATTTTGATTAGTTGCCTTAAAATAGATCAAGATAACACGTAAAATGTAAATGGCTTCGTTCAAGTGCCTAATTATAAAATATAGATAGTACCGTATTTTGTACCATTGTTACATGGTATTTTAAGTTACTATTAGCTAATGTAACTATTAATCGTGAATATAAAAAACATGAACATATTGCCGGGATTAATTTCCTTGATAGGAGACTACATACGTAATGTATCTTTCTATTTCAAGCTAATATTCAAGAACACGTGGACGGAGAGTCTCATCACTTTCTTATTTATTATACCATGAATATATTATTGTATAATAGTAAAATGGTACTTCAATTTTAATTTATGCATAAAAAAGACTAGATTATTTTTATATGTATTGTTTGGAAACCTACTCAGAACCTTGATTAACTCTCAATTCTATTATTTTATACATTTTTCCTAAGGAACGATTCATTTGGGATTAACTGTCGTTATTCGAAAATAATATAAAGACAATGATAACGATATCATAGAATCATATGAAATTCAACCTTTCATTCTCATAAATAATATAAATAGGAAATCAAACATACATTCGGTGTATCGAAAAGTAAATGCCACATACATAATTCAGACATTACATCGGGGAAAACTGCGTGAAAAAATATTACTTTCGTGTGACGATCTTATAAATGGATGTGGAAAGTAAAGACACGGCAAGTTGTCACGCGAATTAAATTTTAATTATCCAGATATTATGTATACTGTTTGATCATGAATTTATTCATGGGGCAAAAAGTTTGGTATGTTAGGGTAGTGTACAATAATAATGTAACTAAGTATTTTTGGTATTAAGTGTAATACGCAGGGTTGGAAAGAAGTAGGTCAAGTAAGTTGGGCTGAGACTTGGGGACAATTAGCTTAGAATGATCTAGTAGTAGGTGACTTGGGTGAATATTCGAAGAGTGATTATGCACCTAAATTAGTACCACTTATTTTATTACAAACATCGAATACAAGTTACAGAAGTCATGGCCCGTAAGATACTATAAAAATGCACAAAAAAAACTTATATAAAAAAAGAGACGACCTCCAAGCCCCCCAAACCCTCATCATAAAAATGGGACTGTGAATAAGAAAAATGCACAACTGTAGAATAACTTGATTCTTATTTAACTCTACAAAATGAAGCGCAAAGACAGAAATTTCCTATATACATTGTTATTACCATGTTTATACTCTAATATATGTATATATGTATAAATATATAAAAAAATAGTAACAATTTTTAGCATGCAATTTTTTTTAAATTTAAACAACCCTAACAACCACTAAAATACCTTCTCATTACAACCAATCGTAAGATATTAAACACTTATTCTCTTTGCTGACTCTACATAATTTGTAAATTAATATATGAATAAATCTCAAAAAGTTCTTTATATTCGTGTCCATAGAAACAGCTGTTCCAATTTCAGGGTTAGAGAAAATAGATGTCACTAGGTCCTAGAAAGTCACAGATAATGTTACAGCTAGAGTGTACTCTCACCTTTATGTGTGCGTGTCTATTAAAAATATATTGACGCAATGCGCACTTCGAACGAAAATTGTTATTTTTAACTACGAGTATACCTGCGCTATTTCTTTACATTATAAATATCTGTTTTGTTCTCTAAGAATCTGAAGACATGGAAGTCACAAAGTTAAGTACGGCGCGGCCGTCGCAGTATCAAGGGGAATTCAACCTGTCTAATACATAATAAGCAATGTTTAGATTTTATCTCGACTACCGCTTATGCTGTTGTTAAATGAAACTGAAATATACATTTTATTATGATACAATGTTGGTAGCATAACATTAGTTGTGATATTTATACCTAAACGTGAGCAGTTCGACGTTATGGTGGACGGAAAAACGAATTAGTTTACGATTAAATAAATAGTTTGTTGATTTTATAAAATATTTAAGTAAATGAATAAAATATATATAAATAAAAAATATATACATTAATTGGCTTAGTCGTGCAAGTCAAACTTCTTTAATATTATCTCTGTCTTACACATAATTTAGTTACGCACAATTAAGTTTTCGAGTTCTCTCGGATCCATCTAACTACCGCCCCAAGACGCCTCTTTGTTCTCTTAAATATTGTAGTTAATTATTAAAAGCCAGCTCCTATAGAACCTAGAAAAGTACCATCTGATCAGGGACTAACTTTACGTATACCTAAAACAGTGGTGGGCTGAGGCGATAGAGAACGAAGGGAGGTGCTGACAGTCAGTTTGGAAATAGTGAAAGAAAAAATACATTTATCTGTCTGAATCTTTATTAAACTATACATTAGTAACTGTTATTATAAATATAATTGTATGATATTAGCTGTTCCTTCTAGCTGTTTTTGACCCACGAGAACCGGACCAAGTAGTGCACGTGATAACAGATTTTTATAAGCAAACTCACTAAATAACCGGACCACAACGACCTATTCAATACAAACAAAAAATCAAGTCTATGCTCTTTATAGTATTAGTTTTTTATAGATTTTAGATGAAAACTCACTTTCACCCAGAAAGATGTCTTTTACTAAAAGATATAATAAAACACAAAATGTGTTTGAGGAAACTCATACTGAATTGCCATTAAAAATGATGATAAATTATATATAATTTGTTGGCATATTCACGTTAACTTGATTGGCAAACTAAGACAAATTAGTCTAATTGCACTGTATTAAATCATACATATCATTTTCTGTGAAATTATCAAAAACAGCTAAAAGCTGTGAAGATAAATACATTAATGCGGTGACTATATGTTTTCAACATCAAAATATATTTTCAGTACAACACAAATTCTTAACTAACGATATTCAATTAATTAAAATGTGTTCGTCAAATTGTAGCAAACTTCAATCGAACCATAATGAGAGTAATTAATAGCGGAAGTGGCAGGTAAAGTGCTAATTACCTTTAAGAGGTGACATTTATGTCGCAATTCTTGGAACTATTTTAATTACATTTCTCTTAATATTATCCGTTACACATTGTTTCAATCAATAAAAAGTATAAATACTACTTAAAATAATTTTAATCAATTGAAATAAAACTGCTTTAACAAGTGAATTTTTTTCATAATTTATTCAGTTATTGGACAAAATATTTTATACAATAAACGATTAATATCGTATCCACATCAGTAAAACTATAAATACATACGGGGTGATTATGAGACAACCTAACTATCAATAAACATTTAAAAAGTAAATACAGAATACAGATGCCCCTTTGCCTTTCAGAACGTACGGTAAAAGTTTGCCCTCTAATATTCCATAATGTCTTACAGGCAAATTTATGTACGTAGACTAATCTTGTTCTTTCAAACGACTTTAAATAAAACGAATGAATATAAAATAGAAAATAGGGGTAACTTAACAGTGATTCCCTAGAGGCTAGGTGCGTGACTCTCAATTATGGGAGCAAAAAAAATTTTTTTTTTTATAAAACGGGTCAAACAGGCTCTCCTGATCGAAAGTGATACAGCCATGTAATTTACCTCAACGATAGAACCTCCGTTGATGGAATTCACCTGCAGGTATTAATCCTAACAGCTCCTCTGAACACTCTCTATGATAAATGCGATAAAAGATGGAGAGAGAACCTACATCTCTACGCAGTAAAGAAAATAAAAAACGAACTAAACCAAAATAAGATTAGGTGAGGTTCGTAATGCCTTTTCTTATAAAAAATAATTAATCGCCAATCGTGTCTGCAGCTGTCCCCTAAGGCCCAAGATGAAAATTATGGTTAGCAATTTTCTGCCTTAAACAAATATATGAGCAAAGCCGTGAAAATACATTTTAGCTGTGGCAAATAATATCTGTTAAAAGGGTAATAAATCATATTGATTTATCATTTCATTGCCGATGTAATTAGCTCTCAAATATTTTATAAAACAAAGTAATATTTTCATAAAATAATTTTATGTAAGCGTCCATTTTCATCCGTACTGTTGATTAAGAATTAACAGTGAGTAAACTAGATATAGGTAGTACTTTACTACAACTTACAAGAAACGAAAAAAGAATCTCATCCAATTCGTAGTTGAATTATACACTTCTTTACATATAAAAATTAATCTTTTAGATAATTCAAAAGACAAAAGCGGTTCGTGACTCACACAGTATATTTTTATGTATATTATTAATGAAATCTAAACGAAACTTTAATTAAATCTGACTGAGAATCGGCCAACATCTATTTTTCATCCCCCTAAATGTTAAGGGTATACACCCCTATATTTTTTAACTTATTAAAATCTTCTTCTCTTATTCTTCCATCTCTTCTTCTTATCTACTTATTATAATCTTTTTCTAATAAATAAATGAGTAAATATATAAAAAAGAAAATTAGTATATAGAATAAATAAAGAAATAAGTAAAAAATAAGTTTGGTAATTAAATAATTAGTAAATAATAAATAAATTAGTAAATAAATAAATAAATTAGTAAATAATAAAAATCAAAAAAGTCTAAATTAAAATGTTCTAAGAGTTTATCAACAAAGATTAAAAACTTAGTATAAAAATTTTATATATTACTTTGTTTAGACTCTTCAATCAGTGATATAACTAATAGAAAGTTTTCAATCAAAGTTTAAATTTGATTATTTGATAAATCAGAAAAATTTTATTTCTGATATAATTAAAATTTAAATATTCGAATATAATTAGTAAAATTAATAAATTGTGGAATCTTTTCAGTCATATGGCTTTGTCCTTGAACACAAATTGTATTGTTTTAAAAACAATTAATTTTGTACTATTAACTGTGTTTTGTGTTGTTTAAATATGTATACCGCAATTGGCTTGTATTTATAATTTTTTTTGAAGTGTTTAATATGATAAGCTGTAAGAATACATAAAATAATATAAAGTAAAATTCCTAATAATATAATAAATTGTCGTGTTCGAACTTGAACCTCTCAAACGGCTTGACGATTCTCATTAATTTGTGAGGTATTGAGTAGGCTGAGAAACGGCCAACATCTGTTTTTCACCCCCTTAATGTTAAGACATTTAGGGGGATGAAAAACAGATGTTGGCATTAGTAGACCTAATTTTTTTTATTTTTTAGACAAAGTTTTTAGTTTCTATTTTTTATGATACTACATAAATACATACAAATAAACATACAATTCTAAATGTTCACGTTTATATTCAAATGTTTTATATTTATTAATTGAAAATTGAAAACTCATGCATGGCAAAACAACGTTTGCCGGACTAGCTAGTATATATATATTTATATATATAATTACATTTATTGTTATTCTAGACAAAGTATTAGCAAATTGCTAAACAATACAAAAACAAGCCCCAAGCAGAGTAATATAATAACTTTCACAACAAACTACCTCATATTTTGTATTTCCACTGAAATATACTTGCCATGGTCAAGCGTGTGTAACCGCAATATTTTACAAGTCCTAAAAAGTTACAGTGTTGTTTCAAATGTAATGTATTGAACATAATACGATAAAAGTCTCAAGTCCTTTTTCTTGTACCTACTCGTAATAAATCAAAATTGTGCTCTGTGAACCTACATTAATTTAATACTATTTTATGAATATCATGACAGACGAAACCGACTTGATTGATAAAATATTTATTATAGATATAGACGAACTAATAGAACAAACCAAGTTCATAGGTCCAAAACAAGGATTTCATCCACTAGAGCATTTATGATGATATAATAGTTTAGGTTGCACAGTTAGACAAAGCTGTGGTATTGTGGTTCTCTGCTCAAATAATTAAGTTCTCTAGAAACCCTTTATAACGCTGGGTAGGTACTGTTTGCATAAACGTTATAGTTATATATATCATGTTTCTATTACCCGTCTACAATATATTACATCTAATATAGTGGATATGCAATATGCAAAGTGATGTAGATGATTGATCGTCTCGAAGTTGTGGATTGTGCAATTATTATTTTCTGTAAGAGTAAGAGAACCCTACTGATAATTTGTCGACCTTCTGTCAGCAGGCTGTATCTGATTAAATGTCATAGTTGGACATTTGAAAACTTCACAGATATTCTTCTATTGTAACTTCACTTCTATTGTCGCTACAACATCAAATACTAAAAAAATAATATTAAAGGGAGACCTCATATATCGAAAGTGATTTGCTACGAGTCCGACTCGCACTTGCTCGGTTTTTTATACATAAGTTATTTTGTTGTTTCATATTGATTGATATATGATATCGGAATATTTAAATTGTAATCGTCAAAGCTAAAAATAGGTCGATACTGCAACATATATCCTGCGATAAAACACAACATACTTCAACGATTTTGTTTCTTTGAAATATCTACTAAGACTATCTTTAACGTGAAAAATGGAGCCAATCACAACCGGCTCTATCACTTCAAACAAACAATATTTAATTAAAACTAGAATGCTATATAAAATATTACAACGCTGTACAACTACTTCTTGGGTTCTTAATAAGGATTTTTTCTTTCATTAAATATCTTGACATTGATATATTAGTCGTAAAACTATTGTTTGCTTAGCATTGCTTTCCATAGTTTTACGATTTTTATTGTGTGAAACTAATAAAGGTATACAGAAAATAAAACAATATCTTTGTACAATAAATTGAGGATAATCCGTATAGATAGCAACCCTACGTGGGATGTTCGACGTAATCCATTGACAAGTTTGCTAAGAATAAATTACAAGGGAAATAACATTCTGCCAGCTGCACACATCAGTTTAATAGAAGAGAATCTTTCTTATCAATTTATTGTGTTTTAAATCCATTTAGGAACAAAGAACTATTTATTATGATTACCCTGATAGACTAGAAGAGTCATTATCAAACCAGCATTAAAGGATGTGTCTTTTAAAACCTAGCAATTGATCGTAAGAATATATTGAGAGTGAATAAACATTATATCTTAGACCCAAACATAAACGACGGTTAACCGTTCTCTATTACGTTTAAAATTTATTTATAAATTAAAGCTAATTGTATTTTTTGTAATTATGGGGAATTGTATATTTGTAGACGAACTTAAAATGTATTGCTCGATAGGAATGAAATTAATTACAATTTTAATTTAACATTGTTATATTTAACTAAGAAATTGAGTACATTAAATGAGTATTCCGTAACATTATTTCTATATTAGCTTATGATAAAATAAATATTAATAGTAGAATAAATAATACAATTAAAACTTACACTAATTAAATGCAACTGTATGTTCGTACTTTCGTAACCTATACTTATAAACTCCGAAGTTTGAACAAAATTACTAAATGGATTTCGATGGAACATAACAATGACAGAGCACTTATACGAGAAAAACACATATGTTACTTTTCTTTCTTTCATACAAACCTCTAAATGAAAACTGTCAATTTTTACGGGTTTTAAAATATGTAGGTGAAACACATGCAGTAGTACACTAGGTACTTCTATATTAAATTGGAACATTTTTTAAATTTACTTTCTACCTTACCAAATTACCAGAATTAGTACAGATTTATATAAACTTGTTGAATTGATGTTGTAGAAAATTAAACATTAAAAAATTGTACTCATAATTCCATACCGAGAAGACAAATACTGTAAAGAAAGCTTTGATCATAAAACAAATTAATTTTATAAATTACTCATCAAGCCAAAATTTGTTCTAAGGCGACTATTGGCCCCGTTTCTACAATTTCTTTCAAAAGCCGTGAAATGGGCACATCTGAATATTTTAAAAATAATTATTCAACTTCCATCACTATAACCAATTGTGATAACAAAACACCACTGGAACAAATTCACGTAAAACATTTTCCTTACAAATAAGATATTAACATAAATCATCTTTAAGAGAATTCTGAAATTTTCAAAAGATTTTTTTTCACATAGATCTCGATGGAAATTCCCCACTGCGCAACGGGTTTAATAGGAGAGAAACATGATTGGAATAACAAAATCCAAAAGTGCACAGAACTTGACATAGCGTTTACTATGGTGCAGTACCAGGGGCGGTGAAGTACGCCGGGGTGGGCCTATGCTTGGAGATTGTATACGCTCTATTCGAGGGCCAGTCCTTGCCATACCCTCCACCAGCTGAATAAGCGTAGCTGTTAGAGTAGTCCGTGTTGTAATCTGATGAGTCACTGCCGAAGTAGGAGTAATGGGTCATCGGATGGTGATGCTGAAACAAACAGAAAATATCACCACATTTGAATCACTCCATCCTTTACATTCTATTCAGGCCTATTTAATATTTATAAAGTTATAATACACATCTTATACCTATATATATATATCCGTTTTTACAAATTAATTTATATTTTTTTTGTGATCTGTATTCTGTTTTCACTGTAAAATATTATTATTATTAATTAATAGTAAAGCTTCGCTTACAGATATAAGGTATATAAGGTATGAATTTTCAACTTAGAAAAAATCCTATAAAAATGGGAAATACTTACCAGCTATGATTATTATTACATGATGATTATTAATATATTCACAATTCAGAATAGATTTTTACCTATAAGTTGTACCAGATATCATATGTTAGGTATAAGAAAATAATTATTTGTAAAGCAATAATAATGTATGAGTGACAATAAATTTTATCACTTATAAGTATAACAATCAATTCAATACAAAATACTTGAGATACAACAACAGGACAATCAATAAGCATGCACTCACTTATCTAAAGCCTCGTTGAGAAGGCTTTCATCGATATCATTCATTTACTAAGCTTTTGTTTTTATATTGAAAGCTTCTAAATATATCGGAATAGTGGATAAGGTATATTTTAATTGTAAAATTCGTAAATTTGATCTCAGGGCTGAGAGTGCAATAATATACCATACCCATACCATGTATCTTGTAAATTGTATTATAAATATCCCTATGCAAATATACGAATGTATATATTTATTTAAGAGTTATATGTTATAAAAAACCATTCGCCATTCCTTCTTGTTACCCGAAATAAGAATCATTTTTTCAATTATAACTGGTTTTTTTTAAATATTTCAAATTGGAATTCATCTAGTCACCCTCAATTGTTTCATTTCAGAATTACGTAACGGTGTTCGAGTAGATCTATCCTTTATGCAAAACAATTGGACGATAACATGTTCATCCCGAAAAGTTACGCAAACATTGAACTCTTTCAAAACGATTTTTATAAAAGTATTAGCCGATAACTGGAATTTTATCCTCGTATGACGGCTTTGAAATGGAACAAACATATTGTTGTAGATTGAGTTCGTTATGCACCTTTGTCCATAAAATCCTGTTGTTTTAAGCCGATGATACTGGTATTATTTTAAAGTTGGTATTAATTTTAAGTATACAAAAACATTATTTCGGTATATATTTCTTTGATTCTTTTAAGCGTATGATAAGTACCTCTACCTGGAGTACCAAACCCACCTTCGTAAGAAGAAATAATTTTGTTTGCTTTGCCGTAATGTATCACTTCATTTCAGTAATGCAATATACAGAACGAACGGAACTTAGAACGAAACCATTAGCTTTGTAGTCCACCCGCATCTCTAATCTACTTACTGATAACCTAGTTGTAATAAATCTCCAATTTGCAATTAATTATGTAAAGATATATTATAATGCTGTTCCACTTACCTAATGACCTGTAAATAGATTAATGAATTTTGGAATAGTATTGAAATGTAAATGTACTATTAAAATCTGTATTTGTAGGTTTCGACATTTCTGAAGGTTTAGGTTTTCTATATAAAGTATCCTTTCATGAATGTAATCTCTATAAATTATGATATGACTAATTGATAGCTGTTTAGTTACCTTGCAAGCCTTCAATGTGCTGAGCAAGCTGGGCAACAACAACGCAGCAATCAACAGCAACTTCTTAATCAGCATCACTCCGAGAAGTATAGGGATCAACAGCATCTTCATCTTCAGCGTTGCCATCAGATTGAAGAATGGTATAATTATAGCTAGTTTCTTCTTCTTGCCACGTCCTGAAAATGTATGGGTAATCATAAGTATCATATTATTCACATAATAATTATTCTCTGTACAACATATTTTAATTTAAGGATAATTTTCAACGATCCCAGTACTTGGAAAACAAATATGATATTAACGAAAATGAGGGACTGGTAGACGTATATAAAGATTAAATTAAGCCCTGGAATTCTTGACTGTTTCTAGCCCAAATGTGTTCTTGAATATCTCAATATTATTTAAAAATAGCCAAATAGATACACTGTTGAAAATTATCTATTATATATCTTAGTCTTATAAAAAATCTAATTGATTTAATAACGTAACGTTCAATGTTTGAAATACAAAATAATGAAAAAACTTAAATCGTTTGATGTAGAATATTTAAAAAAATATGTATAATCAATTCAAATCAATAGTTTATGTATAGCAAACAATTCAGGAGCGATGTTGAATAAAAAAAGAAATTGGTAGGTTCTACAGAAATTCCTTAAAACATGTATTTTGAATAACATGTAACTTGAATATTCTTATTAAATCCTTAATTAATTCGATCGGATGACATTTAGTCTAACAAAAGTAGGCTCAACCCAGATTTTCAGGGATCCCATTAAAAGTTAATTAAGCTTCTGTGATGTAATTATCCCAGAACAAAATATTTTGAAGGTATATAATTTTTACTAAGAATGCCAACAATTCTCAAATTTGCGAAAATTTCTCAAGTTCTTAATTATATATGAAAAACTTACATCACAAGCAAAAAAACAATAAAGACAAGGCTGCCATCAAAATACTTATATAATATAAGTATATAAGATTTATGTTACCTCGAGTTATTACGAACAGATTTTAGTATGAATTCTTTAACAATTCTCCGGTGAGGCTGACAAATTCATGTTTATTGGAAAATCTTCATTTTACGCAGACGCAGGCTAATTCCAATAATAAAATGTAGTACAATAAAATTGTGTAGCAAAACTATTTAGGGCGTGTCGTGAGAATGCTTGAATTGATATGGAACTGATAAGCATGTAATTATATCAATTATAACTGTTTATTTTATGTTAAAGGTTAATCAATGTTACAATTTAAATAACTTTTTCAATTTAATTTAAAGCATTTTTGATGGATAACCATGTGGTATAAAGAATTAGATATTTTGTTATATTTGAATACAGTACTATAGATATTTGTTAGATAGTTGCACCTAACGATTTGAAATTTTTCATTTATGTAGCACTACCACGATAGTAATTTCAATTTCTATTTTAATTTTAATTCATAATTAGTATTATAAATTCTTCTGTAAATGTCCAACGTAATGTACGGGTGTAGAACATAAAAATGTTTCGTTTTATCGTATATATACTAAAACCAAATGAGACTCACCATCGTCGCTAGTTTCCGGTTCCTCAATAGTCCTCGCTCCAGGTGGTAAATTTACCCTTAGACCCTTCATCTTAAAGAACTCTCTAATCAAACTCATAAAATACTTGGCAATTTCTGTCCATTCTGAAATAATACTCCTTCTTCCATCAAGAAAGTCTACTTCCTCTGTCATATTCTGTATGTTACTTATATCAGTCAAAGGCACAAAGCTTATAACTTCATTGGCCACTATTGTCTCATTATTGTTCATATCTCCGAATATAGTTTTCTTTGCAATTTTCAGGGCTTTATATTTGATACAAGATAAAGCTTCGCCTTGTACAAGGCAGTTGTCTTGGACGCGCCGTAAATATTGATCTTCAGCACATGACGTCTGGGTGATGAATAGTATTGAAAGTAGGTGCCATACTGCCATTTTACTATTTTACTGAAAAACGGTATTATACTTTATCATTTCAAGGTAATTTAGTAGCCTTCCACTCGGCGTGAATGTGCATTTATTAATAATTAGGGGCTTTTAAATAATAACGATAGTAAGAAGAATAACACTTAGGTAAAGCTTAGAAATAAATACCTCAGTGTTAGAATATTTGTAGCATAAAATTGGACAGTATTCGTTGGTTGTTTGCTTTATTGCATCCTCACGAATAATTGATATCAGACTCTTGAATTCATGTTGCTCAAATTTCTTTCTATGTTTTATGTATCATATATAAAAGAAATAGAAAAGTTAAATATGTTTTTTTTCCGGAGAGTTAATGCAAGACCTCAAGGTTGCGGTTCACGCCCCTAACTACTCCGCTAACACTGTTGGTATAACTTATGTGTTTAATAAAAAGTTCAATGAGGAAAATCGTTTGAGAATATAATTTATAACTGAACAAAATTAGTAGAATTCAGCGGTCAACCAATTTGCGAACTTTAAGGCAACGCTGCAAAACAAACCTTTGTAGAGAAATTATTACATTTTAATCTTGTTTCTTTAGAGAAAGAGATATAATTTGAAGGCTTATTTCATTTAAAACTGTGGATTTATTCCCACCCTAATTAAACGTCCTAGTAACCAATTTTGTAATTTTCTTAATAATTCATTCTGATAGAAGATTTACATTGTCCTAATTTTTAAAATAATGGTACAGATATATTTGGAAAATCTCGACATTAATTTTATCTTGAATAACTTATGGTTTGGTTTATACTTATATAAAGTAACCTGCTACCCGGGTACTTTATATAATACTATTTATATATTATATAATAACATATATAAATTACACTGATACACCACTCCGAGTACCAACCCTTGGGTGAAACTCAAAATTTTAGATTTGTTTATAAGCAATTTCTTTTTCTACGTGTGTTTGTGTTAAATTACTTTTTTAATATTTTTCATAATTACCAGCTTATCCTTAACCATACTATTTGCAAAGCTTGCAATGGACAATTTTATAAGTTTAAATTTAACATTTTTATTTGTAATCCTGATAAACAGATATTTAATTTTGATATTTATTGCCAGTGGCACTATTAATTAGATCTTGGAAATTGCGTTAAAATTATTTTAATTAAAGTTATAAAGCCGGTATCGAGTGATAAAGTTTCAAGCTTCAAGTGCAGTTTCTTTTTATGAGTCTTCTATTAGAGTACTTATTAGAAACTCCTACTACGTCTTCGTTTGTTTTTAAAAGTAATCGGTTCAAGTAAATAAATGCCTCTGTATCACAAAGGATGACGTTACCACCGATTATTATCGTAAGTAGGTAACCGCAAATTAACTCATTTGCTGTAAATTTTAGCTCGCAATCTTCAAAAAAAAGGAAATGTAAAAATATATTATATATAATAACTATATTAACGAGTAGCGGGTAATAACACATAAACCGTTGAAATTTGATAAGTAAAATATATACTGTCATAAATAAACTGTAAATTTTAAGGTGTTTTTCCAAATTTAACACAATTATTTAAAGCTTTTTGGACTTTGAGTTAAAAAGAGTACAATAATAAACGTAGACTTAAAAATGTGTATAATATGTTATAACTTATTTATAAAGTATTTTTTTAATTTAAAAACATTTGTAATATGTGTTGATTGCCTGTTTGTACTCTTAAATGTAATTCATACAATGTGATCCGTCTTTAGTATCGGTATTAAAGCGTAGGCACAATCTGCTTAATAAAATATTGTTTTAGTCTACTTAAATGAACAAATTTAATAATTTATATACACCCTTTATGCACAAGTATATTTTTTATTATTAAGGTTTAGTATATTATTATTTTTTTAGATATGTAAAAATCGTTAAAAAATGTTAATATCGTATCATACGAACAAATACACTTACTTTTATTTAAAACTTCACTTTTCACTATATTTTACTAAATCTGCGCGCGCGTCGATCAACCATTGATCAATGTCTATAGTAGCTACCGATTCGCTATTTAAATGATCTAGAATCGATGGAGTGGAGCGATGTTAATGTGATCTTTTTGAAAACAACATTATCACGCGGGTTCACTTGTAAGGTAAATTTTACTTCCTTAGTAGGAATCTAAATACCTTCAAGTAATGTTCACATTTTTGTAGTTGCTTATCTTGGTTTGTCTATTTAATTTTTATTATAGCTCAAAACTTACTTACCCACCAGGACGAGCTGGTTACCAGCAACCGCAGGTCGTCTAAAGCAACTATTATAGACGCTTTTCACAAAGGTAATAGCAGTAATTTTTTTAAATTTATAGTTAGAGAAGCGGGCTTATTGTGTTACCATGGTTACCATTTTTACGTAGAAAAATTGTAAGCATGTTAATAAACACGGTACTGTCTTCAATCCACGTTGTGTAATACGTAGACCATTACCTTAATTTTAATAAAACAAATGCTGAAAACACAATTTTATATAATTTAAAACACAATATATATATTTTCATAATTAATATTTTATAATAAAAGTATCATAATTTCATATCACGTCTTCCAAGTTTACGAGCGGACGGATAAATTCATTTAACTTTGTTATAGTTAGCCGATGTAATTTAATAAGACCACATTTTCTTTCATACTATAATCTCGTATTACACTTGCATTTTCTATAGATTTTCATTTTGAAGTTCATTGACGTAAGTAAACGTTTTCTTGCGCATATAATTGCGAATTTGACGAACCATTTGGTGCATGGTCACCATGCCGCACTGTCGAATAAAGGGTCCCGGGTTTTATGCCTGGTATAGTAAATTTTCTATGATGAGCTATATTAATAAGTATTGGCAGAGGTGTGGTTGTTATATAATTTGTTTTAATAATAAAAAACAGTATATCTAGGAGTAGATTTGTCAGTTGTTTTCGCACCCATAATACAAGTTGGGGCTAACAGATATTGAAATGTGTCCCTATAATTAACAAATACAAAAAATGTAAATCATAGTTAGAGCGCTCTACCTTAGGATGACGAATCGCACTCTCAACCACTAGACAATGAATTTAGTAAAAAATAGATTATTTGATTAAAACTTTCTATAAAATTATTGCTTTCAATTGTGGTACGTAAGGGCCGGAAATTGTTATGGTCAAATTGAAAAATTAGGTACCCGATTGACCTTCATGCTTCAAGTACAATATTCGTGCGTTTACTAAAAACGCTTTTCCCTAATCTTACTTAAAATAAAGTTAAATTATCATTTCAAAGGAAAATTTTATAACATTGTGTTGTTTCAATAATATCCTAATATTCAAAATGGTGGCCATCTTCGTCCAATTAAGATAAACGACCTCTTGAGTAATTAGTAAACCTAAAAAATTACAATGAAATTTCTCTGTCTTGTAATTGTTATTTGTTTTGATACATTGGAATTATATTATAAATAGAATTAGACATTAACCAACAACTAATATCAATTTTCGTCGTAATATTATATCAATTAAGACTAAAATAATAAGAAAATAATTTAATGAGTATTATATGTATAAAAACATAAGAGAGGTTGCGAGGAAAACAAAGCTATTTAATACATCATAATAAGTCTCGTTGATAACAAAGTGCTGCCTATATAGACGTTATTATTAGGCGTATAATAAACATAGCGATAAAAAGGAAGCCTTTTTACTGTGTAATTTCTATAACTCGATAAAAATTATATTGGGTTGATTGTATTTATAATAATTCCTGCGATCGTCTTTCAAAATAGAAGATGCTCATTAAAGATATTTCGTTTTTTATGTTGCAATTGGCAGGACTAGAACAGGATAATTTTTACGTTTCCTTTGTTATTTTAATTATAACTCAGATATAGATCTAGTATATGTACTGTATTAATTAACTGAATATATGTATATTTGTTGTGACAGTATATAAGAACCTCACATACATTAATATCGTGACGGCGATATCATAACAGTTGTGTTAATACAAAAAAATAGTCTTTCGACTCTTTAGATATCTATATTATGTCCAACTATGTAAGACAATTGGTAATTGAAAAAAAGTTTTAATTAATTAAAAAATCATCAACGACATAAAATTATAGCACTCGTTTTGTGAAAAGTAAAATAAATCTCTATTGAAACACAACTCTCACTCAGCTAATAACTAAAATTGCAGAGCACGTGTTGTCTGTATGTAATTTGCAGAAATCTGTGAAAACTAGGCAGATAAGGATAAAATAACTTGTGGAAGATATTTACATTGTAAATACGTAGGGTATATATATTTTTTCAGATCCTGCCAGCCGGACCCTAACGCAAAGATTATTGTTATATTCTCCTTCTAAGAGTGAACTTAAGCAATTACAGCAGAATAAGAATTATATATTATATATATAGCTGATCCGGCAAACGTTGTTTTGCCATACATGTGATTTCAATTTTCAAAATTAAAAAATAAGGGTTCATCGTAGAAGGCGTAAAAATTTAGGATTGTATGTATTTTTGTATGTTGTATCATAAAAAAATAGAAACTAAAAATTTTGTCTAAAAAATAAAAATAAAAATTTAGGGGTGGACTACTAAATGTTAAGGCATTTAGGTGGATGAAAAATAGATGTTGGCCGATTCTCAGACCTACTCAATCCTACGCTCTCAAACTACCTACTTAACAAACTACAACAAACAACAAACTATCTACCTACTCAAAACTCTACGCTCATAAAGTTTCATGAGAATCGGTCAAGCCGTTTCGGAGGAGTTCAAGTTCGAAACCCGTGACACGAGAATTTTATAAGTCGCTTGTGTTAGCATATATTTATATGTACAATATATTCAATTAAGGTGTAAATTTAATTATGGGTACAACAATAGAGTACTCATATTGAATTTGATATAATCGGGTATGGTCCAGTAACTTTATTCAGTTGAACCCCATGATTTGTTTCTCGTCGAAACAATCATAATTTCGTGTTGGTGAATAAAGAGACTATGAAAATAAGTATTTTCTGTAGAAGCAATAAAAATTAAATTTATTTCTCACATAAACGACAATCGTTTTTGCTTTCTCCAGGTGTGACAAACACTTCAGTGCGGTTTGAAAAATACGTACAATCAAGTGATAAAATATTATCAAATGTGGTTTTTAATTATTCAATACACAATTTTAACAATATTAATAGAAATTTTCGACTAATAGAGATTAGCCTAATCCAGGCTTTGGATTATGTATAAATGTTAACGTCTAACACTACAGTACAAATATATATTTGACATAAATCAAGTGCTCCTTTGATATCAAATTCAAAAGCCTTACCTATTTGAACAATTAAGTTAAAGTGATTTCGCCTAACGATTCTGTCAATCAGTTTTGGCTCCAGTTCATGGCATACTGCCAGAGATAATATTATTGTAATATTTTAACCCAAAAATGTATTTTTACCAAACGCTTGAGCGCTACACAAACTACTTAGCATTATTTTGAAAATGTTGGCTGAATCTGACTAAAAACTTGCAGTATATTTTTATCTAATGTTTCAGCGTTATGAAAACTCACGCAGGTATTTTAAGATTTTTAATGAAAACGTTTATTTTAGACAGATAACTAAACATTTTCACGATATTTATTTTCAAATAATACTTTGCGTTTGACCTCATATCTTTAGTGCAACGATTAACACAAATCGTATCTAGTTTGAAGGTTTATTTTTCACAATTCCTTATCCTTAATGTTTTATTTATTTATAACAATTATTTATTTTAAATTATATTTTTATTGGTTTGGTTAGTCTTTTTGATTTCATGCCTCAATAATTTTGATTATCATTCTTTGATAACTTTTTAATGTTTGATTGAGTTGAGTTGACTCAACGAACGCTGTTCGTAGAGGCAACATCTTGAGGATGCTCGAGGTGTTTGAGGGATTTTTCGCGGAGTATTGCTAATAAATTGGTATATTAGAATGTGATACTATTTCTTTCACAAAGGAACGCCTGATTCTATATAAATAAATTAATAGGACTATATATGTTTCTTTCTTTCGAATATTGTGTTAGAATTTCGAGTACTACACACAAAAATTTTGGAAAAATTTTTGCCAATATAAATGCAAATTTATAAGAGTGATTGGAGATTGGATGGAGATTGACTTAGTTGAACTGCAGTTATATAAATAATTATAATTTAAATTTGTATGGAGTGTTAAAGTCTAAGTTTAGTTTTGTTTTTTAGTTATTTACCTTATTTTTACAACCGTCGCTTGCGGAAAATATCGGAAGCCAGTAATAAAATATCCCAAGGACACAGTGTTTTGGGCCACTGATTTTTTCGTGAAGGGATGTAGAAATTTCTTAGACAATTGCCCTACAGCCTACAAGTAAGTATTTAAGTCATCTCAGTTCAGTTGTTGTCACAGCTGTCACGGGTTGACTCAGGTGTTAAATATAATTGCAGTGGCAGCTGAAGCCAGTGTTGTTAGTTTGGCCCCTTGTATTTCCTTGTATTTCCCCTGAGATAAAATTTATTGTAGACCTGTGGATTTTAAGCCAACAAGAATTAAGATTTTCAAAATTGGAATAAAAAACCTTTCATTCACTACAGAGTTCATATTTCTTATTTTCTAGTTGTATGTCACTAACTTTCTTATTTTGATTAAATTTTTTGTGTGTTCAAGGGGATGGAGGTATTCACAATATTATATAAAATTCTACGGTCAACTTGAACTCCCGAAACGGCTCCGACTCTTGAAAGTATTTGAGTAGGTCTGAGAATCGGCCAACTCTTCTTTCATCCCCCTAAATTTAAGGGTATCCACCCCTAAATTTTTTTTTGACAAAATTTTGTTTCTTTTTTTTAAATACAACATACAAAAATCATTCCTATTCACCCTTTTGAAATCTTGAAACCGTGCCGGATCAGCTATACCTAAATAATTAACTTTTCCAGAGCTCAAGAAATATGTGCGAGAAGTTATGGAGGGGATTATAGAGATTTTGCTAATTACTGTCAAATGCAGTATGAGAATTGTAACACGTGGCGCAGTAAGTTTCCGATATTTACCAAATACGACTCAAACTTGTATCCTTCACGATTAATTTCATGAATTCAAACATTCATTAATTTTTTATGAACATTTATATTCGGTAACGGTTCGTAAAGGAAAGGTGGGACGCATATTTAATTAATTGGATCATGCTTATGTTGTCGCTGCTCGAATATCTAAGTTACTTTTGATATATTATAGGACCACGATCTGCAATCTAAATAATAATGTGATAAACATTCTTAAGACGCTATCAGTAATGAATGATCTAAATTCTAGTTCTATTAAAAAGAAACGTGTATGTAATATTTGTCAATTCTTAAAATATACTAAAGCAGAGGTGTGAAAGTATTTTTGCTCGTTATATGCTTAAAGGCAACTGTATAATTGGATGATTTTTACTTGATACTAATTTTCCACATACGCTCCAGTAACGGTGTATAAAATATTTATTTTATATATTATTCGTTTCTCGTGAAAAAATTCGTCGAATAAATTGAAAGGATTAATATATAAAATTTCTTTCATGAATAACAATGAGTTAAAATTTGTAGGCATAATAATGTTATTTTATCATTAAAAATTTGTTCCAGACTGGCGTGTTTTCAAAAGGGAGCGGTGTTGAATAAAAATACGAACTCATATAACAAAAACATTTGTTTTTCTATGGTATCCTCGTACGTGTCGTAAATAATAACGCCAAAAATAGACTTCCATTATTCAGAATTTACAAATAAATTTGCCCTGTCGTTTGATAAACCACCTCCATGTTTTAGTGATTAATGGTGTCCGGTGAAGGTTATATTCCAGAAGAATAAATAATTGTTTCGGATTTGAACATTGGCATATGATTAATAAAACACAAAAACATCGCGCAATATCCAAAGATTGTTGATGCGACCCCATAGGTATATAATATAACTCATTTTGTATACATTAATGTGCAAGTTTGAATTTTTTACATATAAGATTCTGAAAAAGTTTTAGGAAAAAAATAATATTATTTATTCCACAAACTAATGAGTTTGTTACAAAACAAGGTTTTTGAGCTCGACTTAGAATTGCCTCTACATAAGCATGTTTTTAAATTCGATAAAGGAATTGCTGCAACAACTTATACATAAAATAGAGAATCGTTGCGCGTATTCTGACCTAAGTTTCTGTATCTGTTTCATGATCATTATTTATATTATAGGCAAGTGTTCGATGCGTAGATTTTTTTAACAAAAAAGCTAGTGTTTTATTGGTGCTCAGGCGGGATTGGATCGCAGGTGACAGTTGAAGCCAGTACCAATACTAATGCAACAAAACTTATACTCTATTTACAAGGTAAGGTTTTAACTACATTAATTAATATACCCGTGCACATTGTAACGTGTAAAAAGATATCGCTAAAATAAGATCAATCTAACAAAGTTTTGTGTAATTACAAATTGATGCACTGTTTTATAGGAAAATAAATGATATTAAAAATGTAAGTTAATATTAGAGAAAAATTACCATTAAATTTTTATTTTAACCGCTTTCTGTGTGCTAATACAATTTTTCCTGACAGTGAAGGAAAATCATCCTTAGGAAAGCGTCTTAATCTGTCACTCGTAATTCCGCACAAATCCAGGATGGATTATGGCCTCTCATCGCTACACATCACGAGAGGGTAACTACTCTGATATCCATGAGGTAGAATAAGGTATACCAAAGTTCAAGTATTTACGATTTAGTTAAGTACTTTAGGTTGGATAAATGGTTGAATTCTGACTAAGGAACATACGAGCTAGAAACTGTATTTGCCATTTTATAATATAATTTTTATGAAGACTTGGGTCCCCAGATTGCATTACAGTCCTAGTTCCAGCTGTTTCAACAAATCACCCACGGTTTGTATTTATTTACTTGTTTGCGATTCTTAAAAGCTAAGAAATTACATAATCAGAACTCAATCTTGACTAGCACTAACCTGGCATACAATTGTCCTCTAACCACGAATACTCGGACTATTGACATAAGAAAATTCGGGAATAATTAATAATAATTATTCGTGTAATACGATGTATACTTACTAAGAATGCGTAATAATCTACACTAGCCATGCGTGTCAAAAATTTGAGGACGATCGTGTTAACGATTTAGAATCTTCAAGGTTCGTCTTTGTTTATCAAACCAGATGAAAATTTAGTCAAAACTAGTGCAGTATTAAAAATATTGTACAATGGATAGTCTTACCATCATACCGTATTTATTTCTCCCATATTTACATTATTACGCGTATACGTCAGTGACAAGGTGATGTATCTCCGGCAAACCAAAACCACATTCATACAAGTCAAAATTGGTTGTGATGTTTACGAGATACTGCTTCTATTTCCTAATTAAAATCATTTAATATATAAAACGCCAAATACTCACTTAGTTATATTATAACAGCGAAAATTTAATATTGGAAATTATGTATACCCAGTGAAATGTATTCTGCGTCTGCCTATACGCAAAGTCACTGAAAGTTATATAAAATATTTGTAAATTTCAGTAACGCATTTATAACGTTCATTTAAATTCAAAATTGCGACTGAAAAGTCAAATCATTTAAAACGGTATGTGGAAAACCGATGTTTGTTCCCGTAGAAATAAAAAGTCAATAAGTACATAAAAAAAAACAAAATTGTTTATGAATGCGATAAAGTAAGATAAGTTTCTTCAATCCACTGTTCACGATTGTCCGTGGACCGTGCTTCAGTCCCGTTTCAGCCGCCTTTAGCTCCACACGTCTCCCCGCCCTGAAGCATACGATATTTAAAACTTTTGCGTAAATTCTAATTTCAACCCGCAACTACATTTATTATTTTGGTAAATTTTGTAGCATTGTTTGCGTAATATTTTCCTGGCATTAAGTGTTTAATGACATTTTAATAGTGTCTGTGTAAAGTGTCAAAATAGGTGTTCAGGAAAGCTCGTTGTCGCGAAATCCTCAGTTTCTTGGTGTAAATGCGTGCAACGGAGCCAATTTGAATTGGACATTATGCTATTCTCATATGAAGAGGTTATTAGGCATTCTCATGCCATATTATGATGACATGGTAAGTATATTAAATTGCTATTAACACTTTAAAAGGGAAGCAATGTGTTTGCGAGGCAACCAGTTAATGAGATTTATGCAAAGTAATCTTAATGATTGCTATTAGTATAAAATAAGTAATATTTAATATTTCTTTTCATTTGATGTATTTCATAAGTTTAAAAAAGTTTTCTTTAGCGCTATTTCATTGCTTCGTTTTTATTCGTTATTTTATTGAGATATTAAAATTATTTACGCATTTTTTATAAAATAGTTTAATAACACGAATATGCGGACATTGCACCTTGAATTTCTCATTTATCAGACGCGTTCAATAATTCAATTTACGTGTCCATTGTGGTACCTCTTGACAATTTTTCTCTATTGTATGTACATGTAATAGTTATTTGGTTACTTTGTTACCAACTGATTTCTGATACTCAGATTTTGAAAAACCAAAGATAAATCGCCAAAGTTCTTTCTGTGTAAAAACACAGAAGGTACTGAAGTGTACTAAAAAATTGTATAATCTTGGCATAAAACATACGTGTTTTGCAATTATATAAAATCTTGGATGTAGAATAAAAAATTCACACTACATAGTATAAAACGAAAGTCGCTTTCTCTTTCACTATGAATGCTTAAATTTGAAAATACGCAACAGGATAGTTTCTAATAGAGAATTTAAAAAGTTGAAAAAATCCTATTAGAGAAGTACTGTTGTTTTTTTGGGGTTTCTAATGTGGTGGCAAAAAAAATTTTTTTTTTCCGGGGGGGGGGGGGGCCCGTTTTTTTTTTTTTGGGGTTTTTTTTTTTTCCCTTCCCCCCCCCGGGGGGGGGGGGGGAAGGGCTTCATTATCACTATAATGAGGTTGGTATAGCCACTAACATTTCTTAACCCGGTCCATAGTTCAAATGCATTTTTTTTAAATAAATGGTGGTTTGCCGTGTTAGCTTTGGCTTGGTGGCAGCCGCAATTTATAGATATCCACATTTTGATTGCATTGCCCGTCCTTAAGGAGTATGCTCTCGTTTTAAAGAATTATAGGTCGTACATTAGATTACACGTTACGGTGGCATTATTGTCAATGTACTATAATTAAATGGTAAATATTCATGACAGAATAGACATTACTCCCTTATTACGTTTACGGCTCCATTCGCTTTATGAGCTTGTAAACTTTTATTAAAAGGTCAACAACAAATATGATGGATATGACGAAAGGACTTGTCGCCATTACTTGTTTTTAAACTATTATTATTAGACATTCTCATATTAAAAATAGTTTGTAAAATCTAAAATGATTGGTCAGGTTTTATAAGTTTTAAGACGTGTCGACCACCATTACTACTATATATGTTATCAGGCAACGTAAATTCATGGAATTTTACGTAAATTATAAATTAAACTATATTCCCGATTTAATATATCAATTTTTATTGTTGGAAATAATCTGAAATGTCGGATAAATAATAGTAATAAATCGAAGTAAATTAAAATTCCTATTATAAATTATTGAATTTAACAATATAATTCGGATTAATTTTTAGTATCTCAGCGCGTACATTTTAGATCTCGGGTTCGAGAGAAGCTGTGTGAGGCCAAAAAAATGCAATTAGGAATCCTAGAAAAATTAAATGTGCTGGAACACATGTTTTTTGGAGGCGTTTATAATGGTCAATAAGTACTGCAGCTGTTCTCGCGATATTTGGATCATTTCCAACGTTATACAAAAACAACCAGATTACATCAGATAGATACGCTCATCACACAAATTTTAACCGTACCGGGTCGTACCCGGGACCCTTTGATAAGCCGTCTCATATAGTGTCCATTGCACCAACTAGATGGTTAAACATAATATTTTTTTTGCAATTTTCTAGGACTAATAATGGTGACCGAAGTATGTAAACTTTTTAAAGAACTAGTACATCGATCATAGGTAAGATTACAGGTGCATTGTACAACATAAAACATCTGCCAAGTGGTTTGCAAGACGTACAAGATTAGCCACCGACATCCAATCAGCTTAGATAATACTGTATAGACAATTTAAATTTTCAAAGCTTTTCTGACAATCTTTAATAACCTTACAAATTACCTTTACCTTAAAAATCATACTGATATGTGTGTACTTCATTTCGTGATCAATTGGTGTGAAAAGTTCTGTGAATTAGGTACATTTAATAATAACAATATAATTTGTCGACGGGTTTCCTATTCACTGTTCCTTTTAAACAATTTTTTACGATCGAATATTAATATAATAAAGTATAAGTAAAATTCACCTCTATAAAATGGAGATAAAGGCTTATGCCTAGATAATAGACAGCCTTAGGATTATTCCTAAGCCTGTCTTTTATCTATTCATTTCAGAAGACCAAATGAAGGAGGCAAGAGCCGTACTATACGATAAGATGCTAGCCTGTCCATATATCAAATTCATATGGGATTTTCCATAGACATCTATAGATAAATAAACATCACTATCTATGAATTATTCAAAGTGACATATCACTATGCGCTAACTATAAATAAAATATAAAGTGTAATTTTATTTAAACCAGTTTATTTTTTAAAGTAAGGGAAAGTTTACTTATAATCTAAAGATTTTCTTTGTTTCGTTGAAACAACAGGTTCTAATTCTTTTTTTATTATCATTGAAGTTCATTGCAATTATTAAGTGACTTTGAGTGAATTAAAGTATTTTTTGTCTTAATTCCATCGAGCATGAAACCTATTTCTAAGACTTCACTGTCCGTCTGCCAACGAGGCTATATCTCACATTATGAGCCAGTTGAAATTATCACAGATCATGTCCTTTTAATTAAAAAATATAATATGGAAGCCTATAAAACAAAAGTAATGTTATGGCTCATATTTACTCGAATTATAATAAAGAATCTTTCGTAAGCGAGTTAGACTCGCGGTTTTCTGTATTTTTAAATAAAATATGATGACTAGATGCTCATTGCAATTTTTCATTTCAAAATACTATTATTGTAAACCACTACGCGTTATCTACTAACCGTTGTTTACATTATATAATAGATTTATCGGGATAATCTAAACAATGGAAGTGTTTTTAAATGTAGGTTATGTGCGCACCTGCTTCTTGTATCTTCGAAAAAAATAATATTTTTACATGTATTAATAAATATAGTTTGTAATAGTTTAATACACTCTACCTCTAAGGCTATACTATTCGTAATACTAATATCAGTTGTTTCGATAACGAAAGGATTTGTTGATCCATTACAAAGTATCTGACAACTTTCATCTTTATTATATTGTCAATTTATTTTACTTAAATGTTAAGTTTCTTTCTTATCAAGTTCTTTTTAGGCCAACACAGATTTAACACAAGTAACGTAAAATAAGTTAAATATCTAAATACTAACCTGTAACTAAAAAGAACATCTGTCAAATGCTCTCATTATACAAAAACACCGCCTCGTCGCAATTGTGACTCGCATTTTGTTTACAGAACCGAGTCTTTAGCGTGGGACTGGAATACATAATCGTCCAATATGAATTTCATCGTATCTCTTCACATTTTTGATCATTTGAACAGCTAAGTGTCTATATCTGATAAAAATATAGTGATGTTTTTTGATAAATGCAAGATAAAATGTGGGTAGCTAAAGTAAGTGTAACTATAAAAACTAATAGATTTTATTAATTATATTATGTTGCCATATACCTTATAATTAGTTTTTGAAAAACTAAACGAAAAAGCTAAACTATCTGAAGCTATACAGTTCTGCGTCAATTTCCTTGATATTTATTTAATTATTATTATTGTGCTACAATTGTGCCGGAAATCGAGAGAGCTACACGCCATTGCAGGTTATTAGCGAATATAAATAATAATTATAAATATAAATACTCAATTAGTTTTTCATCCCTTCTATCAAATTGTGTTTGATAAGAGATTATGATGAAAAGAGACAGATGAAGTACGTTAATTATAACGGCACAATTAGACTGATATATGTTTGTAAATAAGGACGTTATGTACATGAATAGACAAAACGAGAACCTAAATGCAATAGGAGCAAGCTTAAATAAGGCATGTCAGATAAGAAGAAACACTATTTAGAAATTGTAACATTTAATATTGTAACACTTGGAATGTAAAAAAATAATATTAGTTTTGAATATTTGACAAGTCATGAAAAGTGAAGATCTTTCATATATTATCAAAAACAAAGCAGTTTTATCTCGAAGCGCACATATTTTCCGAGATAACAATTACATCCAATGATAATATTATCAAAATTATTTAAAATCAAAATCAGTGTGCACTTTGAAGAAAAGTCAGTAAGGTAACTTGGAATAGAAATAGATCTGAATATTGAGTTTACGTAGTGTTTAATTTAAAGTTTCTTAAACACTTATATCTAATTACATAAGATGACTTTGTGTCAAGACTGACCAATGGAAAAGTGTCGGTTATAGAGCGTATCGTAAAATATTATACAGCAATAGCAATATTAAGGCATGAATAATATTTAAGTCCACTATTGCATTAAATGAACCTAATTAAGTTAAAATTCGTCAAGTATAGTTCAAATAAAAATCTAAAATTCAATTTTTCTACTACATTACGTTTCATAATATTCTTATCTTCTATACTATCATCTTCTTATATTTTCTTCTATACAGTTCTATAAATATTTCAATTATAGATACTCTTCACCACTCTAAAACAAATGATTAAATAACGACTCACTGAAATAACTTACCACAAAGTCAATAAATTATTTCCGTACCACATAAATCAGTGCTTTACAATCACGAAATAGAGCCTAATATGCGCTACGTAATGAAATATATCATATATAATGTTATGCACTTAATTAACACAATATAATCAAATTGTGTAAGTCAGCAATTGTTTCTACAAAAGCGGAAAATTACATCAGAACAGTAGAACGAAAACAATGTCAATAATACTTTTGGCCTATAAAATGCACCGCATAAAAACGTTATGAACTTATAACGTACAAATTTTAATGGAGCAATAGAGGTACTCAAACAATAGGGCTGTGCTATTTGAATATACCGAAAATTTCCGGATGCTATCCTCAAGTTACTGTACACACAGCTCATGTATTGTTATTACTTAAAGAGTTCTTATTACGCTGGTTTATTCTGCAAACCAAAAGAGCTAATTCTGTGTTATCTATTTATCGGGAATCTATATAATACAATGTTTCGACTAAATTAATACTAATGAAACTACGGAGTACAGTTACTGGCATTAAAATTCAAATACATAGTATAAAAGCTTTTAATAAAATATTATTATTTAAATAATATAAAATCAGCGACAACCCTATACAAATCTTAAATTCTGATAACGAAAATTAATATGTTCATAAAATTCGTAGCTGCTTCATATCAATCAATTTTTATTCGCGGCAATAGACAGCTGACTTGAGTAACATCTTGGGAGATCATTTTTATTCGACATAAAATTCAAAATGTTACTACTTCATTTTTTGAAAATAAATGAGTTTAATTGTTCATCACCTATAAAAATAAAATGAGTAACACAAAATGTATTAGATGAAAATGATGAACAATATTCAGTATATTGTTCATTGTTTTTTAGAAACTACAACCACTAAAGTCAAAATCAATACGGCAACTACTATGTAGTTATACTAAAATGGGCTTTGTAGCTTTTATTAGGGATGCAATAAGGTTGGAAGCGCTTTTAGTCGAATATTGTACTACGACCAGTGTCGCTTTGAGTTCAACGGTTTTATTACACCCACAAAATTTATAAACTGTGATTGTTTAAGAACACGTCGCGATTTATTCTACAATAGGCATGTGATAGGTACATAAATTCCTATGTGTTCAAAAATAATCATCGACTATATCTGATAATTTTCTAAAATTACCCACAAAAACTTATTTGCAATTCTATAAATTTTAAAAATACAATGTTCTATTTATAAAAACATTTTTGCGAGCAAAAAGCTGTTGGTCTTTTATATTCTAAAAAGTGTACGAGTAGCTATGTGCCTTTAAACCACATTTTCCTAAGTAAACAAAAGGGTAAAATTGGATGAGGCGAGAGAGTCACAGAATATTTTTATGAAAGAATCTTGAATGTTTTTCGAAAACCTAATTTGCTTTGATTGCTTATTCTAACATTTGTTTTTTCCACCCGAAAGAGAGGCCATTTACGAGGCCTGCAATTCTTAAAGCTAAGCTGTGTGTTCCAACCCAAATATTTTTTCTGGTCGGAATCTGACACTAGCCATTAACAATTAAGCCACCTAACCCTTCAGTATGTAATTTCTCAATTTACAACCAGTGCCAACGTTTAAAAAACAACATCTTTATATATATAATTCTTCTGTAAGTGTGTATGTCACTGAACTTCTCTCAAACGACTGGACCGATTTTGATGGAATTTTTTGTGTGTGTTCAAGGTGATCTGGGAATGGTTTAGATTCACAATTTTGTCCGCTGGACAATGTTTTTTTAATTAATTTTTAATTTATTAGTAGTTGTTGATTTTGGAATGTTTTACATTGGATCCGACAGACGGCGCTACCATCGCAGTGTCAAATTTTAAATAATATACGAATTAATTGAAAATTGAAATCACATGTATGGCAAAACAACGTTTGCCGGAAGCAGTATATAAATATATAAATGAAAAAATTATTTTCTAAGACATTCATACCAAAGAAAAATTTATTACCGAAGGCTTGGTTTAAGGCACGATTTTGATCCCTTATAGAATTTGTATAGGTTTTTATTTTTCCCGTTTTTTAAATGTATACAAATTATATTAGGCTATATAATTTGTATACATTTAATTAATTATTAATATAATTAATAATATATATATAATATATATGCTTTGTAATATGCTTTTCTCACGGAATAGACTCGGTTTAAGAAGAACTCAAAAACAAAATATCACCACTAGACAATATCAATTAAATAATGAAAATCTCACAATTACAGAGATGTTTGCATCTCCAGTGACTAGTCTTCACTAGTTACATCATAACAAATGACGATCACAATTAAAAAAAATTTAAGTGAACAAAATGTAGGCGAATTTAATTTTAATTTCTATACAGGTTTAGCAATTCGAATGAAACAAAACATCAATAGAATCTAGATTCAGCCAAGCTTTAGATCTCATAAAAGACACAAACATAAAAGTCTGATTTGTTAGTATCTACATTCACCTTACGGCGAAATCACTTGAAAGAACACAGTTTGTTGACAGAATATTTTCTTTGTTCGGAATATGAAACATGTTTACGTTTTAGGCATACTCGTAGTAGCTTTAATTGAATTGAAAAACAATAAGCACGTCTTCAATATTACTTCGACTTCACAAAATTGAGTTTTCCGAAAGAAAATACCGAGTTGATACAAAATACGTAATTCATCTTAAGAGTGTATAAAGTAAGGAGAATTCCATCAATTTCAGACTCAGACCTGGTAATCATTAATTACTATTACCGTAATCATTGACTATTACCACCGCTGTAATTAAAATATTGACAAATTGATACAGACTTCTTCATTAATCGGTGAATCAAAAATAAAACAAAAATTGAGGAGTGAAAAATTATCTTCCTTTGAAGTCCGTTAAAAAACGCACATTCAATTTTTGAGGTTAAATGATGTTTCATTACAAAATTCAATTAACAAAACTCGCAAGTAATGTTGAAAATATTCAAACTGTGTATTCATCAATATTGTGTCTATTCCTCTAATGTTATAGACGGGGTACATAGTCATTTTGTATGATAAAGTATATCATTGTAATAATTAATAGTAGCAGTTCCTTGTGTCTTAAACCATCTTAATTAAGAGACCCGTGCACATCGTAACGTGCAAAAAGGAACAATATTCCCCGTTTTTACGATTTTCACTAAAATTGCCTTCCATTCTAGCGTTCGTTAAATGGATTATTCAACACAACAAAAAATATTCCGAACGAATAGTTCTTGTGCTTAGCGCATAAAATATATATAGAATACCTTAAATAAAAAAAAAATAAGAACAAAGACAAGACATAAATACTATGGTTGGAGTGCGTTGTTGTGTGTGTTTTAGTGTTTTGTGACGGTGGGCAGGTTGGGCCTGCGTTCAAGGACAATTACTGCCATAAATATTACTATAATTTTTAGTGTATTTCGCGACAGGTAGAAAAGGTCAAAGCTTAACTAAAATTCGTAATGTGTCCGAACTGAGCGATACAAAATTGAGTTTTTTGCGTATTCGTTGTTTGAGCGAGGATTACGAACAAAGTACGATTATGTATGTGGAAGGCGCCAGGAAGTGCAAATTTTCAACTAACGAGGCATTTTGATTTTGAACGATAAATTTTCCCAGAAATTACGTTGTATGTCGTGTATTATATCAGATTGCTTATGCGGAGACGTTCAAACGTACAAACTTAACCCGCATCTACATAATAATTAATTTTATTAAGGTCTAAAATAGATAATTTTAATAAAATATTTTTTTTATATTTTGTGTATTTCTTATTATTAAAAGACCAAATCGAGCAACCATTTTCCAAAGATATGCATTATAAAATTTCCAGTTGAGATCTTTTGAAGACAGCCACACCTATTTTTGTGATGAATATTATATTATGTCATTCTAGAGTCAAGCCTTATTTTATATTATTTTATTACTTATGTTATTGTTACACTTCATTGTATGAAATATAAGTGTTATTTTTTCAACTTTCAATTAGCATTCTTCTCGAGAGATTTTTTCTTTTTATAAAGATTTTTAGACCACACAGTTGCGATTATACCACGCAAGACAAATATACAGTTTTATGAAATGTGACAGGCATTATGCAAATAGAGAAGGGACAAAGGGATGGAAATTCCGGGGCAAATTGGTCTGAGGTGCTTAACAATTGTATTCGCCACGGATATTTTCAGATTGTTTTCGGACTTTTTAACTTGTGACAGCTCGATTTGTTGCAAACTTTTTCCGAAGTTGTCCGACCTAATTTGATCCGAGTACCCTTTCAAAATATTTGATTACTCGTATAAATTTTTACATTTTGTCTAAAATTACATAGTCATTGTACATGTGACTTGTGTATATCTATTCTACTATTATATTTATATATAAAAAGCCGTTTCAAATGTTATATTCCTAACTAGGCCATATATGGCTTTTTTTTAGCTCATGACGCTATTTTTTATAATAAATCGTATATGTAGCTGTCAAACTAACAAACTTATATCTGTAAACTTCAAATTCACACAATGAATTGTTAATAATAATATTACACAATAAGAGTGTATGTAATAAGTGTAATAATACCCCTATGCTCTTGAATCTAAGCAACTAAGATAAGCTTAAACTAAGTATAAAGTTACCGCATTTTGGGAGAGCCATTATCGTAGTTTGAAACTACTCTACATTAACTAAATACCCACACATATAATAAGTGAGAAATCAAGTGCGTCTTATATTTAATGTTGTCCGTAAATGTGCTCATTAATTATTGAAATCACCTCGCAACCTTGAATATGTCTTTGCCTGAATGTTGTATCTGCTCCTCTGCAATCCGTGCCTGACACATGTCGTTTTGTAGGCCTAAGACATACGGTACCAGCAAGCGTTTTTTACATGGAAAGAAAAATAAACACTGCTCATGTGGTCAAATTTTACAAATACAATATTCACACGTTTCGAATATATCTATATAAAATATTACTAGCTGATCCGGAAACGTTGTTTTGCCATACATGTGATTACAATTTTCTTAATAAATAAAAAATAAGGGTTGATGAAGGGTGAATATATTGTAGTATTTTGTATTTATATTACTGCTAAAATCCTGGCTAAAAAAAGGGGTGGACCTAACATTTAGGGGGATGAAAAATAGAGGTTTTGTACGAAATCCAAAATTATTAATACAAAAGTTTCATGAGAATCGGTCAAGCCGTTTCGGAGGAGTTCCCGTTCCCCCCCCTTACACGATATATTAATAGATAGAAAGGGATTATAAAAATGACATCCCTCGATGGGTTGTCTACAAAAACTGCTGCTTCTAGTAACACCGCCACTTTTTATAACATGGATGTATTTTCGTATTCCTGTAGGTTTTTGTACAATACAAAATTATGAACCAAGCCAAGGCACGCAAATGATAAGCAAGTTTTATTTTATCTACCTTTCATTTAGTTTACTATTCTAAATGTACAAAAATATGACCCCTGATTTATAATTTCCAAATGTTAACAGCACGCTTTAACGAACAAACAATCTATTGAACGGTGGAACCCATTTAATGAGGGCTTACATTGTACACGATGTTTTTAAGGACAATAATAGGACAACAGTTTATTGAGCAACTAGAGTTTATTGATGTTATACCTCAATAAGATTTGCTTTGTCGTTAGACATGGTCGGGATACAGAGATTATTTTGAATAAAAATGTGTTATTAAAACAGTTCCCAGTTTAATTTTTTACTCTCTGGCGATTATCACTTTGAAATTTAATTTTTGATGGATAACTTTTTAATTTTTTTCAATAAAAAGTTTTTCAAATTGTATAAAAATTGTTTATGAAATCATTTTATTGAACGAGAAAAATCCTTTTTTCGTAGAAAGGACGTATTATTAGGGCTTAGTAAGCTATCGTAACCCTTTAGGGTTAGTCGTGTTGAATAATATTTTGAATTGTTATTACATAAAGCGAGGAGCAAAAATAGACCTGCTAATATTACTCAAAAAAAGAAACTATTGTTATACTAAACATCTAAGCTGAAAGACGATATTAACCATTATAATATGCTATAGACGAAAAAACATATAATAGAAGTCATAAAGACATCAGGCGGATTACCCGCTACATTTTAATTATACCTCGTACTATAACCTGTTAGACACGGAAATCAATAAATGATACTAAAGAGTATTCCCTCCGAAACGGTTCATCTACTACCTTCACCAAGATACTAGGTATATATAAAAACAGCTCCGTGCATGGTACGGTACGTCGGTCGATTATCATACCTTTTGTGTAGAATACTTTATATCCAAAAAGCAGCGAAAGTACAAAATTATAATAAAAAGTAAAAACAAACCTTCTAAAAACCTTCCAAATTATTTATTTATTATACAAGAATTTGTTGACACTGTAACATCAAGTCAAGGAACTTTTTACAAATCTTTTGGAAATTACATGATAGTAATTCTTAGAAAAACATGATTTAAAAAGCATATAGAGGTACGTAATTAAATATGGAGAACATCTGAGCTTTTACTCAGATTTGTTTGCACGTGTATAAATAAAACCGAAATTGGTACACATCGCATTCATATTACGCAAGAATAAATTGTACAATTTAATGTTAATCGACCGCTGAAAAATTGACAGGAAAATAACTCGTCGGGAATGATAAAGGAAATGAATTGCTTCATTTGAAAATCGAAATATATTTGGATAAAATATAAACGAAAAAAATAAGAATTTAGTTTTGATGATTCGTTTATTTGGTTGACTGGACTGACGCTTTTTTGTTCTCTTCATTTATATTTGTATGTCAACTGTGGTGTAAATGTGAAAAATAAATAAAAGATTATTGTTTATTTTCTTAACTATTAGTTAATCGTCATAGAAATATATTTAAACCGAAGAAATTAGATTGGTGAAATACATAATAATTTGCTAATCGCCGCGCAACTTAAAGAAGCATCAGCTGGTAGTAGAGGTTGAAGTCCAAATTCGATTCAAAATCCCTAAAAAATTAAAGCCGACACTCTTGAGCTTTCTGGTAATAAAATGTGATATCGATTGGTAAACGGGTAAAATCACTGAGTGTCTGATGTGTATATTACAGAGTCTCCTATCTCAAATTTAATTTTCCGACTAAGTATTTAAAATAATTTCTTAACAGCAATCTTAAAAGCGCTCTTTGAAGAATTTGTGTATTCTACGTGCTACGTTTCTTTGATATACCGAATTTATGGGCACCAGATGCTCTATGAATATCGTTTCGTCAAAGCCATTATTGTGAAGGACACGGCGCAGTTTTATGATAAAAATTCTATATTGAGTGTGAATTTTTCAAATATTAAAGAGGAAGGACCAAAGCACATGTTTTGTGCGTATTTGAAGTTAAATTTAGCAATAATTCAAATTGCTATAAGTAGCCTAATAATTGTGGCATTTCCACATGTCGAATTCTCCTATAAGCTCACAATTATACATTTAAACAAAGATGTGTGGGAATAAGAACACAAATACAATTTTGTCTCATCTCATGCACATGGCATATATAAATTGAAAACATTTTTTATTCAGGGGTGGAAATTACCATACACGCTGCGCAGGGTGCACCCAGGGCGCGCGAGTATGTTGCCGGCCCTTCATGTAACGAACTGATATTAAAGAGTAGTAGACGAAACGGCTTAATTCGTATAATTGAACACCAAACCCATTTGTCGTGTTGCATAATATCCAGGTCAAACTCATTCACTAGGAGTAGTTAAGTAAAACTTGCAAGTTTGTTAGTTTGAAACTCCGCTTAATATGCTAGACCAGCCCTTCTAGGCTCCACTGTCCTTTTTATTGTTCCTATGTATTATTCTTCACAACGATATGAACACTACACATCATATATTTTTTTGTTTATTATTTCGTAAATAAATATCGAAGCCAATGTATATACAAACAACAAAACCTTGCGAAAAACATAAATCTAACAATACAATTTACCGTGTGAATTCGCGATAAAACGCTGAATCAATTTTGAAATATTTATAGCAGTATAGTAGTATGCATGGCATGGTAGGTTATTTAGGTAGGTACGGAAGGTTAGATAGGACAATTTAAGCTATGAAATGATAAACATATACTTAGGTACGTTCTTTTTTATATACCAAGAAACTAAGGTAATAAAAGAAACCAAGGTTTGGTTTCAGGAATTGAACCCGCAGTTTGGCAGCTTGACTACCATTACGCCAACTGGAACATAAAAAGATTTAATCTCGTAGTTTCCAAGTTAGTCTGACAATGTTTTTCTATGTATTTAATAGTCTCCTGTCAACTTTTCTTTAGCACACTCACACACATATATATATTTAAGAACACTAATGAACAAAGAAATGAATAAGTAATCCAAATTGGTGTGGTCAGTAACTAAATAAAATCAAATTTCGGATTGAATCAGTATATTATATAATTAGAGTATAAATTTGACTATATAATTTCTAGTACCCATTACACCAAACTGCGTCACCAAAGTGTTCGATGAGCACTCGAAGTGAAGTGTTGCCCCAATTTAGTAACGATATTAGCGAGATATTAGATTAATGGCCCTATCAATTTCCTAATTAAACAGCGTGAAATATCGTACCTATTGCTCAGTGATTAAGTGGTAAAAATTAACCCCTAATTAAAATAGGCACTTCGTCAACTTCTACAGCTGTAATTAAGGCTGTAAGAAAAACCATTAGTTACTAACCTCTCAAAGCTACCTAATTATTATTCATAGCGCACTACATTAACAATGTTTACGTAGTTCGCTAACTAATCGCCTGAGTTTAAATGCTTTTACATCATATATTCGATTCAACCAATATTCCAACAAATTGGATTCGCATCTTTTCGTAACAAACCGTGTTTGTCACATATAACCTCTATAATAATAAATATTTAAATAAAAATAATAAATTTAATTAATAATATAGAACATTATAAATATTTTTGTAATAAAATTTATATTTAATTTTATTATTATTATTATTATAGTTTGTTTCTTTCACACAGCATAGAACCGCACGCCCTTTTGCAATCTCCTTAGACGCCTCTAATAAATAAAACCACTGTACAAATAATTGCCACTTAAACTGTCAAAGTGTATTTGTCCGAGTTTCTCCGTGTTTTTTTTTCAGGTGTCTTAAATTATTAACGAGATTTGTTCTTAACTTTCAGTAACAAAAATTTGAAACTTGGAATGTAAATTGCCAATTAAATTAAAATGTACTGTTGCCAAAACAACTTTTGTTGCCAAAAAAGCTTTCAAAGTTAATAAGCAAAGTAATTGTATATCTACAGAATACGGTGTAGGCTAAGTATTTAAAAACAAGAGAAATTAAACATTTATAGTTGACTCAATTACAAGTATTTTACTAACACAAGTATTTTACATTTATGGTCACGTCCAGACTGCATAAAAATAGTAAAAAGAAATCGTGTTTTAATCCATCATAAATTATTTTATTCAAATAGTCGTTTTGGAAAAAAAATTCATCCCGCGGGGCTAACACTAATTCGATTAATTTAAAATATGTTTTCAAAACTGACATTAAAATTAATAAGCTGCATTGGAAGTAAATTCCCTGTTTTCTTATATGCTATATAAGAAGCTCATATCACATACTATATAAATAAAGTATCCAAGCGGTTTATAAATTTGCTTGATATGCAAAGTTAAAATTAAGAAAGTTCCAAGTGTGCTCAGAATATGGTAATCAGGCTGTTGACAGTCAAGATCCACTGCGCAGGTATTTTAAATAGGAACCAGAACTGTTAAACTTATACCAATACTACAATAATTACTATGACCTTAAAATGTTCGGTAGATAAGGTCAAGTTGTAATACTTGGAATATATTATTTATTTAATTCTTTATCACACATTAACATAATATATAATAAATAGTTATATGATACAATATTAACAAATGAAATGTAAAGGCGGCCTTATCGCTACTAAGAGGTCTCTTCCAGGCAACCCAACAGTGAAGGTTGATTCCAATATTAGCTGAAGTATCAATATTGTTTTTTCTAACAGTCTAATTTTTTGTCATCTAAATGCTATTTATCCTGAGTTTTGTCAAAATAGCTGCCTGACTGCATTGGCCACAAATTAAATGTTTTATCTGTCTTATGAGCGTTTTAGTTAATAAGCTATTCTTTAATGTAACACTTGTTTAAAACACAAAGTAATGTATCGAGAAAGTTTGAAAATGTACAGGAAAAATATAATTTAACAATTCCTCAGGGCTATTTTTATTGTTTTGTATATAAATAATGAATTTACTTTGGTAAAATATAAAAGGAAATTTGAGGATAAAATATTTAAGCGTTATGTTATTATGAAGTTTATAAATGACCCAGGCGCATTGGCGCAATAGTCACAACTCCAGAATGCCGAACGACGATTGTATGAATCTCAATAATTAGCCTGTACAATTTTTTTGCTCCGATAGATTTTTATCTATATAATAATTGCACGAACCGATAAGTGAACAAGAATAAAATATACTATGAAGACAGCGCTTAACATATTTATCTTAATATATTACTTTTATTTTCAAAATGTTTACATCCCATTTTTTTTTCCGCGAAACTCTATCTACCATAATATCTGACAATTGCATTAACTGTGAAACAGAAACAGAGTTTTGTTTATCGAATCTGCGTATCGCTTTTTGTATTAGCTAAAAATATAAATTGTAATTTCATAGAATCAAAGCTTTTCTGACTAATAGTGATATTGAATGAAAGCTAGACGGTTAAATAGCGAATGTAGATTCGAGCTTTAAAAATGTCAATTCGTGTACTCGTAAAGATTGGGTATAAACGTAAAAACGTCGACACTTCGAGGTTTTACGCAAAACGGAGATTGAAACATAAATATTTTGGGCCCGATTGAATCTTTACATTTGTTTATTTTCTGTTCTATTTTAAAAAAATACACGTTTATTGTATTATCTATGTAAGTATTGTATGTGTGTGTGTCACTTCCCACTGGTGATGTCGGTAGAGTAATCTCATTTCTACGTTGCATCTGTTTTAATACGAAATAGGAATTGAAAATTATAAACGTATAATTTAATTTTTTTCAGGCCGTGGACCACAGTATGAATTTCACCCTAAATGCATCAGCGAAATGGTTAATCCAGGCGTCGCTGGGCGTTGAGGACCCAAACACTCTTCTAGACAAATTTTCGCAGAACAGAAAGGTTGATGATCCAACAAGATCCTTACTTCTTGCATTTTATGGTATCCTGGTAGCTATTGGAGCTGTTGGTAATGCACTTGTTGTTCTATCTGTGAGTACTTTGACTAAATATGGGAAAATATTATTTTTTTGTACATATATTTTGCATATAATTGATCAGTTAGTAAGCGTGCGTTCTTTAGACTCATTACGAAACGTAGTGATTATATTCGTCCAATTATTAATCATATTGATAAATACTCAGTTTTTTACTGATCGAATTGAAGTTTCTATTGTGTAAAATTACGAAACTATGGTAAATATTACATTTAAAAAAAATGTTGAAACATAAACAAGCCTTTATGTTTTGAGTAATACAGCTTATCTCGCATTCGAGGAAAAGTATTAAAATATTTTTTAATGACATAAGCGTAGTTTCAAAAGGAGATACTTTGCAAAATTAAATATTTTATCAAATATAGTCAAACATTTATCAATTACATCGTACAAATAGCCGCTAAGCAAAAACTAAACTAATTTAAAAATTATCGAATAAAATATATAATTTGTAACATTATTTACATAACTCGACTTTAGAGTGCATTCAGTAGTAATGGTCAACGAGTCATTCAGTATGTTTGTTTGCTATAAACTATACATTTAATACAAGTTTTCATTATTGTTTTAGTTGCGTAGGACACTATTAATCGTGGTCTTACTTAAATAAATTGAAGAACATTTTTATCTCGGCACTATCTCTGAATTGCAAATCCAGCGCAAAAGTCGTATGTCACTGATTAAAATCAAAAAGACAAAATCAGATAAATGCTTGTATTTCTACTTTATCTATTCCATTGTATAGAAACATTAACTACAATATTGTGGGTGATAAGAAATAGAACCAATACAAATGGTACTGGGATTATCTTACAAAGAAACATTACAGCATTAATTGTAATATAATGTAAGGAAAATATTAAATAGAAATCTCTAAGCAATTCTATCATAGAAATTCCAAAATTCGATAATTAATCTTGTTAAAGAGACACTAGCATTTCCAATACTATTCAAACTATCCTATACCGCAGTCAAGCTGACGAGTGCACATTGATGATGTAATCATTTTTATCAATACTGCCTTATTACAATAGGAATTTGTGTAATTTTATATCGACTTCTAGACGAGTCTTCGTCTTCAGTTCAATTATTAAATAGAAATGAGTATTTATCACTATTATTAATATACAAACGATTATAATCGCTATTTGACTATGGGACGCACGCTTGCTGATTTATCAATTGTGCAAAAAATATAGTATGTAAACGTAAAAGAGTATGTAAATATTAACTTTTTTGTCCCCATTTTATAAAAAAAAGGAAAACTAAAATAACTGTTGTCAGGTGGTCAGGAAACCGGCGATGCGTACCGCTCGCAACATGTTCATAGTAAATCTGGCTGTCTCCGACACCCTTGTCTGCTGTGTCGGAACTCCCCTAACTCTCATGGAACTGTTGACTAAGCACTGGCCACTGCCAGACTGGCCAGGGCTCTGCAAAGCGTGCGGCGCGATCCAAGCAATATCAATATTTGTATCGACAATATCAATCACGGCAATTGCGTTGGACAGGTATCAGGTGAGGCAGTTCTATTTTTAAAATAATATTACCCTAATTTCGGATAGACCTTGTTTATTTTTGTATTAGAATCATTGTACAAAACATTTACGTATATTTATGTTGGTATATAAAGCACATCTATTTTAGTATTCCGAGCATATTCTTAGATCTGTAATCTCCCTTACATTCTCGTTTCCTTTTAACTACTCGGTCGTGAAATAGAATCAAAAGGTTGTTTGCTTTGTAAAAAATAATGATTGTACTTTCTTTAGAACCAGAATATACGTTTGCGGTATTTTTAAAAGAATCTTTGTAGAATCGACGGTCCTATATGATTGGATTTAGTTATCTGAGGTTTACATAACTAAAACAAAACGAAACTAATGTAGCTATTTCTCTATAAAATTCATTTCTTAGACATTACGTGATGCTATAAATCCCACTGTTTAGTTTGTTAGAACAATGAGTTATGCAATACCTTCCTTCTTTTTCATATTACTTCGATATTTAAATATTATGATGTGGTTGAGGGAATGATTCAGCAGTTTACAGCTTAAGCAGGTTTTAAGTTTGAGCATCAAGCGTCTAAATCGAAGGGTACATTTATAAAATGTAAACTAATTTAATTCTCATACTGACCCAACAGTTCATGTATATGAAAAATTTATTGATATAAGGCTCACATTTTACTATATTTTTTCGACCGCACATGAAATGCAACTAAGGTCGCTGTGTATCTCTCATCTCAATGTTAATTACTACTTGTTGTTTTAATAAAGGCTACATTTTAAAATTATAAGAGAATTTCTGGTGCATTTATATAATTCTCACCTCACATTAAACATTTAATGAAAGATAATTTTGTTTTTATATTTCAGTTATAAATGTCATATATTTGAAACGTTAAAATAAATTGTTTTTTTATTTGATAGTGAGATATAGCTTCTTAAATGAAATATATGCATCCTTAAAAGTAAAAATTTTACGAAAATACAAAGAGATTAATGGCTCATATTAAATTAAGTATATATCGTGTTTATACTAATAATTAATAAACTTGGCGTTCAAGATTCATAAACTTATTTCATTGATACAATTTTACCAGTATGAGTTTACTCTATATGATATAACAAATATTTCCTAATTATTTCCAGCCTTAATTCAATGAAAACCTTCACTCGATACTTGCTCAAGAAATACACATGATTCACCATTTCCTAAACAGATTTTATTGTACCCAGATCCCTTTTCATTTACATAAGGATGACGTCAGCGGCTTTAATCCTGTAAACTGTTCAACTCAAATAAACTACTCGATCTAGTGATCTAAATAGGTTCCATTGAAATGATTACTATTAGACTTTTACGATTATGAACTGGGCACTAAATTTAATACTGAAAATTATTATATATCTATGTATATGTTTCCTATTCTTTTGGTATGCATATGTCATATGGTAGTCGTTTATTTGATCTCGAAATTGAACAACAATTGTACAATTAAAAATATCAGATTCTATGTAAAAATTGACTTAATTCGTCATTGGTGGCGAGCAAAGTATTTCTGCACAATTGCTCATTAAATCACATCTTTTATCTTAGTTATACCACAAACATTGCGACTGCTGAATGGAAATTTCCGTTTCAAGCAATTTCATTAGGAAGAGACAGTAGACGAAAGAAGAATTTACGATTTATTCAATAAAGTTAAACCTTCAATCCTGCTTTGCATAAACTAAACATTTGTTTAAAGGTTAGCTCAAACCTTATTACGTTGTTCAGCTGACTCGTCACATTTTATATGGTTGACTGCAAACGAGTAGAAGTAAAAACAGTTGATCAGTAACACAAAGTATCATTAATTCAGTCATAAAGTTACATACAGACTTTAGCATAAATGCTGTATTTTCTTGTAATCTCCCCCATACCTATAAAACATAACATTAAATGGAAAACGTACAATAATTTCGATGGAATATTACATCAGGTAATTAAATTAAGCGCCAATTATTTTGTGGTTACTCCGTCACCGACTATTGATTCCGCAAGGCTATCTATTACCGTTAATGCTTTAGTCGTGTAATGAACCGAACTTTCTATTGATAACACCACTCAATAAACCGATAACGCAGTTGCTGTAAAACACTGGTAGAGTATTACCATCTGATAAGATGTGACTGAATAAGCGCTAATAAATTTATTTAAATTATAGCTATACACTTCATAAAAAAGATGTAGATGTAAAAAATTAAAGAGAACATAAAAATTAGAAATTGGTTTTGAATATTAATGAGATTAATCAAAAATTTCTTTACAGCTCATTGTGTATCCTACGCGACAAGGACTACAGACCATGGGCGCTCTCATAACTATGTTCTTCATCTGGGTGACAGCTTTCGCACTAGCCTCTCCGCTCTACATCTTCAGAAGTCTAAAGACCCATAAAGTCGGCCTCATTGGCATGGATATACTTAGTTTCTGCATAGAAGACTGGCCAATTGCAAATGGAAGAGCAATTTACTCTTTCTTTAGTCTCATCTTCCAATACGTGCTTCCTGTTCTGGTAGTTGTTGTAGCACACGTTCAAATACATAGACGACTTCGTGGACGACGACGACGAAGAACGACTCGAAAAACACCAGCGATACTCATAGCAATTGCAGTTACTTATGTTATAAGTTGGTTGCCTTTGAATGTTTTTAACCTGGTGGCGGATTTTAGTCAAGACGCCATTCTAGACGAGAAAACCTTGACAATAACATACGCCATTTGCCATATGTTCGGAATGTCCAGTGCAGTATCTAACCCTTTGCTATATGGTTGGTTAAATGACAATTTCAGGAAAGAATTTGAAGAGATTCTCTGTTGTGGTCGTAAGAAAGGACAAACTAATGATAAACAAAGAGCAAAAAGTAAGAAAATGGATACAGAACTGACTGCTCTGGCGCAGATAGAACATACAGTTACCGCCAATACAAAAACGTCACAGTGCTCTCAAATTTTCTGACTAAAGTCATGTTTTAAGTAGCAAGAAAGTATTGAAATGCAAAGTATATGAACTTGGTCAATTTGAAGTGATTTTTATTACAGCTAAAATGTAAATCAAAGTTAAAGTCTGTTTAGTGTTTATTTAAAATATAAAAGTTATGGAAACAAAAATTTTTTTAAGCGTTGATTAACTCTCTGTATAGTGTATTATAACTATTAGTTGTTATTCTTATTATAGTATTTTTTGTAATTGTTAATGTACATAGTTCTGTAAATATTTACGTCTTGTTAGGCAATTCACGTTTTATGAGCCCAAAACGTAAATTGCTCTCTAGTTTCATTATTACCTAGCTAAGTATAAATTTAACTAAATTAAACTTTGTCCAAACTTATATTTTGCCTTTATTTCCCAACCCGCATAAGTTAAAAAGCCTACGACACATTTGTAAAAGTACATAAAGTTTCATAACAGCAAAAAGCCGTAAGTAATTTACTGGTTACATAAAAAGATATAAAAAAACGTCATTTGTGTAATGTTTTCGCACATATAAAAAAAATATTTTTTTAAGAAGTTTTTTAAGACTACTTTTTTTAAACTAGCCGTGCGGACTTGAGAGCCTTCAAAATAAGAGCCTACCAATCCCTTAAACACCGGCTGCTCACCTGGAAGGCACCTGGCATTGCAGGTGTACATGGCAACAGAAGGGCGGTTAGAACTTCTCTAAGTGACCCACCTACTCGTTTACCCCCTCTTAAAAAAATAATGCTCATTCATCCCGCGAATTTTTAGTATTTTACTGTCACAAGAGTACTCGTAAGTGTGTCGCGGGCCAGGCTCAAAGAGGTCAGAGAGTCACTTAACATTGGTGAACCTTCTGAGAAATAAAAAATACAACAACTTTCTAAAACAGTATAAAAAACCCTCTCTCCATAATGATAAGACTGTATCAAGAAAAGGAGGACTTTCATACGAACTTACGAGAGCCTTAGACCATTGTTGCAAAAAATCGAATCCCGCTAAAGCTTTTAATCTTTAATCCTTCTAGTATCGAGAATAGGATAAGAAGTTTTGATACCGCATTTAAGTACTTACCGCTATGGATTGAATAGATTAAATTAAACAATGTTCATTTACATCTTCGCAAAGTATTTGGCTATCCCTTTTCAGTTACATTCTTGACGCAATAAAGTTTAATTATGTCTGTTAAGGATCAACTTACGTCTAATAACTTGAAACGTTATCCTGTACTAGAGCCAAAATACGAAGGAAATTTTTAAACATTTTAACATTACTGTTACAATTATACGGTATAAAAGCCATTTTATTTCTTCAAGTTGATGTCTAGAAAATAAAAGACGCCAAATGATTTCTAATTACTAATTATTGCATTTTTATTGCTCTCTACGCGGAGATATCACCAATTATAATTGAATATGACTGGTTGTTCAGACGGCAATTTTATATTAATTATTAATGTTTTAATACCAATTATTGTAAGTCAAGAGTACGATGACTTAGGAAATATAACTCAACGCCCCATACCCCCAGAGTTTGATTTTGGTCCTGACGCTAAAATCAACAAGACAGAACTGGAAGAAGATATTGAAGAATGTATGGAAAATTATGTGGCGTGTGTTATAACCGACAGGTAAGGAAATTAGGAGATTATCTGTGTGACTTATTGTTTTTATTTAACCAAAAAAAGGAATAATGTATCCATCATTTTGTTTTGTGAAAGTCGCACATAAAACCATAAATTTTACTTACAATAACTTATGAACTTCAGGAAAAGAGAAATCTGTGCTATGAATGAACGCCGAGAAAAGAAAAACTTTCATTCTTTGTGCCTAATGGAGTATGAGAACTGCAAGAATAAAGAAAGTAGGTTTTGTCGGACGTAATATGCCAAATTAAAATGTGACGTAAGAATTTATCTTCAATAGTTATACGATGAAATAAGAGTTGAAAAAAACCTTTCTACGTAAATCGACGAGAGGTTGTGACGCCAAGTTTACATACAAATGTTAAACGAACGAAATCTAGCTAAACAATACGTGTATGCTACCTTGGAGGGTATGCTAACTTTTTTTAAATACCTTTCATTTTATAATGTCTGCATAAGTTACTAAATAATTATGTCTTTTTACAGGTACTGCTTATTGGCGTTATTACATGGACGATAATTGTTAATAAACAATATTCAATTAAAATATTCTTGTTTCTTTTTTTGAAAGATTCAATGTTACAATTACAGTAGTACAAGTAGTGGCTGTAATATTGAAACTCAAAGCTCAACTTTAGCATTATCATTGAAGACTGTTTTAGTATTTGACACATGTGTGTGTATAACTTATTGGTTTCCAATCCTGTCATAAATATGACACAGAAGACCATGTCAGTCATGTCATCATCAGTACAAGTACCTACGTAAACCAACTTTGACTAGCACAGATATTTTTTACTAAACTCGAAAAACACCTTATTAATGGAAATCGTATATTATATTAGCCGTTACACCAGAGCCATTTGAATAATGTATAAAATATAAAATACATGTTAAGTTCTTCAAAAGTTTATCTTTTAGACAATCCGAAAATCGATGTGACAAACATCTTGTAAAGGATTACGTCGAGTTTTCGGTAAACATATTGAGAATGGGGAATTGAATTCTAAAGTTCAATCGAGAATTTAATCTTGAATGTTAAACATGTCCTTTATCCCTTAATATACATATTCTATCTAGAGATAAATATCTTAATTTAAAATGTATACAAAGTAGGCTATATGTACAGTAATATGAAACACTGTTGTTAATTTGTAATTATAATTTTATCAGATTGACATTCAGGACCTGATGCAGAGAGGTTAATTATATGTGCACCTGTAGCGCTGAATATCTGAAAATATCGTTTTAAATAATATAATCTTTTGAGTTGACGTCAATAGTTTTTGTTTAATTCAAGAAAACGATAATAAATTTATACAACCTACAATCTAATAACGGCCATTTATTTTCCTGCTACTGTTGTGATTACACAGGATATAATATTTTTTTTATTATTTCCATGGTTTCTTATGCAATGACGAGCCAATTTAAAAATACTAATGATGAATTTTATTGTGTGATAGTAGCCACATATTGTTAGTTAAAAAGTAACGCCTCACAATATTCATTAGCAATTAACACCGCTCATTCTTGACCATACTCCATTCTGAAAGGAAAAATATATTATTTTGATACAAATAGAGCACAGTTTCTATTTTCTTAAAATTATGACAAACTATCAAATGCGCTTTGTATATGAATCTATAGGCAACCCTGACGTTTAATCGGGTTGTATTACCGATCGAAGCGCATAATGATGAAAATTTTCTCTTAAGAAAACAAACTCAGAGCTGGTCTATAACATAGCGGAAACTGTGAAATTTCCTTGACGATAGGAGAAATATGTAAAAGTATGACGATGAAAAAATGGCAGATGAGCCCTTATCTTTCATGTTAGATTCCCTAGAGTGAGCCCATCGGCAGCCCTTTACCAGTCTAAAATGTATTTTGCGTGTTTTATTTAAAAGCCTGCCAAATATCGTACTGAATCTTAATAGACTAGCAACGTGCCGTGCTCTGAACCTCCAAACAAAAAATCTAACACTGCGTAAGTCGAGCCGTTCGCAAATATAAAACTGAAAAATATCCATCGACCTTCACTTGTATAAGATATTCTTGGAAATGCAATTTTTCGCTCATTTAATAATTCAACAGACTTCATCATTCACTTGTGGAAAGTACTCGAATATTTTTCTTTGAAAAGTCACTTCATCCTCTGAGAGTTCTTGTTGTTGACTCCAATTGAACTCCGATTTGGAGTACAGTACAAGTACAGAATAAGCAATTTATTTACTTTAACAAATGATAACATTGAATCGTTTTTACAAATACATACATATTTGAACTGCTGTTGTTTTTAATGTATTCGTTAAAATAGTTTTATATACAATTATGGATTTTTTTTATTTATATTCAACTGTGTATTTTTTTGTACAACAAGGTTGACAAAAATCAGTTCTTCTCAGACGTCAGCGTTATTAAACTGTGTGTTTACGTAAGTTGGTCATATTTTTTTTTATTTAACTTCAAAATTGCTTTAACAATTTCCTTATATAAATTTATAAATCCTGTAAAAGTCAGGAGAGAGACCGAGGAAAAAAGAGAAGCCATTTGTATAACATTGGATTAAGTAGGTGTACTCACGTCTCCATGCATTACAATTTTCGTATTCAAGAGCGCAGTAGTTCGGAAATGTTTTGTAGTGACCATCATAGTGTCGGGCGCATACTATATTTCTCCTGAAAATCATATAATAAATAATAAACCAATTTGATGATTGAGACTCCTCCCGTACGGACGTCTTATGTTTAATATCTACGGTTCTAGTCTAGTCTACGATTTGAGTAATATTAAGTTGCGTCGACAGCCAACGCCACCAAACGCTAATAATAATATAAAATGGAAAACGATTTAAAAAAAGAATGTTTTACACGTTTTTTTTTAAATTTAGAAATTCAAAACCCGTCCTTCGAGCTTAAATATTACATACTTTTCAAATCGATGTTTCCTACAATCACAGACTGTAATAACAATTAAACGCCTGTTTGCAATTAATACTAATACTTTTTTTTCTTAATAAATATTTAGCTACTTAGTAAGTATTTTTCTCCAAGATTTACCAAAAACAAAACAACGAGAACGAATATAAATGTTATCATTAATTAAAATATCTTAATTTGCGCATAACATAGACGTTATTAAATAAGTAAATTTTAACATAATTATAAAACACATTAAAGAGTATTTATCACACATTAAAACCTATTCCTATCTATTTTTTTCTATTGACGGATAATTATTACTTGTAAGCTGCGGGACAATCCTTTAAGAAAACAGAACATCCTCTGTCGATGAGATCCGACTTACGAAAAACTGAATTTCGTGGATAGAACCGCACACGACCAGGCTTTGTCATCGTTTTATTAACGTAGTTTGCTTCTACGTAGATAACTGAAAATCCGATCGATGAAATGAAATCGAAATGATTCAGGAATTGATTAATTTCATTAACCGTTATTTTGGTGTAATTTTTTTTCCATTTGTAACTCTTGATGGGTCATAAAATATTACAAAACAAACAAGGTTAACAACTTTAGGTTTACCATATTATTTTGGCCTATATATGTTGTAAAAATATATATATCATATATATTTACAAGTTGTTTGTGTATAATATATGGAATATTTTGTTACATCATTTTCAAAACGCCGTTGTCGAAATCGCTGACAGTCTCAAAATATATTTTAAACACGGACGTTATTTGAGAGTAAGTTAACTAAGTAATATAACTTATAAGACATTGTTATAGTTTGGATGTTTTATACATTGTCTTTTTCGAAGATGTGAAAATATATAATATTTTACGTGAATTTGAAAAATATGTTATAAAATCAATATCTGTTTATCGTAGTGAACCTTTTACATACTCACATAAAAACGTAACTAAAAACAGACGACGTAACATTGAAAATTGGTTTTCTAATAAATCAAATAATCGTAAAATTATACATATGCTATTGAACGGAACGAAAATACCTTCCTAATTTTAAATTATGTATTTTACATAATCCATGTTATGAAGTTTTTTATAATGTTTCAGATTTTTTTTTCAGACCAGCTGTAACTTGATTTATCGGAGAATCTCAGTATAAATCTGGAAACAATAAATGGCTTTGGAAGAATTGTGTTTGTTATTTGACATTCTATGGAAAATATTCTATATACATATTTTAATTATATATAGCTATATTTGTTTAGTTGAACGCTCTAATCTCGGTAGCTGAAAAGGCTGCTTTCTAATTCCCTTTCACGAACTAACGTTTTATTTTCTTTTCCCTTTAACTTCCTTTTTAAAAGACTTATTGATGCAAAGTCAGTTTGTTGCTTTGAAGTACCTCAAACGATATGGCATTATCCAAATTAAATTAAATCATCGTTTATACATTTCTAAATAAATTCTTGCTTTATCCACCATAATATTCATCCTCGTAATTACACTTACCTACTGTAGTTATTTATTTTTTCTATTTTTATATCTTTATACATATTATTATCGGCAAAGTATTTAATTACTGAAACTGTGCGTCAAATATAAATTTACCTTTTTATGTTTCTCGGCATTGTTAACTTCTATTGTAAAGGTTCCAATATTTGTACGCCTAACAATTATGTTCAAAACAAATTGTTTGTTATAGCGGCAACAGAAATATATCAACTGTAAAAATTTCAAACGTCTATCACAAAGAGAGATGCACAACATATTCTCAGTAATAGCGTCCCGTGTTTACTCTCTGGGTACGGAACCGAATTAGCTGTTTCCCTTGGTTAAATCCGCGCGATCTCTTGAGCAGTTTAGCATATGTTTGACCCTGTTTCGACTATCATCTACCAACTCTCATTGATATTAAAAACCATACATTATTTATATTTATAATATATTTAAAGAGGAAGCGTCGTTGCCCAAACCATCCTGAAAAGGATCCTGCCGATGCTCAGTTTTGGCTGGAGCGTTAGATGTTGGCTGAGGGGAAGGGTGTTGCCCAGAATATATAATGATGAATCATTGTGGAGCTAAGGAAAGTAGGACCATTGGTCAAGTAAGTCTCCCTTTGTCATGCTCCAACTCTTTGAAGACCTGTCTCAGGCATTCAAAAACAAAATCTGCCCATGCGGCTTTCTTCTACATCTCCGACGATACATCAACCCCGGGCTTTGCTATGGGGCACCAACTCTCTTCTTTTAGTAGATTTTTTAAATTATTTTTTGTTTTAGTAGGGATTTTTACAAAATTATTTCATTTACATATTTACGTTATATTTCCAATTAACTCTATTGTTTACTCATTTCGAAAACTATATTTTGTCTTTGTTCTGTTGTGTTTTCAGCAGACACAAGGATGTGAACGAAACAATTCTGAGAATCTTTTTATAAGAGAAACTGGATAAAGGTTGTATTACAGCCTCCCCATGCGGGTTTCATGACTTATATTCTACGTAGGTACTGTACTATATTACGATATCTATATTATAGTAAAGTGAAAAAAACGAAACGGTCTCAGAATTTATTTAGGCAAATTTTGTGAAGTAATCTGAAATCAAGGTACAAGATTTCCGAATTTATCTAGTGCTGATTCGGCTAAGTCCGCGCCTCCGTTCAGTTCATCTCTAGCGTCATCCTATAAAAAATATTTGTAAGAGAAGTTAGTAGAGAATAATTGATAAATTAAAAAATACTATTACTATATAAAATATATTGAAAAGTAAACATAGTGAACAATTAAAAACTACTGTAGACTTCAAGGAAGGGTACTATTAAATAACAATATTATATATCTTTCTCTAAAGAACACTACATCTCGAAATTTAAGAAACTCCTATTTAATTTATTAAACATACATTGAAACAATTTTCCCTAATTGTCCAAAAATTCTTCTGCTCTATTGCATAAATTGGAGAATCCATTGAAAAGTTCAAAAACCAGGCTAGGCATGTACGTGATTTTAATAATAATTTGAGAATTTTGTTCAATCAAACGTTCCTAATTAAATTTGACAATACCTTAAATTTATGATATCATAACGATAAAATATACTAGTATATTTTTATAGTTCTGAATTATTTCAGAATCTATTGACTTCGTTATTAAAAAAATAATGTAACATTGTAATAGGGTAACATTCTATAAACGTTAACTTTTCATTGAAAATACTTAAAACAAACTAACATTAGAAATGTACTCACAATAAAACCCATCGGCATAGGAAGCCCAGCTGATGCAACACCTAAAGTAAAAATAAAAACAAAAAGACAAAGCAACAATCGTGTGTTCATTTTGGAATAATATTAAAGTATGAGAGAGTCGTTATAATAAAAATGTGATTATATAGTTCATTGATATGGGTCATCAAATTACGACGTGATTCACGCTTTCCATTTGTAGATAAAAATAACGTTAAATCTTTATTTATTTTACTGAAAGTAAATATGAGGTACCCAATGTAAATAATTACAAAACATGCAATTATAATTCAACAAAAAATATTCTAGTTTTTAGTTTTATTTTGTTGTTTGTTAAGTGTTATTTGTGTTGCAGAAGTGTATAGTAAAAGTTTTTGTTGCATTATAAAAAGGCAAAAACTACTTCTCCGGATCGTAAGATCTTGTTATAAATAAAAACCTAGACTTACTTTTAAACAATGTCACATATTTAGTGTTTCAATCGAAATTCAAAAACTTTCGAATCAATAATCGAATCATATCAAATTGTGGTATTATGATAAATTTGTCCGTTGTTGTTGAAACAAAAATAAACTTTTAAACTTGTATTTTCTCTAGTTGTCCCAAACACCTGCGTTTTACGCTCGCTCGTACAATTTTTCACAAACTTGTATTGCATTTGCTGAAACTAGGATTCTGTCGATATCCGCATTTTCCTTCGCTAGAATGACGTCTTATGGTCAGTTATGCTTTGACTTATGAACATTGCTTAAATGAAGCGTTACAAGGTACTCACAAAACGTTGTACGTAAAAATATACTATATAGGAAATCTAAAAGCAAGAATATGTTTGTTGAATAAATATTACACAAAGTCTAAAATCATCAAATTAATTAATTAATAAAATTATTTAATTATCAATTACTTAGTTCATAAGTTGCAAATCTAAAAAAAAAATCCTATGCTTTCTTTCTGTTAGTCATTTGCATTATGTGTCTTATATATCCTTGCTTGTGACAGCCGCTTGAAAACAGTGATTAGGTTACAATATTTATTAAGATTAATTCAGCAAACATTTTGAACAGAATTTCCAATGTACATCATAATGATGTACATAAACAACGAGACCACATTGAATGCGTATTTCGCACTAAATAAATTATGTCAATGCTTTGTATTTGCACTTAGCAACTTGATTATATGAACGTGAAGCGGTTTGTAATGCAAATATCAAACCTTTGTATACAAATAAATAATGTTTTAAATCATACTCTTTGTTGTAAATATAAACTTTATATAACTGTTATAGTATAAAGTCTTATCTTTTAAAAATGCCACCTAATTTTAGTAATTTCAATGTATAAAGTACCGATTAAATTAGTATATTAATTTATTTATATGACACAGCTATATCACGAGCTACGATTATTGCCTTTAAGACATACGCTCCCATTCATTCTTACCGCTCAGCTGACTGACTGTTTTGCAACCGCATCTGCGTTAACATAAGGCCTCTGTCGGCCGCAAATACGCACTACACCACAAGCTTTGAATCATAGGCACATTTCGGTATCACGTACACTACAATATATAAATGACAGTACTTTCTATAATGAATATATGTATACAGCGGAATCAGAAATAATACGAACATCTTTTAGAGCACTTTAACGATTAAACATTGATTTGACTTAATATATGACTTCATGTTGACTGTAAAAATGTTACAACTTACAAGAAATATAAAGAGGAAAACATAACAGAGGAAAATTTTTAGTGTGCAATTATTTTCAATGTATCACAAAAGCATTTCACTATCATGACATAAGAAAAATAGAAACTTTTTTTTAAAATTTGCTTAAGTTGCTTAAAAATATAACGTGATACAGAAATTAATTATAATATAACAAAACAGAAAACATATCAACAAATTATAGGTCCGTTCCCATCAGACGTACGCGGCGCCCGAGTGGGGTGCCACTCTCGCGCATCGTTGACGCGTCAGTCGCGACCTATGTTATCGCCCATATGTTCCAACCTTTACAAATAGTTATCTAGATCGTCTTTAAATATATTTACGATTTATGAATTTTAGGTTACATTTTGTTGATTGTTCAAATAAAAGAAATCTCTTTTGCCATGTACACCATATATGTATGTTATTATATTATAACTATATTAGAAGTGAGTATCGGGTTAGATACTATTCCTACTATTATTATAGTATATAATAATAATTAACGCCCAAAAATTTTTATAATATTTACACATTTTATAAACGGTCGGTAAACAAATTTACAGCTTGTTTTACAAGTGCATCTAATTATAAACATTTTTTATAAATAAATGTCATCTTTTTTAAGTAGACGTGATCTAAAAAGATTAAAACAATATGCAAATATTACTTTAAAATTAGTGTACACTAAAACCTCAATTAGTGATAAAACACTGTTCCACTTAGGAATGTATAAATTGTAAAAAATCTCCTCATATCTAGTACACAAATAACACTCTCTGACAAAAGACACTCACGAAATATGAATTTTTATAAAATTGCTGTACTGTTTTTCACAATTGTCCTAACCACTAGTGTTTTGGCATTACCTGATCCGAAGTGGAAGGTGTTTAAAAAAATCGTAAGTGTCATCAATTTTTAAATTTGTTATTTGGCTTAAATTTTAACAGTATACGAAGTTTTCCGGCTCCTAAAACGCGATGAGAAAATTAAATTCATGACTCAAAGTGGATTTTCTCAAAGACTTAATACATACAAGGCTTTGATAAATTATTAATTCGAATAAAATTTGTTTTGATATTCAATTTTACTCAGTATATTTTAAGAAGTGCTTTGGAGGGATGTCTTTGTTTGACGGCATACATGTTATTATAAAAATAATTTACAGTTTTTATATATTTTCTTATTTTGTTAAATAATTGCGGCAAAAATCAATTATTAAAAACACGTCGCTGGCTGAAGAAAAATCCTATTCAGAAAGAGACAATGTCAATTAAATTTTTATATGAGCCGCTTACGTACTCTTCTGGAGAAGTTTAAAAACTGGCTCTCTATCTGTCCATCACCAGGTTGGATCTCATTAACTACTAAAAATAAAAAATCATTATTGTGCTCCCAAACAAAAATCTAATAATGGTACGGATCTTCGTGATCGAACCCGATCAGTACCTTCAATACCTTATTAAATTTTTATAAATTCCTTTAACCCGAAACAGTAAAGTATTAGCCGAAACTCGAACCTAGAATCTTGTCGAAATCAGTATACATAATTTTAATTATTTCAGGAAAAAATGGGACGTAATGTTCGAAACGGAATAACCAAAGCGGGTCCGGCTGTTACTGTCCTGGGCCAAGCTACGAACATATATAAAGGATAGTTACTAGGTACTTATAATATTATTTCGAGTAGCTTATGTAGATAAGAATTAACATGTGACAACTGACACTCAAATTATCACATAATTGGGTCGTATTCATCCAAAAACAATATCTTAATATTCATCTCAAAACAGACATACTATCATAACGTAGCATAAAAATAAATATTATTTCCTATACTATTACAAGCGATAAAAGTATATATTTTTCATTTAATACATTTGAAATAAATTATCAATATTTATTGTAGTTCTGGTTAACTGTTTTGGATTTACACGTAAGATATAGATATATACGGCGTTGGGCTTTTTTGTAGGCTTATTAAGTTTTTTTTATAATTATATAATTTACATAATTCCATCATACATTACATATGTATAATTCTATCTGTTTTAGCAACATGCAAAATAACTCGCAGATGAAGGTTTATACTTTATACCTTCTTGGTATTCTAGACAATATCTTTATTTGAATAGTATAATTTTAGATAAATTATAGTCTATATGATATTAAGCTATAATATTGTTCATTTTCGTTAAAATCCATTCAATCGTTTTTATGTCAAAGAGCTAACAAACACCCCTCGTTAATATTATTATGGGATTGTATCCTCGCTAACTTGTCAATGAAATATAAATAAGCATGAAATGTAATAAGTTTAGAAATAAATAACTAAATGAATTAATGATGCTAACGAAAGTATACTGTCCTTCTTCAACTAAGCGCAAACAAAATTTGAAAAAAGGAAATTAGTAAAAATTTCCATAAGTCTTATCTTAGTTTTGTATAAATAATACTCTAAATTTTTATTAAGAAATTGTTTGTTTATTTGAATCTATCCACATAAACAATGTATATTGTATGTATATCTATATGCATACTATTTATGTTATTTCCGTTTTAGTTTTTATTTATCATAGACTGTCAAAATGTCTGTTGACGTATATATTTATATCTATATATGTATATGTGTTGACTTATATAGAGTTTAATTAATGCTTGTAACGAAATATTATGATTATTTCATTTCAATTATATCTTTTGACTGTAATACATATATTTATTTGGATTTTTCAAAAATATATTTAATTAAAATTCATAAATGATTATAAATATTTATTACAATATTTTTTTTTAATAATACTAATCTTACAACGATTCTTATACAATAGTTCGAGTATTGGTGGCAGTAAGTACATATTTTTAATTAAACCAATATTTAAGTTTATAGTAGGTATGACAAAACTTGAAAACTCATCTTTGGTGGACGTCATAAAACTCAACATACACACTTTGTTATATGGGTTTAAGTCATAAAAAACGTTCTTCTAGAGTAAGATATCAGGTCGAGATCCAAGTAACCAAGATTAGGGTTATCTCTGTTCGATATTTTGGTATTGTCTCTTACTTTAAATAAATACTTATTTCTAAAATGGCATCCGTTTGGTCTACTTTCCTTTATAGATGGTGGCGGCTTGGCCTACCACTTGCACTGCCGGGCCAGCCTTGATGATACCATCACGAATGTTTTGGCCCATATGTTCCTGAAAAAATATTATATGTTACAACAAATCATACTAAAACGTTCGCTTTGTAGCAAGACATTTGATTTCGGAGCCTGGAGCCTTGTAAATAGTAGAATGGCAACGATGGTAGCCGTCCAATATATGAGAATGTAATAAGCAGCACAAACAGAATTTTTAGTTCTTTTTAAATAATAGTGACAAAAATAGTAATAGAAAAACTAACACTAAATATGGCCAAAATACTTTTTGTCTAGTACTTATGTTAGGACAAATTTTTATTACTTATACAGTAGATTGGAAATAAAACTTACAATTTTCTTGAAAATCTTCCACTTTGGCGCCGCCGACACTGAGCTCAAAGCCAACACGCAGGCTAAGACAAAGAAAAATAACTTTCCGAAATTCATGTTTGATGTTCTTTGTTAATAACAACTTATTCAGCGTATTGCTTCTTGTGTTGTGAAGATTCTTGCAATGCTCCTAGTTTATATTGCGTGTTAACAGCAAATATGGCAAACCACTCGAAAGATACATCAATATAAAATAGACTTTATAATAGTGATATTAAAGTTTGCAATAGATAACACTCGTCGTTTCGATCGTATTCATCCTCGTTGTGACGGCAACATTACATCTGCGTATGTAAGTTTAACGCCAAATTGTTCACGACCTTATTGCAACATCGCAAGGTATATATTAGCGCTGTATTATTTTGTAATAATATAGCAAATTGTTCGTGATAACTTGGGTCAGCAGGGAACTCCCGATTCCCTCTGAATTGTAATACGTTCATTTTTTCATTTATTCTCAGCATAGAAGTACGATAAAGAAATTAAAGATGAATATCACACAATCTATCAGCTTTTTTCTGTATGTGGTAACATTAGTGTATATTTAATAAAAATCGTGTTAGCGAAACGCAATTGTTTATTAAAAGTGAAAATTGTATGCAAAGTATTGACATACGGTTTTAAATCCTTAAGGGCATCGTGATGAACGAATGAACAAGAAAAAAATCAAATCTGTTAAAGGGGTTTTATTTAAATTTTTAATAATGGTGTAAACGAAAGGTTATTAAGCAACGAATTCCAGAAAAGCATCTGAAACCTGCATAATAATAGAAATAGTAAATAATAATAATACCGTTGTAAATTACGAAATTCTTTGTGTGATATGTGATGTGGAGTTAATGAGAGATAAGGATTAAAAATACCGAGAATGCTTATACGTGTAAGCATAGTTTTGTACAAATATTTAAATGTATTTTTTTGTTTTATATGTAAGTTTTCATTAGTAAATTTATATTTTTATAAGATATTTTATTATTCATTATTTTTATATATCACTAATTACCGTGATTTTAAATAGGCTTATGGTATCAGAATAAAGATACATATATGTCGTTTCGAATTATACAGAATGTATTCGGCTATGAGAGGAAGAGGGAAAGAATATGTGCCCGCACTGCTTTCTCTTACTAATAATCTTATATAAAAGTCTCGTGTCACGTTCCCATACTCCTCCGAAACGGCTTGACCGATTCTCATGAAACTTTGTGTGCATATTGGGGAGGTCTGAGAATCGGACAACATCTATTTTTCATCCCCCTAAATGTTATGGGTAGTGCACCCATAAATTTTTCATTTAATTTTTTAGACAAAATTTTTAGTTTCTATTTTTTTATGATACAACATACAAAAATACTTACAATCCTAAATTTTTACCCCCCTACGATCAACCCCTATCTTTTATTTATTAATTGAAAATTGAAACACATGTATGGCAAAACAACGTTTGCCAGATCAGCTAGTAATATGTAATAATAACTCCCGTTCGCCTCGCCCAATCACGCTATTCGTAACGCTTACGTCATGCGTTCGCCAACTTAGTCCTCCAGTCAAGCGTCTGTTAAGAAGTTTCACTTCAAAAATGTTGTCTCACAAAGAATAAAAAACCTAGTGCCGCCAGGTAAAGTATACGATTTTCCAATAAGTTCTACAATTTGTTGATAATTAGTAGTAGCCTTCTTTTAGGCATAGCAATGCCTGTGCCAGGAGACTTCGCTCTTCCACTAACAAAAGTATTTAAATTAAGTTACAAATTAACTATAAACTATTAACGCAACAATATAAGAATTAAAATATTTAAAGTAAAGTAAAAGAGTTAGTCCATTGCCTAATTTTACAAAAATACGGCTGAAACATTTAATGTATAAAACATATCAATAATAATAAGATAAGAATAGTACAACATTTTCCCTTTCCAAATATGTAAGATCTTTATACATCTATTATGCCGTACTTTGTATCCAAGTACAAAGCAAGATATTTTTAACCCATACGGCTGCATTTAATGTCAGTAATTGTATATTGTTACAACTATAGCACAATATTGAAATATGTAGCAAGCCAGAGTTTACCGTGGGTGAAGAAAATCTAGAAATCTCTTAAAATGACAAAAAATTCTCTATTGCATTTTCTTATTAAATTTCAGTTAGTTTTCAATAGGACGGGTTTTTTCTTCATTCATTAATAAACATTCTTTTTTCTAAAGAACAGCGCAATATTATTATAATTTTGGCTGAGTACAAGATGTTAAGGATACAAGGAAAACCAAAGAAAATAACTTCTTATTACAATTTATTACTTATTATTACAGAGCACACGCACTACGATTATCTATCTTTTTCATATCTCTAACGCCTCGTCGTTCTTAAAGAGCAAACAGTTTAAGCTCGTTTTGGCCGAAACACAAGACATTGAAGCAAATACATATTTAAAAGCTATCGTTTTTATTATGTATCTCAGTTGAAAATTCATAGGTGGGACCGACCAAAAGTGAGTATTCCAAAATCTTTGCACTTAATCTGAACTATACATGTAAAACCTAATACGACCTAAGCAGTTCGCGGCCCATGTAGGACTTGCAATATATTGTATAACATTCAAAGAACTTGTAATCCGCAGGTATATTATTCTTATTTTATTAAGGTTTATGAAAAAATATATTTCATAAAGTGAATTCGTATTGTTAAACATATAAATTGTCTGTCAGCATGTGTGTTAAGAATGAAAAGAAGAATCGAATGAATCTCGCAAAATCAACATTATAAATTGATGTTTCGAAATTTAGTTACTTTCTGACGCTTCTTCAAATTAATGTTAGTATTAATTTCTGTGTTTATTTACAACGTTTTAATTTCTTTCGTAGGGTAGTTTAATGTTAAAATTTGTATTACTTACACGTTACTACGTGTATAATATACCTATTGTAAGTGGAAGAGGAGAATTCACTGGCATTAGCATCTTTATGCAAAATTTATGGAGGACCAATATTTTTTTTTTGTAATTTTATGTATTATATAGAAACGAATCGCTACTTTATTCTAATAGGCTTAGAAAGTTTTATTTTGATTTGATGTTTACTTATACATAGGTAGGTATAAACAAAAATCATAATCATTGAAATTCATACATCATATTAAATACATTTTATTAATATAATACTATTATCTTAAGTAAAATAATATCGAGATTTGTGGTAATAAGTACAGATAACTAGTAGTTTACAAAAGAATCGATAACCTTGTTTTAACAATTTTTCTGAATAGAAGGAGAACTGTCTACTAACGAATTCCAATTTCATTATTCTACTTTTCGTAGGTAATAGCTTCACATTATAAGAATCGACAATCGATTGGAAGTTCGTTAACAGAGTACTCCTGATACACGTAATTAGTTAAAAAGCTTTGGTCTTGCATTTGTAATGTAAGTCTTTTGAATACGGCTTTTCTATTTTCCTTTATAAATGGTGGCTGCTTCGCCCACCACCTGCACTGCTGGGCCTGCTTTGATGAGACCATCACGAATGTTTTGGCCCATATGTTCCTGAAAAATATTATAGTTATTATTAGATAAGAATGAATAAATTTTAAATATACGATTGATATTTTCTATAGAATTTTCATAATTTGATAGAACATAAACATAACTTAATAAGTATAGTATTATTGGTGTACAAAATCAATTTGCTAACTTAATTTCGGAAAACATAGTTACAGTAGAACTTACAATTTTCTTGAAAATCTTCCATTTTGGTGCCGCCGACACCGAGCTCAGAGCCAAGACGCAGGCGAAGACAAAGAAGAATAGTTTTCCAAAATTCATTGTATATGATGCCTTTCCTCCTTTGTTACTAACAACTTATGAAGCGTGTTGCTTGTTGTATTGTGAAGATTCTTGCAATGTTCCTAGTTTATATTGCATGTTAATGACAAACATAGCAAACCACTTGAGATGACATATTTATTAAATGTAAACTTTATGTCAATAGCAATAAAGTTCTTAATCAAAATGACTCAACGCTTTAGACGTATTCATCCTCATCGTGGCGACAAAATTACGTCTGCGTATACAAACCGAACGCTGAGTCATTATCGACTTTAACTATAAAATAATACAGTTCATAATAACACTATATTGTTTAGTAAGAACATAATAATTTGTTCGCGATAACCGGGGTCAGTTGGGAACTCCCGACTCTCTTTGGTAGAGTGAATCCCTCGAAGATATTACGGTTAATTACTCTGCGTCATTATTTAGTATGTATATTGTCTGTAAGATATCGTTTTTGGCCGTATACGAGAATGTTTTGGATTTCTTCACTCAAATATTCATATATTTTAATATTGAATGAGCAATTTATTATATTGTAAATAAATGTTGTCGCGTTTTTGATATCGATCGATAAGATTTTCTATTTAATGAACTGAATAAGCGTTTAATATACTCTTAATAACTTTATCTACGCTAATTACCTCACATTATAGTAACTATATCAACCGAGTTACATTTACTCATAAAGTAGTAAGTCCGTTCCATCCTAAATGATTACCACTACTTGCTTAAGTAGCTTATTGGTTAGAAAATTATGCTGATGTTGTGGTGGGAAAAGAATTATATGAGTTCTTAAAGTAAGCCTGTTTTGGTTTTGTATATAAGGGTTTGTACTGAGGTACTAAGGTACTAAAATGAAACTTCTTAAAATAAATAACGTCATCAATTACCATGTTAATCTAATTACAAACAAAAATCAAAACTCTATAAATTAAACCCCATATATTCACCTCTTAAATCGTCACATGAAAAATCTCAATTCATGCCAAGAGATAAAAGAAACAATGTCATAATCCGGAAAATTTATTTAACCGTAATAAAGTGAGGGTTCATTTGAATAACGGAACTTGAAAGGGCTTTTTGTTAAATTTGCGTTGAAATTTGCGTTGCGTTGCTTTGAAATGTGACTGACATATTTCAGTGAAATGTACAATTTTCATTGTAATGGTGACTTCATTAATTAGCCAAAGTAAATAGTTTAGCATATTTCATACATTTAGACTATTGTGATAAATCGTACGTTTATTTTATATATTTTCGGAAAAATGAAATCGCCTAACGGCCTAGTTACTAGGCACGCAGCTGTGAACTCTTGCGTTCGAATCCACTCTGTCAGACAACATATTATACAGCATTCCGAGACCACGAAGAAGTGACGGCTTTTTGTCCAATTCTATCTACGATGAATTATTCTGCCATATGAGTATTGATTGCGCAGATAGAAAAATCCATTGGCGTACTTCATGGTAGAGAATTAAACAAATCTCTATAATCGAATAATACTTTTATTTGCCTAAAACACAATTTATTCTACCCTCAACCCTTAAGTACGCTAGATGCTTGTCCGACTACGGCAACAGCTGGTCCTGCCTTTATAATTCCATCTCGTACATTGCGGCCTACTTTTTCCTGTAATAATTTATTATTAATTACGTATAAATATTACATAAATATTAAAAATCAAGAATATTAAAGAGTTCTGGGAATGAGTAGTCTCAAGTGTGTGTGTTGTTAAAAAATAGAATCTTCAAATTACAGTACTTAAGGTTTTTGTTGATTAAATTAGCATATTTGACTCAAAAATAAGTTAAGTTTTAAAAAAACAACAAAATCAAATTATTTTTAAAGGTACGATTCCCATACAAGTGGGTTCTAACCCTAAAATAGAATACCCTCCTCCTATGGAGCACGAACACAGTATGAATACGAACAAAGAGGTTTCTATAATGTCGGTAAATGTAAATAATTCCCTATGTAACTAGTTAAATTAATTAAAAGTTTTAGTCTGCAATCGACCGTGTTTCATTGAAAACATATTATTACAGTTTCAATGAATTAATACATAGTTTTAAGAGCCAAATTTTATCTTTTCTTTAAACAAAGATCAAGTTTAATATTTTTAGAAATATAACAATCAATACGTACGAGTTTCTTAAAAACCTTCCATTTGGGACTAGCTTGTACACTCATAAGCAATATGCAAGCGAAAACAAAGAAAAATATTCTTGAAAAATACATTTCAACTGGTGTTATTTAAACACTATCATAGTCTTCGCGAAATCTTTGATTTATATATGATATTTCACAAATTAATACACATTTGATATTAAATGTTTACAGAATATTCAACTTTATACAATTGTTATAAAGGTAATTTATTTCTGTTAAATGTTAGTGATAACAGTGATTCCCCAATTGAGGTGTAAAGAGTTGACTATATCTCTTATCTATATGCTTAAGAATTTCCAAGAAATAACCGATTCACAATTTGACTTTGTTTTAGCTTTGCGGTTTCAATGCCGACAATCTGCAAAACAAAAACTCGATACTACAGTCTTGTCTACACCTAAATAGAACGTATATATATTTGACAACGTTTCCTTTGTATCGACGTGAAATCGACGTTTTGAAGAGTAAAATAAGTATTTAAATGTTTTGGAGAAGTTGTGGTGATCTCTAAAGCTTAACTAATATGTATATATGTGTGAACGAGCTTCAAAACAATACAGTATTACTATACTATATTATACAGTTTAGAAATTGTACTGCACATGATTTGAAGCCTTCTATACTTTCACTGAATAAGTTTCCTACACGCTAACGATAAAAATATATTATTGTGATTGTTACACCAAAACCTCCGAATTATAGAGCGTTGGCGTATTTAGTACGTATTTATCGACCGGAAAGTGTGTTAAACGCATGTTTTTCCTTAAAATTTTGGGAATTTGCCAATTTTTTGTGTTCGCACGACATTTCGGACAACTAAGTTGGATACCGATAAAATGTTTTATATATCATAAATGATTTTAAGTACTTGAGCATTACATTACATCATAGTAACAGCTATATATAAATATTTCCAAATAAACTACAGCAACTTTATTCAACATAGGAATTTAAATAGTAATTACGAACACATTGCGGAAATAACTTTCATTAAATAACGCAATTAATTATTCGATTACAAATAATTAATTGTCGATACCGTCAGTGAATCCCCTTGTCAATTATATTTAACAACAATATTAAACCACCAAAAGCATTCAAATAAGTTTGACAAAAATATCCTTTAACGTTTAATTAAACGATTTAAAATAAATAAATATGAATATATGATCTGTAAAAAATAAAATTATGGAGAATTTGAATAAAGAATATGTTTTTTGTTGTATAAATTCCGATATTTTAAAGAAGATATGAAACGTGACTATATAATTTAAATCTGAATCAGCGGGTCATAGCAAGGAACCTCTTGAAAAATCGTAAAAAGGCGTTATACGTCTTAAAACATCTGAAGCATGACGAAAGAAACAGATGGACTGACTACGGTAATTGAAATACATGGTCAAGTAAGAGTTGGTAGAAACAGATACTGGTAGATTTTGCAAAAAACAAAAGTTGAAAGACTGCGTTCATTATGAGACCCGTTCACAACGCTCGCAATGCGCGAAGATGCTATGACTATGTCGACAAATGCACCATCCTACTCAACATAATTAATAAATTAAACATCAATGTACAAAATCTTTAGATTTATAATTATGAAAATTTGATACTACTTGAAATATAATTGATTGATAAATATCAAATTAGATTATCCTTTAAGTTAACAATCTGGAGCAATTTAAAACGATAAAATTATTTAACTTAATCTTCAATGATATTTACTAATCGGTTGATCTAAAAAGATATATATTTCTTCTATTTGACATACATTTCTTATATCATTCGTGAATGCAACGCATTTGTAAGCCAATTTTCGCTAGTACCTGAAAAATGAGATATACTTTCTGATTTCTTAACTCTTTGTATGACTAGCTAATCCCGATTTTGAACTCAAGAGCCTGTGAGCTCTATGACCCCTGGACAGATACGAGGTGAGGTAAGGAAAGGTTAAATTATACGTAATTCACTGACATCTATCTGATTTTTGTATATTTTTACAGATCTTCTGAAGAAGCACCGCCAGTGTCTGACCGTTTTAATGAGCCGTGTGTCAAACGATTTTGTATAAAAATGTACTTGTTTTAAAATGTTTGAAAAATGTTTAATTTTAATAATTATTTTCCACTAACCAGACAAATTGTAATGATTAAAATTCCTATCACAAAATTATTCGGATATGCGATGCGTGCGTATCCGAGCCATATTTTAATAGATTATATAATTCTATATTCTTTTTTCAAACCTATGTATAATGAAAGGAAGTTATTAGTGATCAAACTTCTTACACATAAAGTATTTGTAATAAAGTACTCGAATACGGAAGTGTATGACAAACTTACAGAGTCGTTACGTGAAATGGGAGAAATTTAAATGGCAAAATTAAACTTGTAATTAAATTACGACGCTGACTCTATGAGAAATTTAAATGCCTGGTTAATTTTAGTGAACGCATTACAGTGACAACGGTTTACTGGGTAAGCGAATACTTAATTTCTGTTCCTCAAGACTTAATTAATGTCTTCCTAATTGTAATTAAATGAAAAGGGAAAATCTGGATAAGTTGCTCTCGAACCGACTTACAATAGAACTCGCATATCAATTCAGAATCTCTAGGGGATTGTAGTTCATAGAAATCTTTCATGCAGGCGTTTTGTTGGTTACGTTAAAATATATGTATATTAAAACCATATTACAGATGGATTGTAGCATTCTTAAAATTTTATTTTTCACATTTGAAATAAACAGAGTAAAGATTTTATTATACATAAGCTTATACATATAGTTGAGGGGAAGAATTTTTTGATGAAATTCTTACTCCTGTAACATTAAATGCGGCACCCGAATGCCCTCGACACGCAAATGTGCTAAGAACATTTCAAAAGTTAACATTACCTTTTACATAATACAAAATTTAAATAATATTAGTCACAGGTGTGTATCATCACGACCTACTTTCTATTTCAAATTTGCGAGAAACTACAAATTCCCAAACCTATGATCAGTGGAAAGTGCTTGATCTACATGTGAAGAGCCGATATGACCCAGCCACTAATAATAGTCATCTACGAAGTCTACCTTGAAGAACCTGGATTTGCAAATGTGGTTTTCTATTGTGGTTATATTTCAGCCAGTTCACTTTAAGTTCGATTGCAGTGTGACAGTTTAAATCAAATGAAGCAATTTAGAACCGAAGTGTCGTCCGATTTTATGGTTTAAAACAAAAGCTGCCAACGTAGAATTTAGGATAATGGAGGTGCTAAAGCGAAGTACTAAACTATGGAAAATTTACTGTTAAATGTCCCTAAGATTATCGAGTTCAACAAACAATAAAATAAATATATATGATTATTCTTCAGGGTATGACATTGTTATCGTTCTTCTACTATAAGCACTACTATTTTTGCACACAAAATAAATTTCTATAACTCCACTAATAAAACTGAACATTTTTGTTACGAAAAATAACGTTCGCCTAGAAAACGATTCGTGTTGCATTAAGCCTTATCAGGGGAAAAATGAAATCAGATTATACAAAATTATAGGAGTTGCGTGTTCTGAACACGAGTAAGGATTAAAAATCATTTCATTTGATATTAGGAGATGTTTATCGTTACATTTTGCGTGGACAAGGCTTATTACAGTTTTTACAAAATATTTTACATAAGGCTTATTATAAGGATATGGGAAAGGTATCTGACGTCATAATTTACTAGGTGCAAATTGTACAAGATTAAGTCCATTATAGAAACTAATTATTTTGGAATATTTTTAAATACACGACAATTACGTACATAAGAAGACAAATGAAGTTTAATGCAAAGAAAAGAACAATTTATATTTGACGGATATATTATCGCAACTACAGTAAGTATTTATTATTCAAAGACTTCGGTAATTGTGTACAAAATGATTTTTCTAAGAATTTAACCAGATAGCATGTGGGTCGCTTATAAATTCACATGTCCATTACTCTCGAAATCGGATTTCTACTTTACAAAATGCTGAAACAACGCTTTTGTTCGATGTACTGCATATCGTTGAAAAGCGAATGAAAACTGTGTATTCAATGAGAAACAACCAGCTTAAACCGCAACAGCTTAAATTAAGCAAATCGATGAGGCAAGCTACTACTTGGATATATCATATCGTGTTTAGACTTCCGTCCTTTTGTCTGAATGTAAATAAATTACTTTAAAGTATTATATGCTTGCCTACAGTTTTTTGAAATTTGTGAATAAAAAAAATATCTACATTAAAGTGTGATATTACGCCGCTAAAAAGGACGACTTATATTTCGACACTCTCATGGGAATACAATTTATAGGGTATTTATTTTCCGTTGACCTAGAACTCTGAAATTTGTGAATAATATCGCCTTTTTCAACAGTATAGCGAGATATACTAAAACTATAACTTTTCCGGGAACAGCCTTCACAATTTTGAATTGAGTTCGATTGACATGTTTCATGCAATGTTTCGTGAAGTAAAACTTCATTGGCACCAGGTTAAATAAATTATAAAATTTGTATAGAACTTCTGTGGTCTGTCTATTCGACACGTACTTGTCCGGATTTAAATTTTCAGGCGAGTCAAGCCTCATTACATTATACATACGCATTCTATATTACTTAATACGTTGACTACATATAACTGTATTATTAAAATTTTAAACTACGAGTATGTTGTTTAATCATATGATATAGATAATGATACCCCATTATGCATAGATCGGTCCAATTCGATCGGTGTACTCTTTTAACTAATGTAATCTTATCTAGCATACCTTGACTACATTATTACGACTTTATTTAAAATAGTCCACTTGTGCGAAACCTTTTGGATGACTTTTGTCCTTCGCTAACCAAGACTGCTTACAATAAATCAGAAGAACAGAAATGTATTAAAAAGAGTTAGTATAACAAAGAAAAACATAAAACACTATACTTATCTAAGTTAATAATGTCAAACTAAACTAACTTAAACAACTCAAAAATCCCTAACTTAAATTCAAGAAGTCTCGAAAATCGATTAAAACAATTAAACCCCTCGTAGGTCTTTGTTTGTGAAGCTGAAATGTTTCCAATCCATTTGCTGACACTTGCCTAAAACTGCGCCTAATGAACTACAAGTTGAAATGTTTGGAAATGATAATATTTCATTGTTTATTGTTAGTGCTAATGAAATATCATAAGGTATTAATCTTCGTCTGTGAGTACACGTACGTCAAATAACGCTAACATTATAACGGCTCACAAATAATAAATGTCTTGTTACTATAATGCACCTGTCAACAAAAGCTTATCACCAAATAAGTGGACTATGACGTGAAAGTCAAATTAAATGAATAAATTATCCATAATTTGGATTTATAAAGACAAAAACTGAACGGTAAATATATACTTTTACGTTAAATGTAGAGTTTACTATAATGAAAACAAGCTAAAATGGGTGTTAAGGGGGAAATGAAATGTAAATCGAGGAATAGAATTGTTCTCTGTTTTTGTTGTTCGAGCTAATCTTCGAAGTTGTCATACTAAGTCAATTATTTGTGGTGGTCATAACGGTCTGATTATAGATGGCGCTGGCACTTTTTAACAAAAGTTTTTAAACAGTAAGATATAAACCAAGCAAGTAATTTTATAAATGATAGACATAAAATTGTGTGAATGCTATTTGCACAGATGGACCTCTTTTTAAAGCTGTATATTTTTAAGATAAAAAAGAGTATATTTTTACGGAAATCGTTCAGCGGTTAGTTACTTATAACGGAAAATAACTTATAATAATAACATTTTAGAGTTATTTTTATAAGTTAAGATTTTCGTATGTCAAGTATTTTTTATCATAATTAAAGAATTAATACAATTAACATTATAAATGTTACATAAGACTTGCGTACAATTGGCTTTCTTATGTTTCTATAGACAAACTTTAAATGCGACGAGGAATTATAAATAGAACGGTCTGAAAAGCGATAAATGAATTGGAAATGTAGGAGTAGAAGTTTCAATCCTCGTCACAGTCAAAGCAATTTGGTCATTGCATTTTTGTTTTTAGTCAAACGCAGATTTGGTTATGTTTTCTCGTGAAATTTTATAACATTTTGTAAAACAACAAGGCGATGAAAATGATCAGTAAATAAAGTGAATCGCCTTACAGCTATGTTTAAAAAAAATCGGAGACCAAATAAAAGAAGCCGCCTCACATCTATCCGATAAATATTGACGTGGTTAGAAGGTAAAAATATTTCATTTTTTACTGCCATATGCAGCATACACGGCCAAGCAAATATTTCTCGGGCTATTGTCGAGCAGTGCCGGAACACTTTTTTGTCAGAATTCGAGCCATTACATCGTAATGTCGCGAACTGTGGTAGACTAAATCAGCAAGTGCTCAACAAGGCGAGACGGTATTTGACAGCGGGGCACCACTTACAACTCTAAAAAGTGCAAATTCAGAAAAATCTCTGAGCGCAGCTCGCCATTACCAGCTTCTTCCTCTTGATCGCATCCAACGAATAATGGTTCGAATCGTAGACGACCAGTCACATTCCAAGCGGTTTGATACATTGTCGTTGCGTAGAGATCAAGTATCTCGATATCATCTATCGCATTTATCTTGAATAGTGTTCGGTGAAACTTTTCCAATTCATACCTGCAGCTGAATTCCATATTCGGACATATGGGTGGAATTTCCTGCGGCGTTCCACAACTGAGTGCTTGCTGCCGCGCACCATCGCTATGTGACCTTAAGTCTCTTCACTTGTGATTGTGTCACGCCAGAATACTTACTTGTATTTTCTTTTTGATATTTTGGACAATTCAGAAAATATGTTATTTTGTTATTTTTTGCGTGCCTGCAATCATTGTGCAGCAACCGAATAAATTTATAACACTTGCACCTTGACTTTATTCAATTCTCGGTATTATAAATTTATAAACACTGCGTTTGTGATTACGGGGACTGTAAACTCTACGTCCTTATTTTACTAGTCAATGATTTGATTGTCTGTCGACTGGCCCTCTGACTAGCAGAGATTCCAGTGTCACATATGCAGCCTTGGATATAAAAGAGATATTTTATGCCTATTATCGATTCGTTAAGCGAAATTCATTTAGCGGAAAGAAATATCTTAGGAAACGAAATTTTCCTACATGTTATTTACGACCGAATTTTACTTTCACATATGAGTCGAAGTTGGCGATTTTCAAATTAACTGGTCACAACCACTTTCTCCGCTGACGTCACCACAAAAGTAACAATTTATAGTCATGGATGGCTTATAGTCAGGAATACTAAATACATAATTATTACAATGGTTAAATTGGTTCTCGGTCTCTTCGTCGGTACACCGGGGTATCATTTTCGCTGTATGTCAATTTCTATACGCTGTGTGATATATGCATTAGCATTGGAGTTAACTGGCAAAGAAGTTTTAATAAAAGTATGGATGTATCGGTAACGTGTGATTATAGTGTAAAGAATGTTAATTTATATTTTGTAACACATGAAAAACGTGAAATTTACCTTCTCTTTCGTTATCAATAGGGATTTCAAAATCATTGACGCATTTTTTTTTTAAACAAAAGAAAACTAACTACAACCTATTAGCGCTTCGGTCACCACCCGGACCGCTATAATGTCTTTAAAAATTTATAAATATGTAATTATATTTTTTGAGTAGTCTTGTCAATAGGTATAATACAAACTACAATAGCTTATATCTGAGCTAACCGATTGTGTGTGATATAAATATATAAATCAATAATATAAATGTTACCTTAATAACACATTCATTTATAGTAAAAAACACTTTTCTTGCGACAATGAATTCTTGTAATATAAAACCCAAAATCTTTCTAAAGAATACGCGACATAAACAATTCCATTGCGCCAACAAGTTTAAAAGAAAACCGATGAAACTTGACTTAAATCCTTCAACTAGAAAATATATTTCAATTGAATTAAATTGTTTCCCTTTTCCTAATGCGAAAAGTTAGTAGCGACAATTCCTATTGTCCTGCGTGGTGGGATTTGTTACGGACTTGAGATTACATTTTTTGAATTTTATGTGAACTTGAACGGCGCTTTTCTTAAATCTATATTTAATCGGGAAATTAAAAGGATGCTCATCTGACGCTAATGAAGAAGCGGATTTTTTGGAATTGATTTTCTCTTTTATTGACGTTATGGCGTATGACCTTTACACAGTCGTGATACGTGAATATCGCTCAGTTGAGACTCGACTTACACCGTGCTAGAATTTTGTATTTATTAACATTCTGAATTTGATTATAGTATATATATATATAGTAACTTAACCATGTATTGTTTAATTTTTAGACATATATCTAATACACACGAACTTCGTACCGCCTTAGCGTAGCTTTGATGCACTATTTTTATATTGTATAGTTGACCTATCTTATTTCGTATTATAAGAGGGAAAGGGAGGGGTAGAAAATAAGCCACGATCTCTCACTCTCATACTTGAATTCGTTCTGCGCGTTTTTTAATGCAATATCAAATGTATATTTTTTAATATTCCTGAAAGATTTTCTTAATATTTTTTTCCGTAAAACCATCCTTGACTTCCACAAACATTTGAAAAAAAAGAATTATCGAAAATGGCTCAGCCATTTTCGATAATTCAGTCAGACACGTGATGCCGTGACAACGCGAAACGGGTTTCATTTTTATATATATAGATATAAGATTCTCGTGTCACGGGGTTCGAACTTGAACTTGAACCGATTCTAGTGAAACTTTGTGAGTGTATTGAGTAGGTCTGAGAATCAGCTAACATTTTTCATCCCCCTAAGTGTTAAGGGTAGTCCATCCCAAAATTTATTATTTATTTTTTAGACAAAATTTTTAGTTTATATTTTTTTTATGATACAACATACAAAAAAATACATTCCTAAATTTTCACCATTCTATGATCAACCCTTATTTTTTATCTATTAATTGAAAATTTAAATCATATGTATGGCAGAGCAACGTTTGCCGGATCAGCTAGTATCTTATATAAAAAATTCTCGAGTGCGTAATTGAACAGCTCCGACACGTCACGACCGATTTTTATGAAATTTTATATGCGTAAACAGAAGGTCCGATTTATTTTTCATCCCTCTAAATGTTAAGGGTGGTCCCCCCCAAATTTTTTATATTTATTTGGACAAAATTTCTTATTTTTCTATTATACAGCATACACAACCCTAAAATTTTAACCCATCTACGATTGCTAGAAATCACATGAATCGCAAAACAACGTTAACCGGGCAACTCACTAGCTAATACATACATACTAAAACTGTTTGATAAAAATATGTATTACTGTCACAAATTGCAAAACGTTGAGGGAAGCCTTTGAAGCGATATTTTTCGATCATTGGTTGGTATGTATTTTTAGTAGTTCGTCGATAATACCCTCATTCTTCTAATTGTATTCATATAAAAATGTAACGTGTCTAAAATAAATTCATATACCTTCTGACGGCGAAAGCAATTGTTTACCTCAGAAATTAGTTTCATTTGAACACACATTATTTCTTGGAAATTTTCTTTCGATTTGAGAACATGAATGAAGCAATTAAAATTAATTTATTACACCAAAAGGCTTCCGTTGTGTTGAGCGTTTTCAATTTTTCACTTGTACAGATAAATAAATAAGCTGCATCATATTTAACGAAGTATTTTACGTTTATTGAATTTATTTATTTACGAAATAAAATTATGGAGTTATGGAATGTAGTCATCATCACCGATTGTGATTCCGGACAATCAAATGATGTAAGAACTTGATGTAGGAACCTATATCATATATTGACTTTATATATTTGCCGAGACGAAAGTGCTAAAACGTAGTCGAGCAAAAAGGCTCACCAGTCTTACTCCATTCGGGTTTCAAAGACCTGTAACATCTTCGTAAAAAAATCACTTTATTCAATTGGAGAATTGAAACGAGTGATTTAGGAATTATAAATTATTCCCAATTTTACGTTACATTAGCCTAGAAATATGTGCAATTTAGTTTTAACATCGACACATAAGAAACATGTTAATCACTTGCTTTTCTCCGTAAAATAATTTAAGCGTGATTCTTTTTCTTCTAGTTTGGTTCTTCAAGTTGACATGTGCTTTTGGCAATCTCGTGTTATCAAGCATTATACGAAAAAAACAGATTTATATCAATTTAAAATTATATGAACATGTGTTTATGTATATACTTTTAAAACGCCTGTCGTGTGTATGCATCCCAAAAAATAATGGTAACTATTTAATAAAATGTCTGTCAGCATACAATATATTTTTTTCCTTCACGATGAAATTGAAAATTTATGTATGTAACGGTTAAAATACCTGAGTCGTCCCTCAAACAACTATACTATGGCACATCTTAAATTAACATGCTAATAGATTTCTAGAAACTCACGCTTTCCAAACATCTGCATTCCGCTGCCGGTTTTGTTTAAATTCGATATTCAAAAAATACTTTCGATCAGATTACTATTGAACCAATTTTGTTGATTTGATTAATACCTTTCTAGTGTTATTCTATTAGAAAAGTCAATGCCTCACATTTTATTAGAATTTATTAGAGTGAAAGACTTCAATTTGAATGTCGACTGGAAACGTTGACGCCTGAAAAAAATCCAGCTTGATAAAACACATAAAACAAGGAATACTGGCTAGACTCACATGATAATTTTATCATAAAAACTATGTAGTAACCAAGACAAATATACTTCAAAACAAAAGTTAAATATGATTGGGTACTTAACTATTTAAAAATTATAAATTACTATAAACCGGCGAACTTCGTACCGCCTTAGCGTAGCGTTATTTATTTAATAATGGGTTATAGTTGACCTATCTTATTTCAAATTATAAGATAAAGAGATAAAATAAGCCACGACTCTCTCACTCCCCCATGAATTTGGATCGATGGATTTTAAGATGTATAATAAATAATATTTAATCATTGCATTAAAGGTTTTCTTAATATTGTAACAGTAAGAACCATCCTGGACTTCCACAAACGTTAAAAAGAATTATCGAACGGTTAGTTCAAACGTGATGCCTGACAACGCGAAACATGTTCATTTTGTATATATAGATATATTAATATTTTTTTCACAAATTAATAAATGGATTTTATGGATTTTAAGAACTAAATAATATTCCATTGCAATCGGGAGTACAAGCCTAAGCAAGAGGTACTGTAATTTTGTTATTAGAATAAAAAAATGTGTTTTAATTCCTAGATATTCCACGTCTCGGGAATAACCCGCACAGGGAGGCTTTTCAGAATAAAAGTATATATTATTTCTCCTTTAAAAATTTAACAACCAAACAAGCTTGAGGACTTTATTTTATCAGAAACACACTTTACTTTTTTTCCAAAGTTTTAATTAAATACGGTATATATTCTGTGCCAGTTCGTTTGATGATTAATGCCATCTTGTACGTAGTGACTTTATCTGACTTGATCCAATAATATAGATGATGATTCAATAATATGGAGGATTCTGTTAAAAAAATAGTGACATTATATAGTTTCATATATTATAGAAAACTTACACCCTGCTGGATGGAAATTGTTATAAGTTAAAAGACGAAAAGCATGAATAACGAAATATATTACGCATATAAACATTTTCTAACCAAGTTTGCATATTGATTTCATCAAATAAGACTCAAAATCAACAAAAGTAATAACTTGATTTTCTTCGTCTTATAAATTTCCAATTAAAACGAATGTTAATAAAATTATAAACGTTAACAATACAAATAGGAAATACATACAATGACTCGACACACTTCACTTTGGATTCGCCTTCTGCGCAACTGCATTTTATACCACAGGCCAGATTTGTGTTAACATTATATTTAAATATTTTGTATTTAATCCTTAAACAAATCCCTTTTTATTGAAGAGAACATTAAACAAATAAAAAAAAGCAATTTTTATGTAACAAAATTAATAAAAAATCAGAAAAATTCTAATATTGTACGAAGCAGCACATGTTCGTCGTCAACAAAAGCCCAATAGCAAGAGGCTGACGAAATATGGTTGATACAATCAACCAAATTTACACCGAAGAAATATCTTCATATATTAGACTATTATATATGCTGTGTTGACAATCATAGTCCACCCAGAAGTTCTATTTTTCTTTTTTTTTTTTATCAAATTTACACCTACAAAATTATGTATCATTATCATTCGAATTTATAATTGCTTCTGAACTTTACTGACCTGGACATAAATAAATCGGCCTTTTGATATAGGTGACAAGGAAAATAATGTATTTTCTCATCTAAAATTAACCAGAGGATAACAAAAATAAAAAGAAATGCGTCTGACATGAAAATTTTCATTGTTAGTTTATGAAGCAACAGAGTGGAAAAGATACCATTTGACTTTTAGACAACTAGTTGTGCCCTGTGATTTTATTCATGTTAATTCAGTCATAGCGTACATTTACTTAGCATGTAAGCGTATATTTACTTACCTATGTAAATTGAATTCTCAATAAAAACACATTTATATTTATATTTAAAGTTTATATTTATAAATTTTTATAAAGTTTAAACTGGCAGCCATATCCTGCATGCAAAACAATCTTACTGTACTAATCTTATCATAATACTTTTAATACACTTAAAAGATATTAAATATCAGGTATACTTAAAATTTAGAATAGACGTTTCAAAATGGTCAATTAAGTACCATTAGCGTTCTCCCAAAAAAATGAGCTTTTCGTTGAAGCTGGAGCGAATATTATTTATTTTTAAAATTAACTGTCTAGACATGAATCATCAATGTTCCTAGAATATCTTCTCTGCAGATTTCATATGTTACGAATATATTAGAGTGGTAAGAAGATATTTCTTGTAAGCACAGAGGGAATGTCATCCTTGGCAAGTATCACCTACAGACATCGCCGTCAATATCACACAAGAGACCACACTTTCCCACGTCATAACGGAGGTCCGATTATCATAGCTCAGGCAAATAGGAAATCACATAATCTTTTTTCATTACCTAATTTTGATCAATTTACATTGAAGGCATTCTAAACCATTTTTTACAGATATCAAAAATACCCAAATGTTTATAAATAATACTATAATTGATAAGTGTATTATTTTATTTTATACGTTACAGCGTTCTGTGTACCAATCTAGATGATCGAGGTATCAAATGATTTGGCTGTGCCACAAAATGGTGTCATTGAAAGAGAAAGGGTTATGTAATAATTGATAGTTTTCAGATTAATAGCCGAATTTCATAAGAGATTAAAAATTTTTGCTCAGTTATTCCTTTGTAAGTCGATGGTTTATAAATCTGTATACTTTAAATTTAAAATATACCACATATTATTTATTATTGAATTCGGCAACAAATAAAAACCAAATACTAACAAGAAGCAACCAATTTTCCAAAGAAATTTTGTAAAGATTTCTTTGCCGAGCAAAATAAGAAAAAAATGTATATACTTTAAAATAACAGAGCAGAATGTTTTTGTGATAGATCTACACGTATCCGTCAGTATAAAGTAATACAAAGAGGTTAAGAACCTCGTTTCTCATTGAAGTTGCAATTCATGGGCAAGGCGAGCCGTTCACTTGATATCTTGTTTATTTTTAACCTATTTGAGAGAAAAGAGAACGCAATTTGATAATTCATACTTAATATACGTTATTACTGTACAAATGAAAACCCGATGAGATGAATATGTATCCAAATTCAAAAATATACGTTTATAAACAGTTTTCCTTGATCTATTTATTTAAATATATTATATATATTAAAATATAAAAAAATCTGGAGGACATGAAAATTGCTTGCATATTATATAATTGGTCCACAGGTGAAATTCGAACGTTTCCTTTAAATGTCGTTTAGTCTAAATACATAATTTACAAAATTGTATTAGGTAGCTTTTAAAACGAAAATTTGCCCCTTGTGTTTGTAATCTCTCATAATTGAAATTTCTGAAAAGGTTTTATCACGAAAACATCAAAATATCTTTATGAACTGTTTTATATTCTGTTTTCGATACAATTTTCCCTATTTACAAAAAACGATGTCAATAATATAATTGTATTTTTATGTCTTTCAATTTTGTAATGATAATTAATTTGTTTGTCCGCCCTAAATGTCTGACAGCCAAACAGCATGACAAATGTAAGCGATTTTGTACACACGGTAACCATGGCAACAGGCTACTGGTACTGGTACTAACTAGACCACGTTGTTTGACCTCTTTTTCATTTGGATAATCTTTTATTTTCTAACTCTTCTTTTAGTATGTTGTAACAACGTTGTGGCTTTATAGTCACATACAAGCCACCACAATAGAAAGGTACATAATGAATGTAATAAATGATTACTCAACTAAGCCCTAGTAAGGTAACGGCATTATTATACATTCATCGTAAAAACCGAAACAAAAAACGTTTACTTTCACTTTCAAACACAACTGCGCATACAAATCTGAACGCGACTTTTACGATTTTATTACGACTAGTTTTTTATTGTTCACGTGCCTGCATCTAGTTAATTGTAGTTATTAATCACGTAAAGCAACTAAAAATGCGATAATTTTTTGAATCGAATACGAACGAAGCTGAGCAGGGGGGATACAATTGACAGAATTCCCAAACAGTTTACCTTGACATCAACGCTTCTCTGTGTCTCTATTTAAGACGTTGTTCTCTAAAAGGTTCAGGACGAGGAGCCCATGGACATTGATAGCATGATACAATAAAACAACAAAAAAAATACCAAATTTATTTTATTATTCGTAATATAGAGTATACCAGAATTAACTAAAATTATGTATTAAAACAAACGGGATTAAGATAAGGTACCAAAATACTGTTCTTAAAAATAAAATTATATTTTGAAAATAGAACGGAAGCAAAGGAATAAATAAAAACCATAACATTTATTTTATTTTAGTGAATATACGTAATGATAGAGCAATTTTGTTTTTTGTTGAGTTGTGCACAATAGAGGTCAATTGTGAACCGCTTAAGATAAACAATGACAACAAAACAACATATTTTCATGTGATTCAAATAAACATATTAAGGGTTTTCAAGACATTTTACCTGGCCTGTTTTGGCCCTGACTAGAACTGCTGTCCATACAAGTATATTCAACTTAGAGTGATTGAAGCAAACCTAACATTTAATATTGTTAAGTAGCACTCGTACACAACGCGTAATTTTCAAATGATACTTTATACAACCGATACGTCAAATAATTATCGTAGATGCATATTATCAGGCAATAGGACTTATATTTTAAAACTATTCTAATATCGTGTATTATTTAGAGCCTTTTAATATACCTTGGAAATATTTAGTGAAGATAGTGGATATATCTTATAACATTGTTAATCTGATAATGGCTCTGTGACGGTAAAAGTTGGGAGTGGGGGCGCGTGGCGAGTGGCCATGACAGTGGAATTCTGTCTGCGCAAGAGGTGACAGTATAGAAAAGTGTAGTGTCTACAAAATAGTGAGTGCGGTGTATTCGAAGGTGATTTATTGGAATCGATTTTACTATGGATATGTTCTATACTACATAGGGTAAGTTTTATATAATTAACCTTATTTTTATATTATAAATATTATTGATCCATTACAAAATTAATAAAAATTTATCGAGAAAGTTTGCAGATAATTAAACATGCAAGATTTATAAAAACTTTCTAAGGACTATTTATCTCTACTAAGCCGGTTTTGCATGTGATTGACCTGAGTAATTTATGAACGAACGCAATTCTAGATTATAATTTTAAACATTTTAACAATATTCACAAGTTATATTATGTGCTTTACCTTATAATTATTATACACTAATACCAGACCCAAGCCGGAACTAATTTCAATGACCTATTTAAAAGCATTTCAAAACAAATGGAAAATATATTGTCAATATCATTGCTAAATATAGATATCGATGCCAAATAACAGCTTCATAGATTAAAAAACAAGTTAATAAGGATATGTAAGAATCAATTTACTGGTCGTCATTGTAAACAATTTATTTGATACAATTTTGTAAGCTATCCAAGTTGTAAAGGAATTCATCGTATAATTAAAACTTCCTCGACATAATGGAGCATGACACCACATTTCCGAGTCTGTACTTTGGTTTTTCAATAAGTGGTCAGGTTTACATAAGCAGTTGTTTCATTCCTAATCTAAATATATGAAATTCATTCGGACATGTAAGTAACCCAAGCCTTCTTAATTTATACTACGCTGGGGTTTCACCAGGCTTCATTGAAATACCCGTAAAGCGCAAAAAGGAACAATTTCCCTCATTTTCAAAACATTTATATTTCACTCCTATTGATAGCAGTAAGATAATATTAGCCTACATCATCCTTCTATATGTGGACTAAAAGTATTTTTCAATTCATACAAGTTGTTCCTGAGATTAACGTGTACTTAATTAATGAACTATTCCGCTTTATACACAGATAGGACCACTAAACCATAAATTTTAAACCCTGATGAGCTAAATCATATCGTTGTGGTAAGGCCGTTGAAGATGAATTATTTCAAACACTTTAACCATTAGGTAACAATGTTAATAACTATAATTTAACACAATTATATGCAATGTATGACAATGGCACACTAGCACAGATTACGAGAACAGTGTGAGAGGAAAGTTAATATTTACTTGGTCATACCTGTTAAGTTGTTTGGTTTGCAAATTAGCTTGGACAAACAGCGACTATTAGAAATTCGTTACCTTTGCTTTCCTTTTGAGTCCCTCTAAAACTCTAATAGGGTTGTCATATTATGTACGAAACTAATGTATAGTTTAGAATCGGCACGCAGAAAAAGTATCTTTATGCTGGATATCGAAAAAACCAACACGATTCTGTTCCTTCGAAAGTAATCTGTGCGGAGTTTTGTGATAATAGGCCTTTATTATCAATTTTTCATCATACTATGCACGATTTTGTTTTGTGGAATGAATTTAAATGTTGCAATATTAATTAATTAATATAACGGATGAATATACTTTGGTTAAATAGATTGCGTGAAGAAAATCCAATTTCATTTATTCCGTAGACACTCTCCATAGACATTTGTAGAAAAGAGGGAAAACCGATGCTCGTCTTGGTTTCCCATTAGTGTTATTAGTGAATACTCTAAGTAATTAATGAAAATAGGTCACGATGATAACCAGTTATTAAAAAAAATATCTTACAAATAAATATATTTCGAATAAAATAATTACTGGTTGTATGTACTTCCAAGGAATATTCCGAACAGTCTGAAGTTTATTATCTATTTTGGAAAATATCGGGTATTTATAAAAATCTTTGTTATTTTAAACAGAAGTGACTCATGAAGGCGCCATCATTAAATTTACAAAAGTTATTCTCTCGTTATTTAAAGAGGTTTCTTTAAGCTCTAAATAACGCGAATAGAAATTTTATGCAAATTTTATTTTCAAAGAAATGAAACTTAAATAATGCGACATACGACTGATCATTAATAAGTTTAGACGTGCTTTTATAATTTATTTTAGTTCAATACACAAATGTTATTACAAATAATCAAATGAGGGATCGGTTATAAAATATTTCAGACTAGATGAATGTAGTTACATATTATGCATTTATAACTGTATATATTACCAATAACTTATACTTATTTTATACTAAAATAGTTTCTTTTATTAGTCTCATTGCACTTTTTTAACTAAAGTCAAGTAAAATCTTATCTGTTTCTGTGAAATTCTGTTTCCGCTACGTTATGTATACATATATAATGTTATACTTTGATTAAAAGGATACAATTTCACCGAAAGAATTTTTATGATTAGAACAATTTCTGCTACTGTTTAAACCATTTACTCCTAAATACGAGAACTCTGCGGTCACTTGAATTGAGATTCACATATTCTTCTATTCAGCGAGTACTAGGGTACGTTTTTTTAAGGTTGTATGCGTACAGGCGAATACAAAATGCCAAGCGTCAACTTCGAGTGTTATGAACTAAGTTACTTATATACGTAAATATTTGATATAAGTGAGCTGAAAAGAAAGTGCACACACACTACAAATGAAGTTCATTAAAACCGGTGCCAAGTGTGTCAGGCAATACGGAAATGCTGAATAACATTTTTAGCTGTGGAGAAAATTGGATACAAGATTTATTGCTCCTCAGTATTACCAGGGGAAAAAAATAAAAGCTATTAGGATCAACGCCAGCAAATGTATATCAAATTAACTGTAATAAGAGTTAAATAATATCCATAGATATGCATATTTGATACTTAACCGTAACCATCTTGCCTGCCAGTAATTAAATCATGATACCCCGAGGTTACCCGGGAGCTCCCGGAGAAATACTAATTGTTTCTGGAAGCTACAAGTGACTACTTACATGTCGTGATGTCCTTATATATAATTAAGTATCAAAAGAGTATTATTAATTTGCATATACGTAAATTAATTATTACTGAAAAATGTTATCTGGTTTAACTAAATTGCTACATATATTATTTTAATACGCAATAAAATATAAAACAGTAGTTATTATCGCTCGGTCGCCTCTCGTTAATTAATTTCCTTTTAAAGCATTATATAGTGTAATTACATGTAAATTGTATAAGTTTATTATTTATAGCTATTTTACGTGTTTCATGTTTTTGAGTATTATAAAATCATCGATAATTAGTTTTTTTAGGCATTACATAAATTCTAAATAACTTTGACAGAACAAAATGGTTTGATATATTTATTATTTCTTTAAATCAAGGAATGAATAGAATATAATAATAGTTCATGATAACTTTAACAATAAATTTTAGAAAATATCTCAGTGAAACGGGATGTTTGTGGTCAAGTAACAATCGTGAGCTTTATAAATTGCCTTGAGGATAGACGCGAAAATTGATGTATACTGACAAGGAATAATGGTCTATTGTGATTCCTTTTCAACCATAACGAAAGTAGTTATACTATTTAAGCTAATAATATGTGCGACAAATGACAATGATGAAAAGAAATTCTTAATCGATAAAACAAAAATTAAGTTCTTTTATAAGAATTCTTGTTTTTTAAAAACAACATTTTTCCACATCTTAAACTGTACAAATACAAATTAGACGCGTGGAAGGGAAACACGCTCAGCATTTTCCGCCAACAATTTCTTGTTGACGGAGCACCGGTTTTCAGTGTGCCCCCGGAGTGACCTCTGGACTACCAGCCATTTAAAAAGAAGAAAATCTTACTCTTCTTTTAAACTGCTGATACTCTATCTCCGAAATATTACTATTACTTATATATTTAAAAAATATCTATTAATGGACCTCTTATAGATAAACTACTTTTCATAAGCTCCTACTCAAAGGTCAAATCCTTCATCGTATTTATTACTAAAGCGGCACCATTTCACAAACGTGTTCTCTGCGAATGCCGGTCAATGGGACGAGATTATCAAAGCAGGTTAAGCTAGTTACAAGCGTATGGAATTAAGAAAAATAACTGAATGATCATCAATAACTCGTACTTGTAGCGTACATTTATCTTGACATGTAATTAATCCACTGTTGTTTGGGGATTTACTTATGAGGCATATAAAAAAGAAACGGTTAAAGTATGGTGCCCTTACTCATTGTAAAGCCCTAAATAGATATAAAAGTGGTTAGGACTTGAGTTACAGCGCACTTGAATAAAACGCATGGTTATTTAAAAAGAATTCTCGGAAGAAACCGTTTGACCGCTTAAAAGATAGATTTGTCATGGCCACGCGACATACACCGGCGTAAGATCTTTTGGGCCGACCACATTAAGCCCTGAAAGATGACAAAGACGTCCTTGGACCAGTACTGAAGTATGGGTGGTGATTATAATACATGGATTCGGAATATCACATATTGCTGCAAATTATATCAACAAATTCCATTTCATTATTACTGTTCTTTAATCCCTCGTAAAAAGGCTGTTGTTTTATTAAAAAGAATAAATATCCGATGTTTATTTAATATTCAGCTCTCGTCCTTAATATGAAAAATATGGACCTATGATGAGATAAAGTCCATTGACTTTACGAGGTTAGTCGGCCTTCATTAGAGCAAACATTTTTCGAAAGAGGAAACATTCATTTTCGTAATTTAATAATGAAATACCTTAACAATAGCTATAAGCATTTTAGTTTTGCCTGAGATAAACAGACGAAACAATTACTTCCAACCTCCGAGGCTATCTATCAATTTTGGTATACAAATTTCTATAGTTATATTAACGGATAAAACTATATTCATTTGGCTGAGAAGCAGTAATCATCAACCCGCCTGCTCGGTCGCCCCCAAAAAAAGCAAAGTGGTTAATTTTGTTCTTAGACCTGAAAATGTTGCAACCCTAGTAGCTCTAAGATGAACTATATTTATCACAAAAAAAAAGTTTTAGACTTCTCGCATGGTATAGGTATCCGGCATGTTGAGTACAAAAAAATTGTGTGTCAATCATACAATAAAATGAAATAGAATCATCTATAAAGGGTCAATGAAACAGAGTAAAAGCTCCATCGGTCTTAAGAGACTCGAAACAATTCTAAATAGATTTACACGTTACGCAAACATTCACAAATCAAATGGTAACAAAGGCTTTTTTGTAACATTTGTAAACTTTTAAATTGCGCTGTCAATCCCCAGAATTGACACTTGTCTCGAAGTAAAGTTTAATTGAAAGTCTGAAGAGTGAAAAGCAATTTTCACGTTATCCTAACAAGCTTATTTGGTTAGCTGAGTGTTGAAACTTTGTAAAGCAAAAACAGGAAATATTATTTTTGTTAAAGGTTACTATTTTATTATTGGTATTTTTTTTATATTAAATTAGTATTAACCTGCAACTGCAATATGTATAGTGTAGAATAGTGGTTAATTTTTTTAACTCCTTGCAACTTTCGAAATCAAAACTTTTTAAATTATGACTAAAAGATTCGAAGAAAAGTGAAAGTAAAGAAATTACCAAATACGTATATTATGGCTCATACCTTTAGAGTGTTCAGAGAGACGTATTTTTGTAAACACGGAATTATAACTTAATTTGGGAACTCGAGTGACGGCTTTGATTTGCCTGATTGAATGTTCATTATTATAACAATGAGAATGACGTTTGAAGTTACGTATACATATTGAGTTTTGGCACCGACATTCAAAAATTAATTAATTTTCCATCTCGTAAATTAAAATTATAATTATGAACTTTCTTATTCTGCCAGAAGTAAATTTTATATTAATTAATACTTTGGTGTATAAAAGTTATGGTTTATACCATTTATGGTGTATGCCTGCGAAAACATAATAAATCAAAATCATAATCCGTAATCAATATTGGTAATCAAATTATTTGAAGGAATAAACATTTAGATAATTTAAATGAGTCTTGATTATGACCAAGATAAGTGTTTTAGAAGCCCAAGTCACCTAAGATTAAACACTGGCAAATTATCGTTTGTTCATTCATAAGAGTAGTTTCCACTTTCCTACCTGCTGTTTGCATTCCAATATCATGTGCTCAGTCAACGAAAACCACCTTTCACTGATGCGTGACGTCACATATTGTGACCATTACAATGACTTCTTCTCCTAAACTATCTTTTTATAATCAAGATTTAATGTATTATTTGCACCCAAAGTGTATTTATATTCTTAGTTTCATCTGAGTTCATTTGTCAATCCGATTATTTCAGTTGTTGATAGGTCGTAGGATATCCAGTAATTTTTGCAGCTTATTCTGTTAAGGTATAGCTTTTTACTTTCTAAATGCGCTCTCGGAGCAGTTCTAAAGGTTACAAACATTTATGAAACTTAACTTTTGTTGGTTCTAAGTACTCAGGCCATGCTATACTGACATGGTTACAAAATACTGTAACTATAAAAATAGTGTATGGAACTAGAGAATGAATCCTCTTTAAGATGATAAAATTATGGGATTATAATATTTATTTATAATGAAATGTTCAAACGTTGATAAAATAAAATAGGAATATGGAAAAAATCGCTTATCGTTTTGAGAATCAAGCAGCCATTTGAATGATCATAACATTTAATGTATTTTAAGGATTACACAGATACCAGTTATTAAATCAAAGCTATCAATGCAATATTATTTCGTTATTGTGTACATCCATCCTCGTTTCCATAATGTTATGAAAACAATGCTTCGAAAGCAAACATTGGCAGAGCGGTCCGTTCAGATAGGAACTACATGTTACCAACAAACATTATTTAAATTGCTAATTGCTTTAGTTAAAACATAAGTTCTAAATATTTTATGGAAATATATGATAAATATGTTTACATTCTAACGATTTCTTCTTTAGCATTAGAAATATTTAAATAGTGTACTAGTTATTTATAGTTAATTTTAAGAAGTTAGCTAGTTTTAAAAGTCAATATTATGTATACAAAGATTGACGTATATAACAATAATAATAATATTTGTACATATTTTTTTCTCTATTAATAATAAACGCATTGAAATGGAATCGAATAATAGATTTGTTTAGATTGCTTTGACCTAATTCCAATTGTTTTGATGCAGTCCAAATTATAAAAGTAATAGAATTAAAAAAGCATAGTAGAAAGCCCTTATCAACTTCAGTTTTATGATTAAGTATAAATTTAATTACTTAAATGAATTAAATATCTACCTAACTATAAACACGCCGATTCGTGTATAAAGCCTAACATTTACTTACTGATGACGTAAAGTTTAGCTGTAAATATAAATCATATCCACCCAACACACCTCCTGAACATTTATAACTATTTCGTTTTAAGCTTTTTATGTAGAACCCCTACTCGGTTAAAAGCTATCAAAGCTTTTCGTAATCTTTAAAAAAATATAAATGTACTTTTCTTTGTGACTTGTCATGTGGACTTTTTTATATTCGGTAGTCTACATTTTCATTATTATATTATTTATACTGACGTATTCCTTTCTCATTTAACGAATTACCCTTACATTTAGAAACTTTGACTTGAAACAAAGTGTTGACCATATTTAATATAATATTTAAAGAGGTCGACCAAATTAGTTTATAACAATTAGTTTATAAAAATTCTTTGTTTTAATGGCTAGAAAATGAATACTAACTGACTATTTAAAATACATTCTCCCTCACCAAATTTGCGCTTATAAACATCCTAAGCTCAGACTCTGTCTACCTAAATAATATTGGTACTTGTAAAAAGTTTGATTGACGGTACATACTGGTATAAAAAATATGTCTCAAACGAACATGTTTATTCTCTTCTATAGTGTCCGTTTAACTTTCTAATGAATAACATTATCTTAGTGACAAAACAAATATGCTGAGGGTAATAACTAATTTACGAAGTCTTAATTCCCGTACCTTTGGGACTGAGAGGCTTGGCAAGGTTGTAAAGATGGCCATAAAAGTAATAAAGGTCACATAAATAGTCATATAGTTCGAATGATCTAGCCGAATAATGCGTCGTTAGGTCTACTATAAAATTATATGGACGTTAATAAATATAAATGTCTGTCTAATTTGATAATGACAGGTCTATTGTACTACGGAACGAACGCACGGGCATTTTAGAGAATGCAATGTGAACAGGGAACAGACACAAACACAGTGATTCAAAAGCTAAAATTGATATTTTAAACTTTTCCACCAACAAAGTAGGGCTTTGACTTTGACGCAGTTGGTTGTGTAAAAACTTTTTATAATATTGAAAGCATTTCATTTGTTTCGTTATATAATATTGTTTACAATTGCCCTGATGTTTGTTGTTTGTATACTAAGACATATCTATACTTAGACACGCCACTATCAACCGGGTATTATATTGTATTAATGATAATTATTATATACGTATTACATATATATTCATTTATTTTCAATGTGATTTGTATACAAAATGATTGCATACGCAGACAAGTCAGACTAATACTTTTTATTAAAGTGCCTATTAGCTGTATTGATATGGTTTATTTCATACAATTATAAATGATTTTAAATATAGTTCTGAAACGATTTTGCTGTAAGGTTAACGAAAATTCTAATATGTATTGCAAAATTTTTGAAACGAAAACCGGCAAATGTAAAGTTGTAGCCTTGTACCAATAAAATTCTACGGTAATGACACTGGTTAGCATTCAATGGGCTATTATCTTGGGAAGCTGAGAAAAGAAATACAGGGAATCGGCTTCGTTCTTTTCTCCTCACAAGTATACAAAATGAATATACAATATAAACTATATTAGTGAATGGCTGGTGCCATTAATATAAATAATAAGCCTAGATCTCCCTCTTGGATAGCCAATATTATCTACTTGATTGTAAATAGTTCTGTTATTGTCAAATAGCACATTATCTATTTGATAATAATAAAAAAATATTATTAAGTTGGTGTAAAAGAGAACAGGAATCTGTTTACTTTGTGTTTAGTTTATCTTAAGTTAAATAGGTATGATTAACAAGTCGCAAAGGCGTTGATTTCTGCTTATTTGTGTGTGTTTATATGTAAGAAATTTTTTTTAAGTAACAAAGACGCTACGATAATAATTATAGTGGTCTTGGTCACGCTAGGCACGCTACCTCTAACCCCGAAGTCGTGTTGTACACTATTAAATTTTACATATAAGCAAACGTTTTTCCCAATTAACTCAACGTGTTAATAATAATAAAGCTTGATTATATAAATAACATATTCATAATAATATATTCACTATTTTATTGTTTAATTGGGGTAAGTATTGTAACAAATTTACTTAAATTAGGTTAGTAGCGTTAATTGCTGTTAGAGTAAATCCCATCTTGGGTGAAAGCCGTTGCTCTGCAGCTGTGTCTGTCCCTTGTCAGTTCCATCCACAACCTACCAGATATATCTACGATGTCGTCTACCCACCTTCGTCGCAGTCTACCCACGTTCTTTTTCCTAATCGGGATCCCTTCCAATTTGTCGCGCTTACTATCCTATTTTAATATAAAAGTATGTTACTATCTCTATTTTAATTCGAATGCTTTTGTTAGTCGGACGAACTACCAAATGATATTATTACATAATAAATATTAAATAGCATATGTGATGTCTAAACATAATTAAAGTCATTTTTACGTATCGTTTTTATATGTAAGCAGAAAATGGTTCTTGGGAATTTGTTTTAGTATTCATTTGTTTTTGTAAGTTTCTTAAAACTTGTTCTCTCAGGAAACTTTAGTAAAACAAAATTATTTCTATAAACTGTGTCTGTGTCTGGAAAGTATTTACTGATATTTTTTTATTTTAACATTATAACAGTATTCTTATTTTATTTATGAATATTCTATTATTTTTATTTCGATATAAATCTTCATAAATGTTTCCTACTTGTGTTGTGTTTTCCGATACGTCCTTATGATACATTAATACAATATTAAACTACGTGGAATTTGCACGAGATAAAATACCATAACTCAAACTGCATAGTTGAGCAAATTCTGACATAATATTTGCCGCCTCATTAGTTCGTCATGCGTATACATATCCAATTAAAAGTATAAGTATGGTAGCTTATGATTCTAACCTAATTATGATTATAAAAGAAATCGAAACTATCAAACTCATTTTATCAAATTCATATAATATAAAAAGTGCCGTGAGTGAGTAAGATTGAAGAATGGTTCTGATGATCTGCAATATGGAAATAAATTCAACTCAAAAAATAAAATTTACTTTTGTATGTTGTACATTTAATATATACAGAAGTATATGACTATGGTCTTATAGCTTAAGATCAAGATGGTTCTTAGCCCCATTATAAGAAGTTTCGAGGCGATTGTATGCTACCGAACATAACAACTGAACGTAAACGAATAGAAGTTAAAAATAGAGATAATCTTGTTGTTAATATTTATATTTTACAAAACACACGATAAATTAAATTTCATCCACTTTCTAGTACTTATATATCTGGGTTACGTGTTTAGGTGGTGTTTGACCTGTCGCGGTGTATGAACGGCAACCTGTGGTTACGGGTGCCCGTCATTAACCACCGTGCATAATACACTACTATTTAAATCTAGATAAAATATTACGAGCGATGTAAAGAATTCAATTATAATATTTATATGAAACGGAAATTTTAATTTTTCATTTCAATTTAGTAATTAAGCGTTGAAGGGAAAACTTCGTTAGCAATCTGTTCCTCTAATAGCTTACAAAAAGTAAACAGCTGATGCTTATACTAGACCCAATTATTAAAAGAAAAACTGATTTATTTATATATTTGTATGTAGATGAAGTTGCAGTTAAGCCCTTTCCACTGATCTATTGGTAACAGCTTTCTCTGCTAAACTCAATCTGTAGGATCGGTGTAATGCTTAAGCGATATTACACTCACTCCAAAATAATGGTAAGAATCTCGTAACGTAAGTGTTTTGTCTTATTTAAAGTCAAATTTTGTATTTTACGAAAAATAAATTTAAAACATTACAAATACAATATAAATTTATACATATAAAAAGTATGTCGTTAGTAATCCCATTTAATCATTTTATCCTAATTTAACCCTTTTCGCTTACTTAATTGATCCTTGTTAAAATTCATAATTTAATCGAAATTACACGTTTATAATTTTTTCGTTTATTCAATCTAAAAGTATACTTTAAAAACCTAAATTTTATGTTACAATGCGATTCGTCATTTGTAATTCAACAAAATCGCTTCAGCTTTCAACTCTCGCTTACTTGAAATGGTGCAAATGTATTCAAAAAATTTAGGATAATCGTCTGCTTTCACGCTTTGTATTTTTACTGTTAAATTATGATAATATATGTATGGAGTTGAAACCCTTTTTTATATTCCAAAGGGAAAACTTAATGATGCCATATATCTTAAGATGTACGGAGTATATTTTAAAAGATAAGTCTGATAATGCTCTAGACAAAAAGGATACTCGAAATATTTGTGAACTTTTCTTTAATACAAATGTATAATCTCACTATACTTATATATTTTGTCAAATGGTTGTGCTTATTAAATAATAAAATACGTTAAATATTTTTTTAAATTCATGTGAGTCGAGAAACAGGCTTTAGAATAACAAAACTAACCTTGTTTAGATTGAAACTACTAGATATATTTTTTAAATTAACTTAAAGATAGTTTAAACGAATTACTGCAACCCCGAACATTTTAGATACTTCGCGAATATCTTGCTTGCCACTGACAACTTTAATCTCATACAAAAATAACTCCAACTTCCTTTGACCGGTGATCGCAGGAACTATAAAGCTAAAAATAAAATAATTGACGTATAATATTATTCTTTAATGTATATTTATTTAATCAATGAAGAATAAAAACTTGTAAATTTCTGAGTTGATTTTGCTAATTCTCAAAATTATCTATCATTATACAAAATCCTTTGTAGTCCTTTTTTGAGAGCAGACTGAATGAACTGTTTTGTTTGAGAGCTTGAATAACAAAATCAGTTAATGCAAGTTTGGTTAGCAAAGAGATGTGCATGGACATAGAAAACAAAACCATCGCGTTGATTCGTTAATAACCACCTTCGAGTGTCATGAAGTCTCTTACTATCTTATCTAAACTTCATACTGAGCTTGACCTCACATTAAGTAAGTATGAAAATCTAAAAGTTAGATATGACATGGACACACAACACTTACACAATGAAATTAAAAAACTTCAGGATCTTTCTGACTCCTTAATATGTAAATCCCAAGAGTCTCAGTTAATGGTCGAGAAATATTCAAGGGCTATGGATGACCTTTTGAAGACTTGTAGATACACAGCAGAGTGCTGTGAGTCCTCATCAATTAAGTCTTGGGACTGTAATAAGCAGTCACAAGTAAAAAGTCCTTCGTTGGTCTCATCACTGAAGAGTAATACTTCAGTGGGAAAGCCAATGAATATTGAACATAGTAAGCCGGCTGCCAATATCATGTTTTGTGATGAAATTGGCCAAAACATGGGACGTCTTTTGAATATAGGAACAATGAATAAGTTATTAAACAGCTGTTTCCCAAATTCTAGCTTTAGTTATATACTTAAAGAACATGTATTAGATAAATCCTGTAAATTTGATAATTTAATTATTTTCATAGGCAACAGAGGGAATCTAAACAAAAAACAATTAATAGATCTTTATGAAAAGTTGTGTTTGTTACAAACAAGTAAGATAATTTTGTTTACATTCCCATATAGCAAAGGATTTACAAAACGGGAAAATGACATTAGATATAATCTTAATCAGACATTGCATACTCTGTCAGTATATGATAAAAAACTTTGTATCATTGATACAAATAAATATATTTATAATTATAATTTGACAAAAGGTAATTATTACCTTAATTTTAGATTAAAGACAAAGTTAGCAAATGTGCTATCTTATTTTTTATTTATGACTGCCAAGAACTTGGCAAAACAAACTGCTTTTATTGAGCAGGTCTATATAAATGAGACGTTGGAAGATAATATTCCATATAATTGTATTAGTTTAAACTAAATAGTAAGACAACAGGGAATACCTCTAGCTTAGAGAAGTCAAAGTCCTGTAAATATGTGAACTTAGTTCACCAGAATGTTCAAGGAATAAAAAGCAAAGAATTAGAAATCGAGCTTTATTTAAATAGTAGCAAGGTTGACATTCTGTGTGTTACAGAACATTGGCTTAAAAAACATGAACTGATATTTAATTTAAATAATTTTACAATGGGTAGTACTTTCTGTAGAAAAAAGGCTATTCATGGAGGCTCACTAATATTTATTTCAAAGACTTTTAAATTTAAAGAAAGAAAAGATGTTGTGAGCCTCTCCGTAGAACAATTATTGGAAATATCCTGTATAGAACTGGAGCAATTCATAGTTGTATGCATCTATAGGCCGCCTTCAGCCGACTTTGATAAATGCGAACAAATATTAGAAGAAATTATGCATAAATTACAAAAATCAAGGAAAAGTCTTATTGTTTGTGGAGATTTTAATATTAATTTACTGGACAGTGGATGTAGTTTGGGTAGGCGTATGTTAAATCTTTTTAAATCATGTAACTTAACAAATCACTTTAATGTTCCTACCAGAATTACAGCTACCACTGCAACATGCATAGATAATATATATAGTGACCTAACCCCTGTTAGTACTTCTTTGATTAATAAAATTACATCTGATCATACTGGTCAATTATTAGAATTTAAATTAAATAAACAAATTCCCCTAAAGAAAAAAATCTGTACTGTGCCAGTAACAAGTGAACGTCTCAACAGATTTAGGGAAAAATTAGTTTGTAAAATTCCATTCTTATGTATGAACTCATGCCCTAATAATTTATATGATACCCTATTTGAATCATTTATTGATGAATTCAATGGAGTATTTGTACCAAAGACTTTTTTGGTCTCTGGTAAGCCTAATTTCAGTGACTGGGCAAGTGAGGAATTACATAAAATGAGATTAAAACTATATGATATGTATGATGAAAGGCAGTATAATAATAGTGAAGAATTTAGAAACAAGCTAAAATTATACTCGAAAACTTTTCAAAAAGAATGTAGGGTTGCCAAATCACAATTTTTGAGTTGTAAAATAAAAAATAGTTGTGATAAGGTAAAGGCGACCTGGAAAATAATAAATGAGCAATTAGGAAAAGTCTCCAATGTAAACGAATATAAGCTTAATATAAATGGTAAAACTTTAATATCGAGTAAGGAAGTGGCCACTGCTTTTGAAGATTTTTTTTCAAGCATACCAGCCACAATCACGAAGACTCTAAATTCTTCGCCTGATGCTGCCTTATTGTGTTTAGAGAAAAACGTCCCTAGATGTCCGAAAAGGTTTAAGTTTAGCTATATCAATAGCAAAGACATTATAAGAACATTCAACGAGCTTAAAATGAAAAAAACCAAAGACCTCTGGGGCGTTTCTGTCTTTATTCTAAAATCAGTAATTGATGTAATTAGTTCAGAACTAGCATTAATATTCAACAAATGCATGGATTGTGGAGTTTTCCCAGATAAGATGAAATTAAGTAGAGTCACGCCTTTATTCAAGGCAGGTTGCACTTCAGATCCTACAAATTTTAGACCGATATCCGTGCTGCCTGCGCTGAGTAAAATTTTTGAAAAGATTCTGCTTGATCAGTTGTCAAATTATTTTGAATCCAATAAGTTACTGCATAACAGACAATACGGTTTTTCAAGGGGGCGCTCCACGATCGATGCTGGTGTAAAATTGATTACCGATATATTTGACGCATGGGAAAACTTTCATGATGCGGTTGGCGTCTTTTGCGACCTGTCAAAGGCCTTCGATTGTGTCGATCATATAACCCTGATAAGGAAGTTACGACACTACGGGATTGACGACAAGGCAGCTGATTTGCTTCAATCGTATCTGGGAGGAAGAATCCAGAAAGTGAATATTAATGGAGTTACTTCATCGGGGTCACAGGTGTGTGTGGGTGTTCCACAAGGCTCGATCCTTGGACCTTTCTTGTTTCTGGTTTACATTAATGATCTCCCATTCTCCGTAAAAGAGCTTGGAGAAATAGTATTGTTTGCTGATGATACTTCACTCTTATACAAAGTTGATAGAAAGAACCAAAGTATTGATACGATAAACAATGCTATTTCTTTAGTGGTTAACTGGTTTAACCTAAATAATTTAATGTTAAATGAAAAGAAAACCAAATGTGTACGATTTAGCACATGTAATAAAAATTGTAATACAGCCAAATTAAAAGTAAAAGATGGGGAGATAGATTATGTAGACAGCACTGTCTTCTTAGGTATAACATTGGATTGTAAACTCCAGTGGGGGGCACACATAGAAAATCTCTCAAATAGATTGTGTTCTGCTGCCTATGCAGTCAAGAAAATCCGCAGCCTCACCGACCTTCACACAGCCAAACTAGTCTATTATAGTTATTTCCACAGTGTAATGTCTTATGGCATTCTTCTTTGGGGTAATGCTGCGGAGGTTCAGACTATATTTATTTTACAAAAACGGGCAATTCGCGCGATTTGCTGTTTGCCCCCACGGGAGTCGGTGCGAGAGAGATTCAAGGATTTAAATATTATGACGCTTGCTGGTCAATATATCTATGAAAATATCATGTATGTTAGAAAACACATAAATCGTTTTAGTACTAATTGTGACTTTCATCAATATAATACCCGAAATAAAAACGATTTATGTGCTAAATCCACAAGACTGCATAAAATAAGCAATTCATTTCAAGGAAATGGTGCTCGCTATTATAATAAAGTCCCAAGCAAATTCCGAGAGCTGTCAATAAACAAATTCAAAAATATTATTAAAAGAAAATTGATTGCTAAAGCCTATTACAGGACCGCGGATTATCTGAATGACAGAAGTGCTTGGGACTAAATTGCTCCTGTTCTAAAAATTAAAAGTTGTAAGCATGATCAAAAAAAAGACAAACCCGACTGAGTTTCTTGCTTGTTCTTCTCAGACTCGGGCGCGTTAGTGAACAAGCCTATAAATTTAGTTTTAAGTGACGTGCAAAGGTGATCATGTAAAGATCCTATTTGAATAAATAAATTTGACTTGACTTGACTATCTGAAAAATTTATGACTTTTAGAAATTAGTACTAAGAATATTGAATAGATAAATTAAATTTCGAAATATGAATTTTCCTGGAAATACTAAAAGGACCATTTTCCAATAAGCGTTCTATTGTGAACAGCGTTCCTTGAAATCGTTTTAATGTACCCGATGTATTCGCGCAGAAAAGTAGGGTCTACTTCACCTTCATTAACGTCAAGTTTTATGGATTTATACACAAGGCTCATTGTAACTAAGAAACTTTCTTAAGGTTGAAAATGAAAGTGTGTTTTCAATCTATACGGTTTCACCTGTTTTAACACCTAAATGTAGTGGTTCTTGCCAATTATTTAACATTATTTTAAAACCCTGATTCGCTTAATATTCACTAGTATCTACTATCCAACAGAATTTAAAATTGGAGTAGCTATTTGTAACAAAAGCTCGATTAACCAAACTAATAAAGAAACATACTTCAGCTACAAACAACTATAAAAGTAGTCAGTCTAGATTATTCTCTTGATTTTCATCCCACTTATATACTTTTTGTTTCTTTCATTGAGAATCATCGTTAAATTGATCTATTTTTAAACGAAAAAGTTTTCATAAAAAATCTATACTATAAAAACCTGTATAGTGTAGATATTCTCTATAAGTTAAAGTTTACTGACCGAATGTTGCCAATATTGTGCAATCGCTTCGTTATATAAATCATTATGTTAATCTAGGTATAATTGACGACTCAACTTCGTTTTAAATCTATATATATATATACTTTTTGGTGGAATGTTCCCCCTGGAAGCCGTATCACGTCTCACGTGACGATCGCGTACTAAAAATAGATTCAAGGCGACAGTTACACTTCACCTCTCTACACTTTGATTTGATAAGAACCAAAATCAAAAAAAGGTGATATTCATTTAGGTTAATCTATTTATTTATTTCTGGCATACGCCAGCGAGCGGTATAAAATCAGTGTTGGTATCACAAGGCACCTACGATAGCTGAGCGGTTTCCCTATTAATAGCATTTATATTTAATATACCTATACTAAACATGATGTATTAAAAAACGGTTATATCTGCTAAAACTTAGCAGATACGTATATTGAAATACTCAATAATGTATCTCAGTGATTATTCAAAGTTTACCATTAAACACAGATAAAGCGATAACTGATTCAAAAATAATTGACATAAAGAATACGAGAGTTGTCTTAAGCCCAATAGACAATAGCTTTTATAAGCTTTTTATAAGTAAGTTGACAGTTATCTCGAAAAGTTGTGTCTATCCCATTCCCTACAGATGTTTGCATGTTTTAAATTTCTCGTTTATCTATAACAGGATACATCTGGGGTAGGGTAGGTCTGAGAAGTTGCTTCATAAATCTTTATAAGTATCGGCATACATTCTGTTATGCGAGCAAAATTGAAAAATATTACCTCAGCGCTTCTAAAGGCTCCTGCATATTCGAATCGATTTTTCTACATACGAATTTCGATATCCTATACTTTTCTGTAAATTTTATTATCAGTTCATATTGTATGAATGCAATACTAACTATTTATAAATAAAAGTAAAATTTTAATTTGATCTTATCTTGTTAAAAGTACATTGTTTAAAAATTTGGAAGAATTAAGAAAAACGTATAATATTTTATGCACCATTTAGAATTAAGGACATACAAATATATTGGATACATTTACAATATAACTCTGCCTTAGTGTTTGCTTGTTTGGGATATCGGGAATAAAAGGTTTATGTGTTCGTCAGATTGTATTATAGATACGTTTCCATTTCCCTAAACGTATACGTTGGATGATATATACTGACCAAATACGAAGTTCATCTCAAACATAATAACTTTCCTTCAATATTGAGAGAAAACTCATTGCAGTTTTGTATTGTATTTTACTAGAAAACATTTAAGGAAAGCATAGATTGAGATTGTAGATAATGAAATTCGCATTTGCTCCCGTACGTTGTGATACAGAGATTGATTTACACACAGAGATTGATTTTGTTTTATGATTATAATTCTGAAGGACGTTCTTACTTTCGGCTCAAGCATTTTTTCACGTTGTAGACTCTACAATACATTATTACTTGATAGATTCCAAGTAATACATTCATATTTTTGATATGAAATAATCTGCAGATATTGGAGAGTTAATGTATGTGAAAATCAAATACAATTTCTAAAGTCAATTGAAGCATAACTTGATTTTATTTAATATTCGCTGAAATATTTTATGATAGCCGAAGCACCATGTACGTGCGGTGAACCGACGGAAAGTCACGAACCGCGAATTCGCGCCTTTTTACACTTGTTTCCCGCCAACCTCTCATGACTCCAAGAATTGTGCATATTTGTGCTAGATAACGTTTGTAGAGGGGCATGTGCGATGTTTTACAGCGACGAATCGGTGAATCACACAGGATTAACTTGTGTCACAACACAAAATCAAAGTTAATAAAAGAGAAGATAATGACGATGTTCAAATAAAATCTTATACCTAATGGCGTATAATACCTTTGGGTTTTAAAAGTATGAATGCAGGAATCTCCCAGCCAGCAAATGTGATTTAGGAGTATAGGATCTTAAATAAAATCGACGAAACAAAATCTTTTTTCTAAATTAAAAACAAAATTTCATGGTTGGTTTTGGTTCCAAAATGTATAGCGCGAAAGCGGTTGATTTGGTAAATTCGTTAATTATTGAATAATAATAAAAAAATATAAAATTTTAGTTTTACTCAAAAATGGCCGTTTTCAGACTCTTAAAACATGAGTATTATCTTTGGCCATGAGCATAAATAGTAATCATATTATTTGTATCTTTCACGAAACTTACTAATGTAAATATGACGCCTTTGACATAAACTCTTACGTAATTTTCAACTCAAAGGATAGTTTAGGACGAAGTCAGGCAGATCACAAACTTCGACTATCACTATAAAGGTCTTTGGTTCAGTTGAGAACTTGGAACTCGTGGAACCTGAATGTCTCGTTAACCAACTTCCTGTTTACTAAAATTGATGTCAAATTGTCACGCGGTCCTTCCCAAACATCCAAATTATTCTATAAAATAGGTATTTATTGCTTACTTGATAAATATAATTTAGTTTGTAACGGGGAAAGACGCAGACATGTGCGTGTTATTAAATGCATTCAAGCCACTTTCATTATAATTTTTCATTACGATCGTCAAAGCAATGCAGATCAGGGATAAACTAAATTTCTTGAATACGTATATTTGCAGTATGAAAGATCCTACAATTATTTATTAAAAATAGTAATATCTTGACTATATTTACATAAAACCTATATCGGCGTCATAACATACTGTAACACTCACAAAGTAGTCTACATTACACGCGGACATTTTCCCAATCAAAATAACAATAGTGAGAAGCTATTAATACTCGGTTCACAATTTTCTTTAGGAAATTTAATACTCTTCCTCTTTGTTGCAGATTTTCACTACAAACTGCGGGAAATCATCCGGTGATGAAGTTTAGAAGACAATATGGAAAATCAACGGATTTGCATACAAAAACGGATCATAAGGAGGACGATAATTACCTTTGTGATATACTTTATTGCACAAAGCAATTGTACTGACATAAGTAATGATAATACCAAAACTTTAGATAATATAACCTGCCATAGCTGTCTTAATAGTCAAGATGTAAATAGATCAAAAGAAGACAGTATTGTAGGAAATATAATAGATACAGTTAGTGAATTTTGTGAGAAATATGTATTTGTAAATAACACTGAGCGTCAGTTGAGTCACGTCCTAGAGAATGCAATCGATGAAGCGCTCAAAAAGGATAAGTACGAAATATTTGAAGGACTTGAAATTAAATCTGTAAGTGTGAATAAGTCAGATCAAAGGAAGGAAGACAACGAGGCGAGGGCGCTATTTAGTTCGTATACTTACGAATATAGATTGTTCAAGAAAGTTAAAGACTTTGTAGACACACATATCCTGTCTATAAACCTGCCTAAAGCGGCCAGACTAATTGGATTTAGGTGTAAGTATTCACGAATATTTTATCGTAAATATGCCTGATATTGTTCGCAATATGAATAAATGATTTGATTGAATGGATTTATAAAGTAAGTAGATTAAATGATTATCTTCCCATTTATAAGGTTGGCTAGACATATTTAATAATGAATGGCTTAGGATTTCCAGATCATAACTTGCTGATTTGGTTAAACTATGAAATTTAAATATACTATAGGATTATTACTTACAAGGATGATTGAACTTTTAAACAATTGTAAATGTATTAGGCTATTACATTTGGCACTCGGTTTTCCTCCTTTTTATGGAGCCACATTATCTTAAATCATTTCTTATCTTCTTAAATATTGGGGTAAGTCAATCTATGTAATTACTTTGTGTAAAAAAAGCCGCAACAACACTACTTGATAAGAACTATGTAGCGGCGCATCGCCGTTTGCTAATATTGTGTAAATAAAACCTCTTTGTAAGTACTGGCAACTGGCATGTAAATAAAAAATGACGATCGCCAGCGTCTGTCCGACTAGACAGACAAGAAAAGAATTGTAATATATTAATATAGTAATATATTAAAATAAAAAAATTATAATAATATATTAATTTTTCGTGCACATTATTTTTTATGTTTTAAAAGTATTTAATAGTATTTTATTTGAATTGTAAATTTGTGCATTATTGTAAATATTTTGTTTTAAATTGTAAATAACAAAAGTGGGTTTTATTCACTGAATTAGTGACCACCAAACCGCTTTAACTATTTAGTGAAGTTTCAGTAAGGGTCACTTATACTAGAAAGCAAAATTATAATATTTAATGTTATAAACCCTTTCATTTAACCCAAAATTAATCTTATTTAAGTCGGTCGAATTTCTTAGTTGGATTTACAACCAACCACACTTTACTGCAGTTATTATAAAGGTACAATAATTAATTATTAATTCTAAGCAAATGTTTGTATTTATATGATATAGATGATATCTAATATATAAAATTCTCGTGTCGCGGTGTTTGTGGTTTAACTCTTCCGAAACGGCTTTCCCGATTCTCATGAAATAGGTAGGTCTGAGAATCGAACAACATCTATTTTTCATCCCCCTAAATGTCAAAAATAAACGTGTTTCCCTTAGTTTAGTATAATATTATTGATATCATGGCGCACAAATTAAATTACTTAAACACTTATATCCAGTTAAACTTAGACTTATAATGTGTTTCATATAATTAAGTTGTTAATATCTTTCAGCGTTCGGCCTCAAGAAGTTCTTCCTTCCCTTGCTGATAGGGTTGCAAGTATTCAAGAGTATCCTCTTGGCGATGTTTTTACCCAGCATTTTGGGAAGTTTTGGCAAAATTCTCGGGAAAGGTAAGTTTACAAAGTTAATAAACATAAATTACACATGAGGGTGTACTATCCGCAGTAACTTTTTTAATGTCCACATGCTAAGTTTCAAGATATACAGAACATATTGTTAAGGTATGATTAAATGTCCTTAGACTGAAAAAATGCCGGTCGTAAATACAGTTAGATAATTCGAAAACTTTCAATACTGAGATTTATATCTCATTTTTTATTTTATTAAAACATCAAAACATTTACTACTACTAGGCCAATAGAATAATTGACATGTAACATGCAATTAAACACAAATACATTATTTATACAGCTTGTCACTTTGAGTGCTTTTCAGTAATTATATAGAGACAGAACTTATTTAAAACGGAGTCATTATAAAATGATCACTGACCGTGACGTTTATACACGGATTCGTTAAATATATTCTCAGATTACTTGAGTATGCTGTTTCTATTATATTAATAGTTTAGATATCATTTATTTCCCTTTTTTACAAATATTTATTATTCGTTTTATTTTTGCCAAAGATATAGACTAATTCGATTATCTAATTGTTTTGTACCCCTTTCAGGCATATCTACTCTATCAGCTACGTCAAGCCAAGCCAGCTACCCACCTGCGAACAACGAGGATCCTGGCTATGATAACAAGGAAGCTTTTATGGGATATGAGACAAACAATGCGGGCCAATTCGCTCTACAGGATTATCATACTGAAAGCGACCCTAGTGACATGGCAGATGATATGTCTAGGTAAAATTAAACATGTATACCATAGATGTAGATATAATATATAATGTAGATATAGATATAAACACCTGCCTAGTTGGAACAATGGGGTTCGGTTCTGGGTGTTATAGTATGTATTTATAAAAAGCATATTTGTATAGATCTGGAAACAGGCAATATCCTTAAAAAGAATAAGCTTGTAAAACCTACAGTTTCTTTTTATTGCTATACGTCTATGAATAAAATGTATATCTTATATAAAATTAGGATATACTTATTATTATATACTACAAACTAAAAAAAATCATTGATACTATTCAATATTGCCCGTAAAAACTTTAAACCAAGAATACTCGAATAGGCTTTTAAATTATGTAATTATAAGCACAAGAGTGCTATTTAAACAAGCTGTTTTTATAATGATTCACCTGGAATTGAGCGTTTAAATTCATTAAATGACAAATATAGCCAATTTCACCTCCCTTCAATCACTGATTGAAAGGAAATTGAACTAAACAAGCTTTCGAAGGGCACAGACTGATACAAATCGTAGGCATAAATCCTACACCTAAGTATTTCCCACTTTTTGTAGTTTAAGCTTGGCTACGGATTCTATTTTGTTGTCGTCAATACTGTGCACTAAGATTTTCGTTCGTCTAATAAATTTTAATAATATAATAATGAATTAATAATTTTTAAATTAATATAATAATTGCTGCTTTATAATTCATTTGGACTACATTTTGCTAGTATTTATTTTATATCAAAATATACTTAAGCTATCGTTTGCATTAATTAAAACTACCGTAGTAGGTATATGCCTAGAGCTTTTCTCGATAAATGGACTATCGAACACAAAAAGAGTTTTCATTTCACTCCAGTAGCTTACACCTTTGATTAATGCTTTATACATTTGGTACTTATACATTTATACTGTTACAATAGATATATATATAAATTACAACTGAATTTAACAATTAATGATTTAAGCTTTTAGAGTTTTGGCATTCCTATTTTTGTGTTCATCGGTTAAATTTTTAGTAAAATAAAAACGCGTGTATTTTTTGACCTACTACATTCGTTAGTCTGTTCAATTTACAATCTAAATAGCTTCGTCACGCGACTTAATTTGGGGAGTCAGTTTCACTTAATTTGATTGCACAGATTTTCGCTTATATTCAGATTAAAATGATATCGGTTTATCAAACGTGTTGCCTTTATTTAACGTAACTCTAGAAAATTTTATTTCTTTAAAATCATATTTGTATTCATCATTGAGGCAAACAAATAAAACAATAGTTTATTATTGGCCTGAATCAGGCTCTCCAGGTTATATTATATGCCATGTTCTAAAGTAAAACCATAACGGATTTCATTAAGTAAGCGGTTAAAAAATAAAATAAATATCAGACAAAATTTTGGTATAAATATAAAACATTAACAAACAAAACATGTTCTATCAAAGGTAATAATGAATCCAATCAAAAAAATCATGTCACGTAAAAAATTAAAATATATATAAAAAATTAAGTCTCGCTCCGCAGTTTTTTTGTCGTAAAATCTTGTGTGATATAAACCATGTCGGTAAATTCAGTGTAACTATTTACGAGGGCATCTCTCTGACTACTTTATCATAATTCATAACATGTTACTTTACTTATAACATTCTATGTTAACTATATCGGTATTATTCGCCCCAGGTTACAAATGTATTCTTAATGTATATCGAGTATGTTTTTAAGATAGCTATTTGTTTGATCCATCGATTCAAACCCAAATACATATTTGCTGACTCTTTTGTTTTTACATTACTGTTTATGTTTATACTACGTATGCCCTTTGGTAGGACCCGCGGTTTTTGGAGACCCATCTTACAGATCCTAAATGCGTGCTGCTCAAATGTCATTGAACATGGAGCAACCGCTGACACTACTGACACGGTTGTTCTAAATATTATTGCTGAAGATGCGCGATACACCAACAACTCACATAAGAAATATGGTATATGTGTGTATATATATGTGATTTATATTTAAAGTGTATCTTCAGCTTAATAAATGAGATTTGAATATTGCTTTGGCTTATTCATTTCTCGCGTCCTCTCGAAGTGCTATATCGTGGTGACGCTGCCCGATAACTTTGAGATACTCCCATCACCTCAAACCTCTGATCCTATACGTTCCCACTTCCTCATTTATTGGATAATATTGTTACGTTGATATTATAAAACTATGGCATCTCCTAAGGTATTTTTACAGATAATTAAATATTTGTCCTGATAACCGGTAACAAGTTATAATCCCGGATACAACTCGGTAAAAGTGTTGTGAGACTTGCCTGATTTTCGAGTGGGATGGTATAATATAATGTAATTTATAATGTTTATGTACTATGTTACTATCATCAGTTATCTTCTTTTACACATGTTCATGAAAACCAAGAATACACGTAATATAAATGACAACCGAACATTCTATGAAGAATACTTTTGAATACTATGAACTTTCCATAAGTAATCTGCGATTTCTTTGATTTACAGGTTTGGGCCAGGCGGTCAGAAAGTCTCGTATCTGCCTTCCAAGAACAGTTATTATAAGAACCAAATGTCTAACAACTACAAGGTAATGAGATAAAAAAATATAGCCCGTTATGAATTAACAGAAATATTACTCACACTTATTTACAAAAGGTTAATTTAGATATTAATTAGTATTACTTTTTACCTAATCAAACTTATATGGAATAATAATTATTTTTCAACAAGAAAACAAACCAGGACCTCGTCACCTCACATTGCAACTTATTCTTATACTAAGGTTATTTAAACGTGTCCTTAATATTTATAGGAGCGTGATATTAAATTATCTTAACTAATTGACATTAACGCGGGACTTGAATTTAATTAGCATAATAAAATATTTGCCTTCATAAGTTAACAAAGCAGAACCTCAACCAATATACGACGTATATATAGAGCGACTGAACCTTAAATTATAGAGTACTTTCGTATTATTATTCTACAAATCGATTCTAAACAGTACCTAAATGTTGCTTTTGACCCCCAAACTTATTTCAGTGTTGTGCTGTAGCGCCGTAAACCCACGGAAAGTTTTCAAAAACCAGTAAAGCATACCTTACCTTTTATGCATTACCTTACTCTGAGTATAATCGCTGTAGTCAAGATTATACAATTAAAATTAAAATAAACAAATTTTGCGGCACTGTATGGTTGAGAGAAATATAAAGTGGTGCAATTAATCGTGAGGAAAAAGAGCCCAAGTAAACGAGTGATTATCTGAGTCTTAAAGAAAGACAATTTTAATAACATCGATTTAATTTTAACTATGTACTAAGTTGATATTTCAAGCGAAGTTTCTAAGGACGGAGACTTGGTTGTGCACCACAATACTTGTAGTTCAATAAAATTGCTACACTCACAGAATATATTTTATTATTTACAAGCATACTGTCTTAAATAACTATTGAATATTTTATCCACATTACCACGTCAAATAATACGTAAATAAAAATATTTAAAAATATATATGTATTTTTACAAAATATACGTTTTCATTTTCAGAATTTCCAAAAGATTCCAGCATCCTCAATGATCCTCAGCAATTATGATCCATTCTACTCGCCACTCCTGTCAAGACTGGACGGCATCTTCGCGACACTCGGTAAAACTCTCCAACTCGTTGCAAACTATAATGGGATTATTATCAATCAGACATCTTAGAACTTCAAAACTGTACTTAAGCGGAATGTTAAAATTACGTTTTACTCAGTCAAATTCTTTTAAATAATATTATTTATTTATTTTATCATATTAAATCGACACTACTGGAGGTTAGTTCAGGTTTTTTGTATCTAGAGGGGATAAATAATGATTTTTTCAATATATAAATTGAGTTACCTACATAAAGTTAAAAAAAAGCATTAATATTCTTAAAAGAAAATATTGTATTGTAAATTATCAAATAAAATAACTAAACCATTAATTAAAATGATGTCACGTATTGTAAAACTGTATGTTATAATTAAAAATCAACTAGAAATTTGTTAGTCCCAAATATTTATTTTAACATTTCTTAAAACTAAGAAAACTATAAGAGCAATATCTACATTCTGCAGCAAGGTATTAAAAGCGGATTCAGAGCTTTTACATGATGTTCGATTTTATGAACGAGATATCTCTATGAAACTTCACAAATTCTCAATTTACATGTACTACATACAATATAAATATTGGCTTTACCGAGTTCCATATTGATAACAGAAATTGTTACAGGGTTAGCCCCAAGCGAGAGCTCGACAGACGCTCAAGGTCAGACTTTGAGTGACGTCAAGTTGGAAGCGTGTCGAGAACAGCTAATCTGTCTGATGTATGCCAATCCGGCGAAATACGCTCCCTATAGCAATTTGGTCTCCGCTCAACTAAGCAGGTACAAACATTTATGACGTAAAAACTCACACATCTCCCTCTCAAGATAATAATTAATGTAACAAAGCAGAGAACAAAGAGCCCAGTTAATACGGTTATAAAATAAATTAAAGACGTACAAAAACTGTAACAAGGCAACATTATCTGAGTAGAATACGTAATGTGTGGATGTAAGATATAATTTGAGCATAAAATGCATGTTGTCATAAATTTCTATGAAATATATTCATATACCGACGACTTTTAAAATATCATAAACGTTTCAGGGAACTTAACGAGCTCCGACGTCCTGTATCGGACAATCCAGAGATTCTCCGTTTCTTCAGGTACATGAGGGCAGCGCGGAGGGGTCAGGAGGGCACCGACTGCCTGCAATTTAGCATTGGCTGTACCGTCACGACCCCCACACACACTATGATCGCAGCCTATCACGATATTAACAAACTTGTTACCGCAAGACGACTGAATTTACAGAACTGAGATCATAATCATAGACACTAGCATACCCGAGTATGACCAACCGTAATTAATCAAGACTTCAATTCTGCATCTTTGCGAGAATGCAGATAACATAATTCCATTAGCGTTCTTGTGAGCATTGTAAAGTTAAAAATAAAAAAGTTCTCATCCGCAATATTAAAGATCCAGCGCTCATCTCAACATAATTATAGTTTAAATATTTTGATATTGCGTTATCCATAGTAATTCATAATTAAAGTATTGTTTACTCAAACTAAGAAATTTACTTTTTAAAGTGTGTACATAAAATGAATTGATTGTTAGAACGTTCCCTTTTAAGCCTTTAAACGGCCCTCTACTATGTAACATTAATTTAAGAGTCGCGACATCAAACCCGAAAGGTACGGGCTACTAATATAGCAATATTCCATTATCTGTAAATATTAATCATTTTGTAAATATATTTATTTATTATTTAATATTAAGGCGTGATGAATGTTATTTATTGTATGAATGAAATCTGAAAACGGAATCTTTATGTTTATTCAACACTTATTGTAAATCGAATGTCTATTATTTTAATAAAATATTTATTAGAAATATTCTCATATCTTCTTCGTTGTTCAATTAAAATGATCTAAGAGGATGAAATGATATGAATAATGTTTTTTCGTTCTAAAAATGTGATCTTTTGTGCTCTGGTTTTCTTTGCAAGTAAACCTATTTGAAAATAAATTAACTATATACTTTTGTAACGTAAGCCGCTTGTGGGTTCTCGTCAATGCATTTTATAACGAAGCTAGCAAAGCTTGATTATAAGTCATAGAGCATCTTTATTATCTAGAAATGCTTGAAATAGACACAGATGAATGAATCAATACGTTTCAAATAGCTCTTGATTATTTGATCGCCCTTATCACTAAGTCTCTTATTTATTTTACTGTGACATATATGCATTACAGCTTAATTTTACAGCATTAGCCTTAACAGAAGTGGGAAAAACGAACTTTTATAAAATATTTTCAATAAATATTAATATTCATTGAAAGGATATGATAAGGTTTACTCATCTACTCTGCTGATAAATTAGGACTTCCCGTCTCATTAAAGTGTTGGTTAGAAGAAAAATCCTAATTTAAAAACGCATTATTTTAAATATTTGAAATATATAACCATAGCCTGTGACGTGTTTTCGTAAACACCCAAACACTCCACAGAACATTGTGAGCTACTTAAAGTTTATAATATTGTCTTTTATTAATATAACTGTTACTGATTTAAAAAAAAACACTTTATTATTTTTGCAAAACTTAAATATATTATTTACATTATTTAAAATTATTCCGACGTTTCGCGTACTTTACAGCGTGCGTGGTCACGGTAGACTGAAGACAAAAGGTGTTAATTGTCAAAATAAGTGTCCCAGCTGTAGAGAGGTTGTTTGTTATCTGTATTTATTGCCGCGGAGTTGGTATCGACTAAAACCGGAAGTATTTTACAAAACTGGCGTCCTCCATTTTCCCGGATTTTTTTTCATTACTTAAAGTTTTCGATGAGAAAAGCCCTGGCTATAAAATTTTCACGTTATCTAAGAATCAGTTCCGTAATATTGCTTAGCCATCTGTCCCATACATGGTATTTCCTAGGCAGGTCATAATCAGAAAGTATCATATTACTTTGAGAACTATTCGTATGACAACGTGTTAACGTAGTTTCATACTATGCAATCGATCTAGTCTTGGGGAGTGAAGATCCGGCTCTAAGTAGAAAGTTGACCTTAACAACGTAAGTATAAAACGTGAAACTGGCATCTATTACGTTGTAATAAAGACTATAATTTAATGATCAATTTTAATGTAGTGTTGTGCTTTATATTGGCCAATACGGGGTTACGGTCAGTATTTCAATCGCATGGGTTTTTCGTGAATCATTCATTCAAGGCCTTTTTCTTCGGGTACATCTGTTCCGTTCGTCAATGAATACTGATTACGCGCTTTCTTTTATAGTGCAAGTTTTAAAAGCGAATAACTAGAAATTAATAATTAATAGACTAACGAAAAATTACCAACTGGTTGTCTTGGTAATTTTTGACATCTTATTTATAATTGTCCTTTATATGCAGATGATTAGCGTTTTCTGCCTAAGGCATAATTGTTTACACAGAACTATTTTAAGCTATTGTTCCGAAGCAATAAAATTAATTCGTGGTTCAAACGCAGTACTTATTTTGAGGCTCGCACCTAGCCTTCCTAACTCATTATAAATAAACCCTCCGTATCATTTTAATACAAATTTTTCTCATTTCAACTTTTGTACTTCAGATAAATCAGTGCAAACAGACTGATTTATGTTCTATAAATGAAGCTCACGAACGTTTTGTTTAGTTTCCTTAAAGCTCTCATTTGACAGAATGAGACGAAAGAGTATTGAATACTTGGACTGACTTTTTAATAATTAATAAAGCCAGATTATAGAACGTACCCAGAGAATAAAGAAATGTTGGATATTTTACAAACTCTCAAACAGAAGGATTTTAATATTTTTTACCATGAAAATGCAATTGAGAACTATCGTAACATTTAGATCAAATATTGCACCAACAGGCATGTACATCCCGTCCGGACAAAAAAACAACAAAATGTATTAGGATATTTGTTGTTTTAATTCCCGTAGGTTTTCCGTAAAGCATTATTCAAATGACAAGAGGACCTGACAGCTTCCGCTTAAGTTCGTTAAAGTTATTAATGAAGAGAAATGAATTTAGCAAGTTCTAAAGTATAGAGTTACTCTGTGAACTAAATTATGAAAAGCAACAGGACACGACAAGGCTACAACACCGTGGAGGTGGCTTTAAATAACCTCTTTCAAAAAATATTCACTAACTTATCATAAATTATATATTTATAGACTTTGATTAATGACGTATGGGTCAGATATATTTCTAGACCTGTAGCGACATTGCAATAACGTTTTCCTACGCCACGCCATAAAAAAGAGGTCAATGACAATACTATAATTGTACTTAAAGGGAAATATCCTAACGCAGCGCGGCCTCTAGTTTCAGTGTCGCATTTATTTAACCCCTGGATTAAATTTGCTAGAACATAACAAAGGAAACGATGATGTATTTTTAATAATTTAAGGTTATGTGAATTCTTATTTATTTAATCTGCAAAACTATATAAGTACAGCTGAAAGCTTGGCGATATTTGTAGTATTGAAACCGCATTATTTATTGTATGTACACTTAATTTTTAGGTATATGAGGTAATCAAATTATTTCTATACAAGCCAACTGTTAAGAAGCTTCCTCCACACTTTCTGCGCCCCAAAACGTCTGGGATATCCCAGAGTTGCGGATGAATCAAACCGTAACCACTTTAATTTAATGCGATCAAAATAAAACTCTAACTCAACGAAATAAAATATATTGTTGAAAAATGTAGTGGTACCCAAACTAACTTATTCAACCATATTCAGTGCATAACAAAACAGAGCTTATTTTTAAGACAACAAAGTTTAATTCGCCTTCTTATATTATAGAAGTGCAAATTATTGTTCTGTTTGTGATTCAACGCCCGATTTTAAGTCATGTCTCTTTGGCTTAAGGTCCGATATTGAAAATATACGCTGCGGATTTTGAGAAGTTTATGCAATTGTTATGTATTGTTATATAAGATAGTTTGTTGGTCCGTGGGTCATTCTTGTTTGAAACTTACAGTGCATTGACGTGAACTAGATTTAGTATAATAAAGGTGAGTTAATACAATATCTATAATATAGAGCTAGGTACACTTCTTTGGTTACTCAGTTATATAAAATCTTCATAAATTTAATGAACTAACAAAAAAGTCTACCGAATTTGTTCCATTTTCAATATTGGTGAAACAAAACCTATCATTTAATTCTTATACCTTACAAATATACGTTTTAAATTCTAGGTTATAGGTATTTAGTCTATACATTTCCGTAAAGTCCCTTGAGTACTTCCGTTATTAACGTGAAAGTATTAGAAAGTGCACGAAGTTAGTAAGTGTAGTAGTTATAATGTACTATTTCCAAAACATTAAAGCCTGACTAAAATAATTGATAAAGGTAAACAGCATGATAATAAAATTATCATAAATTATATCGTATTTAGCGTAAAAATCGTCGCAGACCTTTACCCAAAGATCCACATTTGGATTTGTTATGCGTAACTAATATCTATCTTCTTTCTAAAATAATAAAAATATAATAATCTTAGCTTAGCACCATTTCATAGACAGATAGACATGGTGTTTTAATTAAACAGTGAAATTAAAGGTATATCTCTCTATCTGTAAACGTAAAAAAATAATCTCCCGAGATCTGAAAGTGTAAGGCTATAGTTTAGACTGTATGTTATATTCTATACAAAATATATTATAAGGTCTCCGTCCTACAACCAAAATGCTTTCCTTGTGACCCAAATTAAGCGTTACATAATGCAATTGTGTCCTAAACTGTGCTACTTTCATAAGGATATAAGCAGAAGTTGCGTAAACTTAGTCATCGCGTGCGATTTCGTAAAACATTTCAAAGAACTATAATCCAACTGTGTTCTTGAACTTTTTATTAAAAAGAAAAAACATCCTGTCCTAGTAATCAGTCAGAGCAGGCCTACGGTGTAATTTTCGTATATATATTATATATATCCTACTTAGGAGCAGTTACTTAGTAATTTTTTTCCGTTTAAGTATTATTAAAATATACCATATGTGTGGTTTTTTTGTCCTTACTACGGAAGTATTCAAGAGTCGCACTCGCTCATGGAAAAACCATAAATTTAAACAAAAACAGAGGAAAGCAACGTATACCTACAGCTTTAATAAAAAACTTAGATCACATTTACTTTAATCTTTTCAAATATTTATATTTTAGATTTAAATTATAATTGCATTGTTCGTCGTACTCAAATTAATACAAATTTATTTACCAATCATTAAAAGAAACATACTCCATTGATCAATATTTTTCGGCACATTAAAAGAATGATCGTATTGAGTGCGTTAACCGAGTCGATAATAGGAAACGTAAGCCTTATTGGATCCAACCGGCCGTATTTAATTACAATTATATCAAAAACCTTTTTACCTAAATGTTTACTCAACTAGAAGTTAATTAGCTTAGCTGCTGGCTGTCGATCAAATGTTATTAAAACATCTATTATGGAACAATATTTTAGTCCGTAACATAATGCATGGGTTATTAATATATACTGTTTTTATATGGCTGTATCATGCTTGAGTAAAACATACCTTCACTCATAATAGACAAAAATCAATTCGAAATTACAAGGTTGAAGATAGCTTTTACCACTATTTGGCTAGCGCTAGATGATAAATTGTAACAAAATTAGTTAGATAATCAGTAAAGCTTGATTCGTGTAAAACTATAAGATTTAATGCACGCGATGAGTATTTTTAAGTAGTTTAAATGTACGGTTTATAAGTAATAATTTTGTGGACATTTATATTGAGGGTTCGTGACTAAGCAAAATCGAAAGACTAAAACTAACAAAACTATGCAATACAATAGGAATTTAAATTTATATATTATACTAGCTGACCCAGCAAACGTTGTTTTGCCATACATGTGATTTTAATTTTCAATTAATTAATAAAAAATAGGAGTTGATCGTAGAGGGGTAAAAATTTAGGGTTGTATGTATTTTTGTATGGTGTATCATAGAAAAATTAAAAATAAGAAATTTTGTCCAAAAAAAATAAAAAACCTTAGGGGAGGACCACCCTTAACATTTATCGGGATGAAAAATAGGTGTTGTCCGATTCTCAGACCAATATGCACATAAAATTTCATGAGAATCGGGAAAGCTGTTTCGGAGATGTTTAACCACAAACACCGCGACACGAGAATTTTATATATTAGATATCTTTTATTAACGGTTTTTAATCAAGAACAGATAATCCGTCCGGCTTTACCCGGGTATCCATATTACAAATAAACATAAATTATATGTAGTACATACACACATCTCACAAATATCCGGCGAATACACTTCATTCATATCGTCATTTTAGTTACATTTATTCATTGTTAATTCATGTATTTATTTACTAACAAAAGGGAACTGTCAAAGTGACAAATTACAGAGTGTGTGACTTGCACTCTGCACTGAATTAGGGAGAAATAATATTTTGCTTTGTTTTCCGTACTATTGTGTAACATTGCAATAACTATATTTGAAAATATTTCGATATGATATCCTGCAGGAAATGCTTCAATGCCCAATTTCGGGTAAACATAGAGCTATGTTTTATTCCAAAATTGGTGTGTATTCGAGGAAACGACGGATTGCCTAAATCTCCGAATTCAAATTCATAAATAGGAATTAACAATACAATGGTCGAGCGCTCATACAAGTAACCATTACATATGCATACAGATAGGTGTATATCAAAATTAGTACGCGTGAAGAATAAAAAAAACTAATCTTTAGCATCATATTTAGACAAAAAACAAACAAAATTGTGTTAGAATATTTAGATATTTCAACATTGATCTTTGACCGAGCGTTGACCTGTTTCATTATCCTGTCAACTACATACTTTATAATTAAGTAGTGTTCAGTGAAAGAAGTTATTTCCAGAGGCGCGGCGATGTGACGTATTAATTATTCCGACATTTTCGAATACTCTCGTCTAAAGTTAAATTTTCTTAAACATATTTTAAAAACTACTACATTCATAATGATAGCTTTTATTTAGTAGAATAGGACTGTAAGTAGTTATTTATTTTAAAGAAACTATATTATCGAAAACTTATAATCGATAAACTATTACAAAATGTACTTAAGTGTAAACGCATGCATTATGATTTAAAACCACCCTCTACTACCGAGTACACACCTACCTTTCGGTATTGACAAGGCATTTTATAGACACGAAAAATTTGTATCTATAAAATGTCATATACCTAGTATTGATAATTAATCATAAGAGATTACGGCGTTCGACTAACAAGCGAACTCTTAAGTTTTATAATACTATCAGTTTATTTATTATAAATATTAAAAACAGTGAATTAACTATGTTGATTAATTTCAAGAAATGCCGATAGTAATCTATTAAACGAAAACTATTGGCAGGAGGAACAATTTACTTTGCAACTATTAGAATTAGTCCAAATACTTTTAATTTATCGAATCCTAATCAGGCGCTTGCCTTTATGAGTTTGAGAACAATATATCGTCGTCTAGTGTCGATAACGTTCTTTTTTTAGCAGAGCGCCAACGCTAGATTTACGTTTTTATAAAAATTTTCGTGGAGCACGTTTGTGTGACGACTAGTTCAGACAGATTCAAGACACATGTTGCTAGGAGGAAACAATATTTTTAAAATAAACATTATATCAATTTTATTAATACGACACATACTTAACAAATTCCTGTTAATACTAGATGAGTAAGTAATGAAGTAAATCTTACATATTAAGTATTACTGAAAGATTGCCATATTATTAAATATGGTTTTAGGCGTTCGAGGCACTCATTAACTGTTCCTTCGAGTGTAATATATTTAATTTTCGCTGTTCATTACGACATTTTAATTAGAATATTGAGCCGAGTCAAAATTGGAATTTTGGTTTTCAAAGCTGTAAGTTTATTACAATTAATAGAACATGTATTACGCATTAAGAGTGAAAGTCAGGCCCCTATAAAAACATTATATAATACACAACTATATCTACCATATCAATATTTACATTTAAAGTTATTTTCACTAAGAAGGATTATTTAGCAACATTATAAGTTCCAACGACTTTGCTATTGCATTTTTTGTAGGCGCCACTTGAGTGGATAGTGGTAAAATATACCTATATATAAAGTATGTCTATAGATACTTTATAGACAAAACAATTAATTTTCTTAAGTTATACGTCGCTGTATAGATGTCGAGTTTACTTTCAACGTAACTGTTATTATTTAGGACATTTGGTCACTTATTGTGTATTCCGAACATATATTTGTTTGTGACCGTTATTCTGTTAGACAAAGAAAATATAAACAGGTACAGTTTGAAATCCGTTTGAACCCCCATATCATAATCCATTACGCATTATTTTGTTGAAACTCTTTCAGATACTGAAAGGAATTAGAATTGGTAAAAGCCAAACTCAATATTGTTAAAATTATTCCAAAATCAATTAACTTTTTTATTCGTTTCTTACTTCTAAATTTCATCGGCTTAGGATAATTCTTTAAGAGATTAAACGAGTGAAAGTTTCTTAAGTATTCTACAAAGGTGTCAGTTTCTGTTGATAATGATTTTATTAGAAAAAGTAACAAGAACTTCTAGGAATGAAGACAAAGAAATTTCTTGATAAGGATTAATAACTTATTTTAGGGATATTTGTCCTTCCATTATTGTTGTTCCATTAAATTAAAGAAATAATTTTAAAATTTCTAGTAATACTGTCATATCTGTGAGTGGAATATTCTTTGTCTATGGATCGCGTCCAGTCAACAGTCGCGAGCGCCATGCAGTGAGTTAATATCATGCCTCTCGCTTGCACGAGGCCTACTTGAATAAAACGTAAAGTGTAGTAAAATTTCTCTTGTAAAGTGTTATTTACAAAGTTTAAGTATTTGAAAAATCAGAACAATGTCAAGAAAAATTTTCGTCTTTTCTATAAAATTAGGTAAATATTTTTTTCAAATGTAATCTAATCCAAGTCAGTTCCTATTATCTATTCTATTTACTTGTTCACGTTGAAATGAGACTTCACAAACGTTGGAGGCAAAAGACTTGAACTACTTATAATATAGATTCAAAATTAAGTAATATTTTATTCCATTGGGGATATTGATTAGAAAAAACATCTTTTAGGTTTATCTAAGATATTTTCCAAATTAAATTGTTGCCGGGTGCATCTGCCAAGTCTTTTTACACGACAATTTACAAAGTTTTGAGAGTTACTTTACGAGCAACTCTTAAATTGTGTACTAAAAATCAGCTATTTAAGCTGTAACTGTGTCTCATAATATTTCCTAAATTACATGTGCTAAATTCGTTTTATTTACATAGATTTACATATGTAATGTCGTATTAGTCACTGAAAATTTCAACTTTCGAACTATTTTCACAAAGAAGCTATAAGGGTTTGAAAATAGCTGGGAGCAAAGATTGATACGACCTTATATTTTGGTAACCTATTAGAAAGTATATAAATTTAAAGTTGGCTTGTAGTGTAAAGGATATATTTATCTAGATTCTAGATATTAAATATTATTTCTAACTTATAATTACACCGAAGGATTTTTACAATTGACGATTTTTTCTTTATTTAAATGAGAATTGAGAATTGTAGTATGCAAATCCATTATTGAAACTGTAATAAACTACAAGATAAACATAAGGCGATTTAGTATAGAAGCATTTAGTAAACAATGAAAAGTAATAAATTTTCCGTTTAATATCATCGTTAAGTCGAAACGACATTAACAATATCCCCTTTATGCAAACGAAGATTTCCTATAAAAGCTTTTAAGTACAATTTGACTTGATTACAGCCAAATTTTCCTTTTAAACCAGAATAAAACGTGTCGCAAATTGTTCATCAATACACAAAGTGAGTTAACAAAATGGACGAGATATTTTCCGAGATTTTCAGTTCAATTTACATCGACATTCAAGACAGAAACGTGTAATATTAAAATTCGCTACATGAGGCAATCAATGTTAACATTTACATAATCACACTCTTAAACGAATAGTATTAAGGTTCAATTTATAATTCAATTTATTCCGCGAAAGTGATTCGTTTGTCGCCCATGTTTGAGTAAAAGTAGACAACATTGGCTCTTAAGGAAATATTAACGCTTGTAGAAGTCACGTAGTATAGAAAATTTGGAATTTAATCTGTGAACTATATATTTCCTTTCTGGGCTTCCGTAGCCCTAGAAAATCGTTCATCTTAGCATAGTGATTTTTAGAATAAGAGAGCTTATTATTATGAAACTTTTTTAATATATATTTTAATACAGATTACTTTGTTGTACCAGGTAACCAAACGACAGGATGTTGAACCGGGCTCGATGGTTGATGTTAGTGATAGCTGCGTTGACGCTGCAGTCAAGGGGAGAGGGGGGAATAAGATTGCCGGACCAACCTCCACAGGAGGAAGGAAGGTCAACGAATTTCAATGACAATGGACGATCGGTAATTTAAGAAAATTTTACCGCTTTTTAAGCTCTAAATTCTTTGAACACAGTTTTTAATTATACTCATGGCTTGTACTCGTATATAATATCGCTTATATGTTGAAGCGCACACCAGATGCCCCTTCTTTGCTTTAAAAATACTGTTTTATGTAGATATGTAATATTTAAATGTATATAACCTGTGTATCGTAAAATTTTACTTCTTACTAGTAAATCTTTTTTTAAGGATCTTGAATATTTAATTAATATGTGCTAAGGAAAGGACTATATTATTATATATGTTAATCGATACAATCTGCTAATAATATACAGTATTTTTTTATTGATTAATCCAAAGTGAACCTGCTATTATGATAAAAACCTATTTTGGTTAAATTATGTTTAATTTCGTATATGCCAGTACACGACCCATAAATTATCTCAAACCACAGGAATTCTCATATAAAATTGTGTACTAAACTACGTGCGCAATTTTCTCTGCGTTACAGAGGATTTTCATATATTGCTACAGGGGTACGTAGAATCGCGTGACTACCTGTCATAATGAAGATCGGCAAATTTAATAAAATAGATATGGAACCTGGGACCAAGGGTGCTTTTAGTTGCGGTATATCGGATTCGATTCCTCATCAAAGTGCAAGTTAAAATAAAAATTAGTTCGTTATTAGCTTTGAAAATAAGAGCAATTTCCACCATCTATATCCCTAATGACTTGTAAATTTTTTGTCTCCACCAAGTTTTATTTATTCACACAATAATATATTCACTGGTGGTTTGAATATTCATCAAGACGATAATTTAATTCGTACTCAAGACATTTCATTATTCAACACAGATAGATAGTGGGTACTTCGTAAGTACAAACCGTGTAAGTTACTGAAAAGTTGATGTAATATAATTAGTTGGTATCAGATGAAATCAGAGTTTATTTTTCCAAACTTATTTATCGATCATTATATTTGATGTTTAAGACACGAAAGCGAAAGCTACTTCGGTACCTTCCAGCTATTTTGAAATTAAGCTGATATAAATCATTTTCATCCAGCCGCAAGCACAAGGCCGTGGGCTTTTAGACTGGATAGGTCTTGGAGAAGACCAGGACCCCTATATTCAAAAGGCAACACAACAATGTATCAGCGGGGACCTTGCCGACTGCTTTAAGGCGCAAGCTTTGAGGTCTTTCGATGACTTCTTTGATAAACAAGCTTACCAGTAAGTAAATAAATATTATCTTACCATCTTATAAATTATGTTACCAAAGTAACTTACCGTTACTGTTACTGGTACGGGGCAATGCTTTACATTTGTAGTCTTATTTATTCGGTTAATTAGTCCCGAGATTACTCTTTCGAGAGATCGACTGTGTTTCTAAAGCGGCTATTTTATACGTCAGCGATAGGAGTATACAGTATTAAAATCAGCTTAATTAAGGCTTAGTAAAGAGAGTTATAATTGTTAGCTGAGTGAGATTTCTGTAATCTGCACCTTTGTACAGGTTAATCCTTTGTTTGTTGGTTTGGGACATCTCTAATGTGTTTATTTCATGTATTTCCTTTGTAATTTACCTAATCTGTGATTATAGACCAAAGATAGATTCAGCTTTAATTATTCAAACTAAAATAAATCATGTATATGTTACAGACATTTTAGTTTGAATCGGAATTATAGCTTATTATTTTATTTATTTATCAACTACAGGTTGTCAGAAAATGCAGTACTAGTGAAAGTGGAGTCGCAGGCCAGAGCGCTCGCTCATGAGCCTACTGAATTCGGCTCCCAGCCTCGCAGCGATGATTCTGACTGGGACGGACTAGTAAAATATGGATTGAGGAAAATCGAAAGGTAAGCATAGACAAAAATATCTACGGTATCTTAATATACAATAGCAATGCGTAAACATGCATTTCTATGAAATATAGAACAATTTTGAAGTAATGCGTAAGTACACATTCTCTTACTGTATTAAATAAAAAAGAATAATGAAAAGGAAGAAAATATAATGTGGATATACGTGTGTGTAGTTTACGGTACTGGAGACCTATATTCATTAAGTATATATTTTCAACAATTAATGTGAAGTAAAATTTAGCATTCGACGAAAATTTGTTCTTGGTAAATTAGTCTGTGGACAAAAGTCTCGAAGGTGTCTCTCACGCTTGGCAGGGAAAGATCCCGACCATCTTTGTTACTGCTGAGTAACATTTATTATTAAATGAATGATAAGTGACAATTTAAGGAGTACAAATAAATAGGTTCGATAGAAAATTCTGTACTGTGTCCACAATAAGGTATATTTTAAGGTATGCTCAAAGCATAATGTGAACGTATGAACTTATTCTCATTTATATAATACGATAATATGAAATGCGTTCGAACTAATTTCAACATGCATTTTTTTAGGTTTTTACGTTCAACGGCATTGGAAATGCAACTAGACAACGAAGTGACATCTGGCGGAGTAATAGCGCCACGATTCATTGACGAGATTGCTGACGAAGTTGACATCATTGAAGACAAAAAAGCACCACCATTCCGTAAGAATTTTAAATATTAATAAAAATTAATAATTAAATAGTAATAATTTACTAAGTATAATATTTTTTGTTGTATATAGTCATTCAATTCGTCTTGTCATATAATTTTTACTTTATATCAGTTTAATTACACTCTTTTAACGAATAAACTCTTAAAAGATCAATCTACAAGCAATACTTCGCGAAAAAACCCGTAACCACTCGACGCATGTTACGCCCCGACACCGGAGCATCCTCAAGATGTTGCCTCTACAGACAGCGTAGATTGGTCTCTTAGGGTTTTGTACTATGGACTTACGCAAAGTAACGCATGATTCCCTTAATTAAAAAACTTTGCTATTTTTTACTATAACATACTATTGAATGATTATTTGACAGGTCGTCATAACCTCAAGAAGCTTATCATCCCAATGCTGTTGATCTTAAAGCTGTTCAAGCTGAAGCTACTCCTCTTCTTACCTCTCATCCTAGGACTGGCAAGCTTCAAGAAGTTCCTCGGTTTCATGGCTCTTATTATTCCAGGTACGCGTTAGATATAAAATTTAATAAATATTTTACTTTAGAATTTCGTATTAAAAATCAAACAACAATTTTAATCTCCTTCAGTCTGTGTGTAAAAACGAAAGTCTAAGAAAATTAAGGAGTCTAGAAAAATGAATTATCCTACTAAAATATGTTCGAAGTTTTTATTTGTGGTTTCTAAAAAGGTGGTTTCCCTTTCACTCAAAATACCTTTTATATTTTGTACATTAGAATAACACGAAGGCTTCTTTTTTAAACTGTTCCTAACTTTTTAACGAGCTTTGTTTCTTTCTGTTAATTATAAGTCACAATGAAAAGGTACAACTGAATATTTTCCTTTATTCTAAAGAATACGTTTTAATTCCAGGCGTTATTGGTTACTTCAAATTCTGCAAACCGAATCTATCCTCACCGTTTTCCTCAAACCATTTTTCGGCACCTCAGTACTCCCCAGCTGGTATCGGCCTTGGACCATACAGAGAGCCACATTACAGTCATTATGATACATATGTAAGTTAAATATATCTCTAGAGATTACAGTAATTGATAGCCATTTCATATTATTATTTCGACTTTATATGCAATTAACCGATGTTATACGTCAGTTTTTTAAGACGACACGATCTTAAAAAACTAACGTTCGTTCTTAAACATTACCGCAAAAAAGCATTCTCAAATCTGTCCCGGATAGTCAGTATAATCCTAAAAATAGGAAAGATCGTTTTCATGTAATTTTCTTTGGCAAGAAAAGGAATCCGCAAAGAAATATGGCGCCATGAATCATCTCACGGCGCTAATAGCAAAATACAAAACTATGTCTCTTAAGTAATATAATATTACTATACCGAAACTAGGAATAACTTACGTTCACCTTCAAATATGCAAATGAAAATATTTTAACGCGTTTCATATAAATCACTCATATACACGCGTGTTCCCATTACAAGCATATTTGTTTGTGCAATTACCAAAGTATTTTGAATAAAGGTATTCTAATAAATAAAAATACAGAGTTTAGTTTATTTTACCAAGCAACAAATATTTCCAAGAAAGGCGGCACGTACGGGACTACTGACGATTGTGAGTGTCTATGGGCGGCGGTATCCTGCCCGTTTAACCCCACGTGACCAAAAATAGTACAATTTATTCTTAAACTAAGTCGAAGGATTAATTTTTTTTAATACCACTACTTTGCATTAAGAGTGAATATAAAATCAGATAACAGTACAATTCAATTTATTTTTTATAGGAATTAAATGTATTCAAAATTTGAAAGAGTTAATTGCAATTACAGGCTGGCCATAAATATGGTCAACCTTCAGGCGGTGTACTATTCCGCGATCAGGAAGGTATCCAACAGGATTTAGCCTACCAAGGATGGGAATACAGGAATAAGCAGGGATCTGACGATATTAAAGCTGAAGATGCATAATTTTAGTTTTTACTTTTACAGAGTACTAATTAAATATTACTCACACTTAATTTTATAATACTCACAATTCGTAATGTTTGTGTAAATATTTGGTATACATATGTTATGAGAATTTCATATGTGAAGTTAAGATTTTTCAAATGTGTAGTCTACATTTTTTACTTTCTGTCCTATATTAAAAATATAATGTAATTAGTAAGAGAGAGAAGTATTAAAAACAGTGTAAATAGATTCCTATTTATGACATAAGATAATAGTTACAATTAATTAATTCCTTCTTTGATTCATTGATATTGCTTGAGGCCAACTAAAGTTGGCTATATACTATGTAATTTACATGCTAGTTCCAAATTCCATTTAGACACTAAATTGCTTTAGTAGTGTTATGTATTTTTTGTTCTATTTACGCAGTAATTTCTTAAGAAGCGAATAAGTAAAAATATTTGATTTTCCGGTATTTTCTTGTTAAATTAATGTAAAAATTAAAATAGGAAAACTTTAAATTGTACCGAATGGTACGAATGTGTAAACTTTATAAGTTTTGTAAATAATTTTATTTATTAAGATGTTTAGTCTGTACCCTTTTTGTATGAATATATAATATCTTTGTACATTGTGTTTGATTGTAATTAATTTCATCTCGCCATCAAAATACACTATATTCCGATTCAGATTCGAGAATTATTGCACACGGAATTACATTTTATGTTAAGTACATTAAACGACACAGAATCTCTTATCCTCACACCACCCTTAAATTTATTATCACTATGAGGATAACTTATTTCACTACATTTAACTATGATATAATTACTCTACTCCTTAAAAATTGTAGTGTACGTTGATTTAAAAATACATGCTAAGAATGAGTGAAGCCTCAAGGAGATTTTATTTGTAAGTTTAGGTTAAGGTAGTTTTTAAGTTTGTTTTTTTTTTGTATAATGTAATAAATATAATAAATAAATAATGCTGGCAACACACTTGCGAGAGCTCGGGCATTGTGAGTGTTCATGAGCGGCGGCATCAGGTGTGCTTCATACAGTTAGCCCCTATTTTAGAAAAAGGTTTTATTTATGTTAATCAAAGACAGACATAGACGTAGACAGTACCAGTAACCCCAGATTTGGTGCGTTCGTCGTTCAGCATAAACTTTGAGACTCTGCCACGGAGCCGAAACTTATTTTAATGTGTTATAAGTTTTACGATTTTATAAGTTATATTTCAAGTATTCATCTACCAAACATTTTGCACATGCGCTCTTACAACGCTATAATCCTTATCACTGCTTACAAACTCTATTTCATCTAAGTCTTTTAAAATCATTATATCGTCTCTATCTGTATCCCTTTTACTTCTAAGTATACCTCTTGCACTATCTACAGCAGTGTTTCCATGAATCTGTCTTTTGTTTCGTTTCGACTTCTGTAGCTTATGAAATGGCATGTGGTATCTTAATACTTTGGAATTCTTTCTTGATCGTTTCCTCGAATTGGCTTCTGTAGTATGTGCATCGTCGTTTTGTCTCGAATAAATACTATCTGGTCTATTATTAGGCGTCGATGGTGTCGGTATATGCGTGACTGGTTGAATGTAGATTCTTTTACGTTTGACGTTATTCTTTTTTATTATCTTCTGCACTGTACGCTTCGGCGACTTTCTCGTTTTTAATTTTCGTTTCTCTTCGTAAAACGTGCTCGGAACTCTCAGCAAATTATCGGATTTATCGAGGAATGTTCGGGTGAAAGTTACCTGGAACATAAAGGGTAATGTTCCATTTAGAAAGACTTAATATTACGAGAAACATATGTGAATAAATATGTACGGTATACGACTAAATACCTTAAAAATAAGCTATCTGTACTGATTTATTATGAAATTATTAATAAAAAATTGTTGAATAACAAAAAAAATATAATAATAATAGGAACACACACACAAATAATCGGTTAGCCCGAAGTTAAGCTTGATAAACATATACTGATATACTTTTTGTAAATTCTTTAAAAAGAGAGCATACTCCTCCCTTAAGGTTCGGCAACGCTAGAATAAATGTTTATGGGATGCGACTTAGGTGGGTGACCTAGCAAGCTCGTTTGCCTCCCTATTTTATAAAACAAATTCATATAACCCAGACAACATCCAAAAGATATGAGCATCGCAAAAATTTTGACCGTACTGGGGATCGAACCCGGGACCCTCTGTTTGGCAGACCGGCAAAGTGAAGAAGACTAACAATTTATAATTGAAAGCTTTAATCAACATTTATAAAATTAGGTTTACACAGCCTTGAGGCTGTAAAATTATTTATTTCGCTAAAATAACAAGAACAAGTAATCTCTTGTTTTGGAAAACGTCTAAGAAAATTGCGTTTTGTTAATTAATAACCTTTCCCTTGCTATGAATGCTTCATACCTTAGTAACCGTTGGATTATAAAATAATTAAAAGGAAACGCGGTGTGAACTTAGGACTATTAATTACCGACCTTTCAAATACCTTTTTTAATTTGAATACTCAAATATTAACGGTTATTTTACAATATTTTTTATACCAACAATTTTTAATCACTTATTGATTCGAAATCATTTATATATTTTATGTATATTGTTGTATATAATATTAGCTATAAATATCTGTAGTGAAAATTAAATGTATGCACATTGTTGTCCATCCATAATCTTCTAAAATGTAGTCGTCTTACTAAATAGCATGTGGTTTTGTACACAGCAGGACATCGGAACGCTTAGCAATTTTATTATTTAAGAAATATAACGAATAGATATCAACCCAAGAAACGCATCTAACCGGATAACTTTTCCTACTCATTTAACGTACAAAATGAACACGAAGCAATAATATATGTTCCTAAGTCGTACGTCAAGAGAGAAACGTAATTTAGCAAAGAGATAGAATAAAGTTGATCAAAGGGGAACCCTTTATCTATTATCTATAGTTTTTAAAAAGGGTTCACATTCTGTGGCGCAGATACATGTTGACTTTGATTTTGATTTGACAGAACGTTTGTTCTTCACTTTAAAATCTAAGTTTTTTATAATTAATTATATTTATTGTCCCACATACTTTTCATTTCCTGAAATTATATAAGCAGGCAGAAACCTCATTGGACAATAAATTATACTATTTACAAAATAATCCCCGCAGTTTTCACCGTGTTAATAGAGACCCGTATAGGCTATTACATATTAATAAACATTGTATATATCGTATCTAATATATTTAATTACATAAAAGCGAGTAATAGCTTTTGTTTTAATTATCAATTTATTAGTGATTTGAAATAAATTATAAATTTTTATTGCACATTGTTGTAGAGTTTCATTAAAACCCTTTCAGTAGCTTTTACTTTGCGTCCATCTATCACGAAAGAAAGTTCGCGTTTGTAATACATGTTGTAAAAAATATTGATAAAAATCAGTAAAAAATAATCTGGTAGCCGGTAGGTACATAATCTTAATAGGGTGACTGATACAGCTACTTTCGGTTAAGTAATCACAAAAATAAAATAACGCGTTTTGCTTTTTCGTTCCCAACTTGTACATTCTCGCCATCAAATTAGTAGTGCATACTTGCATAGTTAGCCGAGCGGAAATGAAGGATTCATGTTTCATCACGTATTACCGCCCACACGCTTACATTTTCCATTCCTTTGAAAATCCTTACAGCGTTAATATTAAACCTGTTTTCGTGCAAAAAAATTCATAAGCAGGTGCTAATGCTCGCGAAATCATTCTTTTATAAGTAATTGTTTGACGTTTCTTGCATTTAATTTGTCAGATATGAAATTTTCGAATACGATTCTCTATTAATTTTTTTAATATCTACTAAATGTGAAAAAGTATTTTTACGGACCACTTTTGGCACGTAGTAATTTTGTGTTTGCCTTACTTAGAACGCACTTAGACTCTGAATGTGAGTTCCATTATGCAAACAGAATTAGAAACAATCAGTTCCCATTCTTCTATCATAACTTAAACACTTAAAACAGAGATCAAAGCAACATTATATTTAAATTTATAGTCTATTTAAGTACGCAAATTGAAAACCCACTCATCTTTGTTACAGCCGTAAAGCTTACCGTATTCAGTCTAGGTGAAATATGAGTCGATCCTACATTGTTGTTATTTTCTTTCAATTGTGATGTATCCTGAAATAGTAATACAAAAACATGTTAAATAAACGACTTTTAAATGTTTGTTAACTATCATGTAAAAGTGTTATTGAAAAGTCTTAATTTTAATTGTAAACACCTGGAGGCCTGGAGTGCGAGAACTATCTATTTGATATCTTTCACACATAGAATGTTATTACGGGAGTTTAAATATATGCCTGAAAATATTTTTCATATTCACCTGTCTGTCTATTGCATACGATATACAAATAAAATTGAAAATTAACAGCAAATGTGACATTTCTAAGCGATCACGGTGAGTGTGAAAATTGTTATGGGTTACATATTGCTTTTGATTCTTATTGTTGACCATTGTTCCATTCTGTTTAGAAAAAGGTACATAGAATATAAGCGTTTACATTTCAAAACAATACTGTTACATAGTTGATTTATTCAAGAAAAGAAGCAAATAATAACTCAACATAAAAAAAAGGAAATAATTAAGATAATTTGTAAAAAATGGTATTAACTTATTATTACTAACGAGAACGAATTTTTATCATATTATTTAGTACAAAACTATATTATATTACTATATATTAAATATTATATAACGATATTAAAAGAGTATTGTTTTATCTATGTATGATAATGACTGTAAGATATTTTGCACTCATCTCGGGCTAGTTCTTTAAATTAATAAAATCGGGTTTTCGTGGGTTAAAATGTGATATCAAGCGATAGGATATTTTAGACGTACTCAGAAACTGTAGAAAATTCACTAAAGATTTTATCACCAGTAGATACGACCGCAGTAAAAACTCTAAGATTTCTGTTTTATGTCCGTAAGATTGTAACAATATAACATATTGTTCCTTTTATATTTAACAATACCTGTTTATAAAGGAAATATATCTTTTCGATACTTGACTTTATGTAATACTGCTAAGCAGTACTTGAAATAAAGTAATAACCATTAAATATGGTATGGTAATGAAATTTGCGTCCAATTTGGTACAAATACTGTGACGTTATGGTAAGTCAAAGATAATAAGTTTTTAATCTAGTCTTTATTCAAGACCTCTTAGGCACCATTATAATCAACTTTTTTCACCATTAAAAGTAAATAAAAAGGAAATTAAACTAAACTAACTTTCGTGATTCGCGAAAAATAATTTACTTTTTGGTAATGTCAACTAAAGAAGAGGTTATTTCCAGCGCGGTAATTTCAGGAATGACTGGTAATACGAAAATAATGTTTAGTCTGTTAATAGTGAGAGGTTGTAGGTCGTTAGAGGATGAAGCCGTTGATAAGACCAAGTACTAGTATAAATATAAATTTAATATAGTTTATTGTGAAATTCATAAATTTTTATGATAATCATTAAGATATGTAGATTTTCATACATATAAAAAAATGTAAAATAATATAATAAGACCACTCTATGTAACGAAAAAACTTAAATCTAAAACAAATATATATTAGTATTACCGAATTAACAAAACCGTTACAACCTTTTGGTGTAAACACATAAACATTCAACCACCGAGAAACAATTGAAATGCAAGGATTAGACATGAAATCCATTTCATTTTAATTTATACTTCAACGCAGACGATTTGCTAATGTTATATTTTAAATTTACCCTGATATGTCTCATTGCGGGTTTCTGTTACGGATATAGTAATGACAAGGTAGTGTTGATTATAATATTTATATATGGATCTCGATCTTATATACAATTTGGACTAAAATACTGTCATGTATGTTACCTTGGTTGATATTTTACATGTCATTAATTCCACGAATTATAATATAAAGAATATTTAATAGTTTATTCGTATTTCTAAAACACGTGAGTGCTTAGAACATATATTTTTTAGTATGCATATTGTATATTTTATTAAAATTTGCCAAAAAAGTCACTTAAAAGGTGTCTGTATGTGATACTACTGATACCTCTGTAATGGTGTCATAAAAATATTATTTATGCACGGGTTATAAAATTGTTTTCAGGTTAACGGCTCTCAAGCATTTAATGCGGCTCTAAAAACTAATGCACTACTTATACGTGTGAGAAGTTTTTGTGCATATTTTAATCGATTATTTGCCAAAATTATTTGTATTCCCAATCGTAAAGAAATCGGCATATCTTAAGCGCCGTTTTTGTAATTATTTGTAATTTCAGTAACCATTTTTGTCGCACTGTTTGCGAGTCTTCAGAAGTTTCCCTTATTCTCATTGTGTCTTCACTGAGTTGAATTGTAAAACCAAAATCAAAGAAGCCGAATCAATGCTTTGTTTAAATATTTACCGCCAAAAATAGAAACACGGCTTCCAAGATATGCTTGATATCCCATTTTTATTGCCTGAAATAATTTACAGAAATGTACATGTTTTTTTTTACATGTAAAAGTTCTTAATATTGTTTTGTGGAGAACGAATTATTTATAACAATTTAACTTCGCTAACCATACCAAAAGGAAATAGATTTTCAAAAGAGAAGCATTAAGTTTAATTAAATCTAATATATTAATTACAATTTTATTGAACAATACTCATGAAATATCTAATTAAGATAGAGAGTTCCATTATAACAGCGTAGTCTCCTTTTATTGTATGTTTTAATTGCTTTTCGGCGCTTTTTGTGTCCTTTGTGTCGCTAACTAAAGGATAAAGGGATTTTCCAATAGATGAAGTTATGTTTACGAGATAACTTCTATTATAAGATTAATAGAGAAACGACAAGGATATGCTGATATTTCTTTTGAAATATCCTTCCATTGAAATATATTTCAATCCCGAATAATTTCCCCGCCTAAAACGTCTGTTTAAAAAAATAATATATACAAGTAGGAAAACTTACTTTTTTTTTTCAGAAATTTCGACCTGTGCGACACGTAGAAACACGTACTGAGTCATATCTTTCTCATATTTTTTATAATATAGCAAAAAAATATCCAGATTTAAAGATGACTGGCGACAAACAATCCATCGAGAAGATTAAGGAACAGCTAAGAATCAAATTAAGGGAATATGTAAAAGTAAGAAAAAACAAAATTAAAAAGAGAAGAAAAATTAACACAAAAGTTAACACATAACATATTACCTACATAAAAATAAACATCTGGCATTACAAAATTTCTTTAATTCTTTTAATTTACAACATAACCTTATTGGAGTTTTTCTTAATAACAAATTTTAAATAATACTCAGGTAAACATTGTAAGTGTTTAATTAATTATAAAACAGGGCGAGAATTTATACAATAAGTGCCCAAAAAGGCGCTTAGGATAGCTTTACTTTGCGAAACGAAGCGTGCCATGATTTTCTTGCCTACTACTTATCTGCGGTAGCACGCGCTATATCGCAGACGCGGATGATCTGGTAGCTCCATTCAGCGGGGACGTGTCTCATGTTTATTAGATTTTCCTTTTCTTAAGCATTCTTACCTCAGAAAATAAGGAACATAATAGCTGCTGTCAATACAAAAGCATTATACAATAAGGTTAATCAAAGTTTAGGCTCACGTTAAATAAAAAAGTCTTTTGAAATTTTTTTAATAATAATAAAATTGATTTAATAATTTTATAAGAGTGATTTAAATATATTTGATTCTGATATGTTTATTATTATTATACATTTGTTTATTAAATGTACAACAATGAAAAGTTGTGGATTTTCATTCTTCTAATATGTTTTTTTAATATATGACATTGATGATTTTTAATTATAATATAATGACTAATCAATCATTCATTTTAATGTGTACAATAATATCCACCGGTTTTGTTTTGGCCGTCTCCCTCGATTTGGACAATGAATCATCACGAACTTTCTCAAATCTTTTCGCATATTTTTTCTTCTCGCTTTTCCGCTTCGCTTTGGCATCATTTTGCTTATATTTATGCGGTTTCTTTTTTGCTTTTTTACTTTTTTTGTGCTTGTTATGTCGTGGTCGAGCTGCTGGAATTTCGGCTCTGTCTATTTCGAAATAGTGCGGCTTGATTGACGTTCTATATTGACTCTGTGGAATATTTAGATAAAATAAATTTAATAGTATCTTGTTTTCTATAAACAATGAGTTGCCCGTAACTTTGGCTATGCACCAAATTGATGACCAATAAATACGCATGTCAGACATAAAATTCACCTTAAAGTTACCTGCGATGACGAAATTAGAGGCCTATAATAGATTCTTATGATTTAAATATAAATTTAACTCGTACGAAATCCTCTTCAATGTACATTACCTTAATTTCACTCTCAAAGCTGCCGAACGTATTTTCCAAAGATCCGAACGCGTGTAAACATTCAACCTATAAAAATACCCTATTATTATAGTTTTAAAGTGTGTCTCTTAGCATTACACAATTATTTACATCACTTTCTTTATTACATTTGTTAAAATAGTACAATTAGATTGATTGACTTTTTATGAATAAGTTTGAATATTTAACGAGACCACTTTCATCTTGATATAAGTATATTTTAAATTGGATTTCAAACATTTAAATTAAATAAATATGACGAATTTCTATCACCTTGCTTTGAAATATTTGCAACTGTAAAACTAACAAAAAGCAAACTATACATTCATACAACATTACGTTACAGATAAATTATAACGAATGAACTTCGCAAACACTATTCCAATGTTTGTTTTTAGAACGGAAAATATTTAGAAACAATGGCAATAACTTTTTTCAATTTAAAATAAGCTCACAATTTCGCGATATACAGCACCTACACACAATACACTCTTATCTCGCATTGATTTTCTTTAATTCCATACGTGAAGTGTATTTCCGTACTTCCGTTTAGGTCCTATTACGCCCACGGAGAGTTGTTCTATAAATATTTCTTTTTTTTCCCCTTTTTTTTTTTTTTTTTTTTTTTTTTTTTTTTTTTTTTATTAATATAATATATATATTATACCAATATTCGTTAGGTTATTTGATTTTACATTCCTGATAAAAGACGGCCAAAAGATGTAGGATTTCTAGGGGCTAGAGTTAGTTTTCTATAAATTCTCTGCATCTTCCGCAATAACTTGTTCAGATTATCAGGTATCTATTGTCTCAGATTATATATATTTGCTGAAACACACCATTGTACTTGAAGGAGGAACACAAAATTCCATCAGTTCCCTCGACCGAACATCAGCCTCGATGTCCGCGATTCCACTACGGCGTTTTTAATGAAATTGAAACCTTGTAAGCTCACTGACAAACAATTGTAATAATAACTTTATTGTTCCAATGTGTTCAGATCAATAACGACCCTAGACCATAAGGCGGGGTCCTCGACCGAACAACAGCCCGAGTCGAAGTCATAACAATGCAATAATAAAAAAAAGTGTGTTTCAATATTGCATTATTAACATTTAAAGGAGTTGTTACCCTTTACAAAAGAACGCATTACCTACGGATATTAAAACAAGTCACAGTTTAATCTAATCTCTTTATAATTCTTTAGGACAAGGGTATATTTACAAGGAAAATCGTGGGCCCTGCGCGTTCCAAGAATACAAAATACTTTTGCTATCTACAGACTGTCATCACCAAAATATGTGAGCGAAATTCCTTTGTGTACCCACATATACCTGTGTTACCACAGATTCGGTTATGATAATGAAACGTCCTACTTTTAGAAATACCACCACAGAATATTTATTGTCTATGATGCCGTTATTAGTTTTCAATTGATTTATAGTTAAGTTTGTAGAAATAAAACTAAACGTCAAATCTTTTCAGGAATACGGAGATTTTACATAGATATTTCAATCAGTCAATCCATTAATGTTATTTATATCAAGCCTCCCGGCGATCAATTGTCAATATTACTATGTAGTTAGCAATTCAGCATTCTAAGTAACACGCCTGCTGATTAAAAATATTATAAGATATAAAATCGTACGTGATTTCAATCTTGTGTATTAAGCAAAAATTGTAAAAGCGTTTAAATTTGTACAGTTACAAATTATAGAATAGAATTTACAAATATTTCTTAAACTTAGTTTAAAAGCGATAGTGCCCTGTTTTCGTTCCTTCTTCATAACATAACAATATACTATAACACACAATAGGCACCTGTAATCTATAATTACCAAATTGAAAGCAGATGAACCCTTTTTTACCTTAATAAGTTTTGGGAGTTACCAAATGTGAAACGAGGTCAAAGGACCTACATAACAGTACCATCAGTTTTCTTTTATTTTGATCCTTCCCGGGTTCATTGACAGTTGGTTTAACACGTACTTAATAATTATACACCTTTCTCTTTTCCTCCCAAAGAGAAACCTCATTACCGCTATTTTAGAGAGAGATAGACAAATCAAACGGTACATTTCATAGCGGACTGCGGAGCCCAGAGTCAAGGACAGATGCACTCGGATTTCCATATCCGTACGAAAGAGAGGTTCGTATACAAAAGAAAGAGATGATTATATTAAAGACATTCAGAAGAAACGTGCTGTCACCGTGTGCTGACGTTGCTCACACGCCGTTCGATTTGAAATTTTGACAAAATATATTTCTATTTTTTAGCGGTGTTGCTGCTTGTTTTTATCGTTTTCATAATTTAGTTTTTGATTGAGTGCTATCGATGTAGGTTGTTATTATATTTGGTTTAGGAAATATAATAAGAATTTGTGAAATTGTTCTGGATGATCGCGGCATTTTAAATGTAAGTCATTATTTATTATGAAACGCTTTTCAATGCAATACTTTATTATTTATTATAACAATGCTTAATATAATATATTTTTACTATTTAAATATATAAAAAAAACTTGCAGTCTGAATTTGTATTATAGTTCTATTTGTATTAAAACATAAGTCATAACCCATTACGGATTTAATCTACCAGTATTTCATCGTCCTGTTTAAATAATTACAAAAAAATACATTTCCTTGGTTTATATTTACTTGGTTCATTTCACATTTGATTAACAAAACGAAATATTGAAAAACCCCAGACGTGTTAATATAATAAAAACATTTTTCTTATAATATATAACGAGTCAGCAACTTTTATTTTACATTTCATTTTTATTCAAACACTCTAAATCACTGAATATCAAAACGTGATTTAATTTGAATAACACTTCCTTATTACTACTATTTTAAAGATAACGAACAAATGCAATCTTTAATATTGCCATCACATAAATATTTTACTTGACAATTTGATCTAACATCTTATTGAGTACCTATTATGCCTTTACCGACTTGAACATTCATTTCATATTTTGTGCTCATCAGCTTGACTTATTGCCGATAGAAAGGAATCGACACTATTTTTCTCATAAAATATACAGATATTAAAATATAAATTCAATTTTCATAAAAGTAGCTATAAATTTCGAAATAGTATATTTTGCTTCAGGCAGGATTATAGACGTCAGTACTTCTGACAGAACTTAAGAAGGTACATACCGTACTACAGAAGGTATAATATTGATGAAGATGTTTGAGTAATAAGATTTATTTTCAATACAACAAGAAATTATAACATATTTTTAATATCTATTATATAATAAAGAGTTGTTTATTCTGTTGAACACGCTTATCTCAGGAACTTAAGACTGGTCGAATTAATTTTTTTTACGAATGCATATCATGTAAAGGTTGGCTGGATTAATAAAGCAGAGCATTAATGAAAATTGTTGCCTACACGGAAAATAAAATGCTTCACTAAGATGTTCCTCCTTAAAAGTTCTAATAAAAGCAATATGAAATATCTATTGAAACTGGATCACTAAAAGCTCTTTTATTCACATTTGTTCATAAATAATTCACTACTTAGCTAAAGCTCTATCTATAAATATCTTAATCATCTACATAAATGCGATATGCTTCAAATATAAATAAAATGTCTGTGACTACATTTTATTTTATGTATAAATTAAGAGTTAAGAGATATCAAAGTTTAAAAATACACTACAGATACTTGTTTATCGTGGCCACGTATCTCTTAATTAACACAGATGAAAAATGTGATCTTCAATAAGTGATAAAGAAAAAATGTAAAAGTCACGACTGGATATCATAGTAATAACATCTGTTTTTTCATTGGATATCGAATGCAATAGAAATATTGTGATTAAAAACAAATCAAAGTTAGGTAAACCATTGAAATTATGCTTTTTAGTTAGCATTTTGTAAACGCAGTAACATTTGTACTCGCTATAGTGCTAAATACTTGGTCTATTCGGATCTTATTAGAATTATCGGATTTTTTTTAATTCAGTTTGTTATAATTTGTTATATCCATGTAGAGGTCTCTACAACATAGAAATTCTATTTTTAAAATATCGCATAACGCCACGCCATTTCTCTGTATGGACTGAACCGGGATATAAAGCTTAATGTTAGGTACAACGAGTGTTATACTTAACTAATGAGTAAATTATAACATTACTAAACCTAATTTCAATTCTGTTCTTATATTTTTACACGCTTTAAATATTGGCCTTGTATTAAAAAAAAAACAAAAGAACGAAGTCAAAATCTTGAATTTTTTAAGGACCATTTACTTTTAATTGCTGCAGATAACTCAAGGAATTCTGCTTTTAAAACAGAAAATTCCAACGAGTTTTTTCCAATTAAATAGATTTTTGTCTTTTAATTAAAAAATACTGACTCTTTTGTTGAGTGACTATTATCAGACATAATATTAATGCGGCATTTCATTTTAACCAAAAAAAAAAATTGACTTAACAATAAAAACGAATTTATGTAACACTGCACTAAAACAAAACATTGATTTATGTGCAACATAGCTACATACTACTTTTTTTACTTATACCAGATAAAACAGTAAAAAAATACATGGCGAATTAGGAGTATGACAAAAAATATGAACATGCTGATGAATCATGAAAAATTTGTGTAAAAAATGACAATTTTATTAACGTCATACTCACGGCCTTAAGGATTTCCGAAATAATCGAAAAACATTCATTTTTACGTATATGGATATTTTTACATACTTTCGAAAACTAATAAAAGACCTTACTGCATAAACATTCGTTTACTTAACACAATTAAACAATATTCGAGATGCTATAATGTATACCAATAATGAGGTATTATATACTGTGGCATCAAAATTTGCAATGATCCGAACATTATAATCCAACTAAAGCATTCGTTTGAATTTTTATTTCCCAAAAAGGCGACCTAAGTTCAACAGGTGGGGTCTTTGACCGTATGACGGTAGAGAGGACCGCTACTCGTTAGTGCGTGTTATGAATGATTAGAATAAATAGTTCATATAAATCAAACATCGGTAGTTTCCTCCATTGTCTATGACATAAGAGGTGGACAATGATGCTCCTTTATCCTATTAAAAGTTCCAAAGCCGTTCGTGATTTAAAAATAATTTGTTTACAATTCTATTATTGTCTGATGATTGAAATCCAAGTGATGTAGATAAAACTAACCCACTTATAAAATATAAATCAGTCTAAGTGTTTTGACCAAATTACCAATCTACTACTCTTTTTATTACAGCGTATATACAATTATATCAATTTATATAGATGAATAGATAGAATTAATATATAATAATAATAGATGAATTATATTTATACATTATGAATGTTTAAATGAATCACTTTTTCGTACTCTTATAAACTTTTAGCTTAATACATTATTAAACAGACTAAGAAACAAAGACAATTTCTCTTATTACCGTGTTTAGATACAGTACAATGAAATTGAGTAACGGAACATTCTTCAAACAATAGTTGTATTTTATGTACAAAGATTAAAAATTATATAATTCTTCTACGAATAAAAGACTCACTGATCACAATTTCTGAATAGCAATCGTCGAATATGTAAATAATATAATCACGTGTGTAAATCAAGTACTCATCCTGCTCTTGGTATACGTATAAGTATTATAAAAAGACATTTATTTAGAAGAAACATTTATGTAGTAGAAATTTTTATAAATAACGAAACAATCCTGATTAAATGCTCTGTCTATAGTAATTCACATCTTGCAACGAGTTCTCAGTACATCGTAATGCGTTCAAGAAGGCTCCAGCGGAACCTAGTACTCAGACGCGTTACATTTCGCTTTTAATATTGAATAGCGAAACCCGTTCTTTGTACGCACTCTGTGGAACGAGAGTTTTCTAATGTTTTATTCATATTTCATTTCTTAAAACACTAAATTCCATGACAAATATGGAAATCTATACTATCTGTATTTTTCAGATTAATACAAGATAATTCAAATTGATTTTGTTCTACTGTACAGAACCGCATTAAATTTACATTGTTACATGTACACAATAGTTAGCACTGATGAAACAAAAGCATATCTTACAACAATTTATTTTAATTGTATAAGTTAATTGATGAAATAAAGTAATAATTATATTTAGTGAAAACCTAAAGTAGGCACTCATGCTCAGAATAAATTATCTATACATTGAATATTTTAAAGTCATTTTTTTATTTTTAAGTTTGTCATCAGCCTCCTGAACACGTCACGCGTTGATTTTTAGAGCTAACACATTTTTACTCAGATGTGCTAATCACGCACAAACAGATTCGAGAACAACCGGAGTTCGAATAGACGATCTCAAGTTTGAGAGTTAAAAATATTACTTATTGATGCAATATAAATTTCAGATAAAAATATGGCGCGACTTAATATTATACTAGTATTTTGTCAAATAATGACAATACCAATTTTGGGAGGACGATCAGAGGAGGACAATCCCCTTTTGGGGCTCGCAACCTCTTTCCTTCAGAACATGGGAAATGGAGGAGGAAATAATATGGACGGTTTGGCGGCTATTGGCAATATTATGGGGACACTCATGCAGGGAGATAACGCTAAGAACTTGGGATCTATGTTTGGGCAGGACGGCGGAAATGCTGGTGACGTCATTTCAGGTATGTTCTCAATACTATTATCGACACGACAGCCAAATTATTCGCATGACATTCTGTCAATTGGTCATTTAGTTTGAGGATTTTTTCAATACAGGATTGAAATCAGTTGAATGTATAAAATTAATTTTTTTTCGTGGTAATCGGTTTATCTATGTATTCAATAATGATAAGGATTATCTTTAATGTCTTAATTCTGTTTCGATATAGATAATAATTAAAAACGCTGAGTAGATCTTGTGAAGAATGTATATAATAATGCATTGGCATTAATTAACTCCACAGTAATATTTATTTAGAATTTAATAAATCAAGCGTGACAAAATCGTGCCGCGGATCCATCACAAAAACGAAATAGCAAAGGAGAAATTTATAAAGCTCAGATGAATCGATCGTAGATGATCGTCTTTACATAGGTTTTACCACAGAAGGTATAAAAATACAGACACAAAATAAAGAACGTCCGAAGTAGGCTTTATTTTAAAACATATTCAATAGTTATTTTTCGTTAGTAATTAGTTCAGCATTTTTATATAGTATTTATAAACAGATTTCAAATTACACTTTTTAGAACAATTTATATATAGATTTCTGCATATTATAAATAAAAGGTTAAAAAAAAGATTATATTACATCTTTGAGTAAATACAAACCTATTTTGCAAGTAATTCATCTAAATGCTTGACGACAAACTCGACCACATTCTTTTAATAGCCCTTTTACGTTTGTTGTAATTTACCATACCCTCACTTTATTGACACTAAAACAGCATTAAGAGCAATCAAAGAAAATTAATCTTTTTATAGGTTTAGGGAGTCTGTTTGCTGGGCAAGATGGCAAGATTGATCCTGCGATGATCGGATCTATGGTTTCAATGTTCGCCCAACAGATGGCGCCTGAACCAAAGCGAGAGAAACGTGAAACCGAGGACTTTAATATGGAGAGTATTATGGGTCTTGCTTCGGGCTTTTTAGGAAATCAAAATACTGCATCATTTTTACCTCTAATTATGAATACCTTGAGTTCCCTTTCTGATAATGAGGCACAAAAGCGGTCGGACAGTCATAAAGATCACGCGACGTTTTTGCCACCGTTTTTGGAAAAAGCGCATTTGTACTGGGATATATTTATCAACTCCGAACTTGGAAAGACTCTGTGGGAGAAATCAGGTTTTAAACGGGCTATGAAATCATTTATTGGACCTGATGGAAATGTCAGCTTTGATCTGATGATGAAGAACTTTGAGAATCATTCATTCAGGCGACACTGGATCAAGGCGGTAGCTAAATATTTAACGGATATGGTTGTTCATATTGCTAAACCAGAAATTTATCAGAGGTAAGTTATTTATTAATTATAATCAAACTTGTTTTCACTGCTACTACTAAAAAAAAATTGCAAATCTCGAAACATTGCCTTGTTATACTTACGTTCTGTCCATCTCTTAGAAAAAATTCATCAACAGTGCATTGAGCTAGACAAGGCTAAGAGACTCTTAAAAAACCTTACCTCCCGATGTAACTGTCCTTTAAAACCACAAGAATTGCAAATGTTAATATTATACATAGTACATCAACGTTTAATTATCTGGATATTTTAATAGTGCACGAGGGATTTTGTAAATTGTCACGCACTTTGTTTACATGTACAATCAACTCAGGGCGATACATACAATTATGGTCTTGTGTAGAATGCCAGATTTGATTTTAAAGAGAGAAGAATGTAGTTTCCTTTAAAAACCCTTCCTTCAATTACTTACGCTTGCAAATAATTTGATGTTATAAGTTTCAATAGGTAGACAACATTGTTGGGCTTTTAAAGCACAGGTTGTCAACTTCCTGAATAAATTCCTTCTTACCTTCAGTCTTAGTTAAACGTAAAATAAAAATTTCAGGTATCTCATATCTGGGCAGTTTATTGTCAATAGTTTCCTTGACACCCAAGGTATTCCGAAAAATGTTCACTTGAACATGCAACGGTCACAAGAATCCATCACAGCGCTTATTAATTATGTACTCAACAAATATTTGGATATGGATACTGATGTATCGGGATATGTGAAACCAGCGATAGAATATATTAAGGTAAGAAATCATCTATATTATCATGATTATAATTCTTCTAACCGTATTTATGCGATCTGGAATATATTGCCATCACTCCAGTCATGGCAATATTTATATATCCAAAAGTCACATTGACTATGACAATGACTATGAAAAAGGAAAGATAATATTTAAATGTCTCATACTTGCAGCAAACACTTAAATTAGCGCAGTCAAAGTCTCAAAGCCTGGCTTCTCGCAGCGACTACCATAAACTAGCTGACAGAATAACAGACACACTTAACTTGGAAGTAATCGAACCGGTTCTACGCGTTTACCGCGCGTACAAACACGCGTTAGCGGCACCGCACTGCCAGGAGCATTTAATGTGCCTCGTCAATAGACATACTGATCAGGATAAATTAGGTAAGTCTCAAGATGTATTTTACAATACACAATACTGTATTATCGTCAGTAATCTGTTTTCAACTACTACAATTTTTACAGGTCTTCCAGGATTCAAGGCGGGTTTGACGAAATTGAGCAGTGTAGCCGCTTCAGCAGCTCTCAGCTTCCAGAATGGCAAAGGTTTCTGGGATCTCTATAATGCCATACAGAGTGATGTTAATTGTGAGGTAAGACCGCTTTTAAGGTACATTAGGACGGTCAATATCTATGCTTCATCTAAATATATTTTATTGATGTACTATACATTTTGTTTTGTGACGTAGGTCCGCATTGTTGTACACGTTGTGTCTAATTCGTAAATCGATTTCAGACACAAATATTGTTAAAATTGTCAATCTCGACGTAAACCAAATAAAAAACAAATTATTCTAAAAAAAAATATTCTACCTACTCAATACTAACCGCTCAAGGATAATTGTTTTTTTTTGGACAAACTAAATCTCAAAAAAAGAAGTTAATTTTTCATACAACTTTTGTTGTATTGAAGTTAGGTATTTTCATAGCAGGTGTGAATAGTCTAAAAAAATATCGTTTTATCAATGCCATCTACTTTCAATTTTAAACATAGCCTTGTGTTTAATTATTCAGCAAAAAATTCTTATCTGAAATTTAAAGGCGACATTTTATTTCGAAATTTGTTATTTCAAATGTTGAACATAATTAAGTATGTATTTCCATAATTTCCGCAATAATTATGATCCTTATCTAAATTCCATTCTATTTTTAAATTCGTTGATGAGCAAATATTAATCATGATTTTTATTCGAATGACATCCAAAGACATTTATTTGCTCCTAGCTGTTTTAGCGGGCATAAAAATAACTTTGATAATCTCAATATCAATAAAAGACAATATCTCCGCAATAAACGTGACTTAGTCATTATGGACTTCTTGCCAAAATACATAAACTGTCGTTACTACATCGGACATACTCGAAGCTGCTTTAATGACCACACTTATAGCTTTCTCTGGCATTTAATGGACAATTAGGATTATCCTACCCTTGTCACTTACTTATGGAACTAAAACAGATCCAGGCAACGTTTATTACCGCTAAAGTGAGAATGGGTTAAGAAAATTAAGGAATGCAAATGCAATTGATAAAATACCGTGAGTTTTAGATGTTCTTCGCCCAGTTACTCTTAAATTTAGACCGTGACCAAAATCGCTTTTTCTAGTTCAATAATCATTTAGCCATATAAAAGCTCAACTATAGGCTTCAGATTTCTAAATACTTCCTTTATAATAATTCTGTATAGGTATATGGTATAACGCCACACATGCTGTCGATTTATGAATTCTAGAAGCATGGATCCGTACAATGTTTGTTTCATCGTATAAGTAGGTTTGAGCATTTGGGTAAGCACGATAGCCTGTCCAATTTAGAAATTAATTCAGTGGTTCTATTCTATCAAAATTTGTCATTTAGTATTGCCGGCCTATAAACCATTGCTCGTATACCGAAAAAAGTGAAAGAAAAATAAGTAAATACACATTGATTAACATACACAGGGAAAAACAGCAAAACAGAGTCTAAAAATGATACTACTTTACATACATACTTTAATTATTTTTTAAATAAAATAAAAATAGGACAAATAAAAAAAAGGAAAAAAAAAACAAAACATAGTCATGCATTAAGGATGAATTATAATATACTGCTTAATTTGTATTGCTGTGCGTGTGTCAACGCTCACCTGTAAAGTTTGTATATGTTTTTATACAGATTCTGCGTTATACACCGAGTATAATGTATATAGGTTATGACAGGAAACTATAAGGATAATGAATTCGTGGGTTCCAAAAATTTTAGTGAAATTATTACAAATTGTGACTCTAAGGTTATTGGAATTCTAAGGTTATTAATTATAATATTTTATTTTTCAGGCGAAATACCCAGCCGACTGTTCAGCCTTCCACGAACACGAATTAAAAGTAACCACCGAAGTATACCATAGTGAACTATAAATACTTAATAATATAATGCGTAAAATTTAATAATTTGTTTTATGTAGAGTAGTAGATATGCTGCTGCAGAGTGGATATCTAAGGTTATAAGTACTTAATTTCAGAGATTCCTATTTTTATAAGATATTGGCAATACTTTATTTATTAGTTTATTTTAAAATATAAGTTACAAATAAATTTTAAGATATTTCTATTAATATATCTTTAAATTTATTTTTATATAGATCTTTACGAATTTATTCTAAAAGACAAAAAATGCTGGATTTGGTGCTAAAATGTATAAAAATTGCATTTATCTTATGTTTAGTTTTGCATTGTACATATATGTTTTCTGTATAAAATGAAACTAATGTCTTAGTAAAGTTAAATTTATTTATTAAGTAAACCTAAATAATATCAACATTGTGCGACTAGATTTGTTATAGAAATAACTATTAAAGTAATATCTATACATAATTGTTCATATTTTTATATAAGCTTTATTCATAAACCATGTTACATGATTATAGTATAATTCATAGTTTACTACTATTAAATATGTATATACATAATATAGTCTCCCATATTATAATTACCACACTTCACGGACGGATTTGAGATTTCTCAAGTCTTACAATAAATATAATTTGCGTTTTTTGATATTAATATGATTCCTCTAAATATTTACTTAATTGTAAATAGTTGTGATTTAAATTGCATAAATTGGAATTAATATCATAATTAATGTCAATAGGAAGCAGTGTTGTATCAATTTATAAAAAGCTTTGTGTTCTTCAATTATTTCTTGACAGGTATGTTTTTACATACCCATTCCATACCCTCCTGCAAACAATTATTAAAATAACAGAGAATAAAATATCAAAAATGATCATCAAATTTTATTATTACTCATAGAATCCTTTGAAAATCAAAATTCTTACCTTCACTCCAGTACCATTGGTAGCTACGCAGGCCTGTATCTGCCAGGTCCGATCTCTTATGAGATGTAAACCCAGCTGCTGAGCTACTTCACTTGCTGGAAGGGCTAAAATTATATAGAGTATATAGAGTTTTGTATGTGAAAAATTGTCAACTTATTGGAGAAGTGACAAATAAAATAACATAACAATCATGCATACAATATCCAAAAAAAATTGTTCATGGAGGTCATGCAACTTGAATAATGAAAAAATATGAATATTAAGATACTTGAAAACACCAACCAGCAGCTAAATCTTGTTTATTGGCATATACAAGAAGTGGCACTCCTCTAAGCTTTTCATCTTGCAGTAACTCAGCAAGCTCATAACTTGTTTCCTGAAGCCTTTGATGATCAGAACAATCTACTACATAAATCTGAAATTCAATGTTTTATAATTAATACTATACACATTAGTAATATGGTTTTATACTTATTTTATCTATCTATTCCCCTCTTATACCAGTTTACTGTTACACTTACCAGAACATCAGTATTTTCAAAGTAATTTCTCCAATATGGCCGTATCTTCTTTTGACCACCAATATCCCATACATTCAACTTAAACCCATTGGATAAAACAGATTTTATGTTAAAACCTGCAGTGGGTGTCACTTGAGTCACGTCTTCGGATGCTAAGTGTTTTAAAATGGTTGTTTTTCCCGCATTATCTAAGCCTAATAATAGGAGCCGTAGTTCCCGCTCTGTATTGGAACGTAACTTTTTTAGAATACTTAAAAGTCCCTGGAAATTTAATAGAATCTAAGTCATCATATAGGCATTTATGAAAAGAAATAAAATATATTTTCAACTCACCATGATTGTATAAATACTACAACACAAGTAAGCTTATTCTATCTCGACAACAATAAACATTGTTGATGCGACACTGTTTCTATAGCAACCAGTAACCAACTATGCATCTCAAGTACCTTAGTAGACAAGAGACATAATCTATGGTACCTATTATAAAAATTAGATCATACACTTCAGTCTTCACACAATAATATTACATCTGGGTTTAAAAACATTATCTGAACTTCAAACTTCACGTAATATTTAAAATAATACAAAATTATTCATATTCATACATTTCTTTTGTCGCAATATTAATAATAAATTATTAATTTTCTTAAAATCATTAAACGTGATAAGACATATTTTTTTCGAGTGGGCGTTTTATACAGGAGTTACAATGAGTTATATCACTTTTGGCTAAGGTACTATATGATGCTCTTACCAATAACGTGAAAAATTTTCATGGTGACATATAATGCTTGAAAAGGACCAACGGGAATTTGATATTTAATAAGATTTCATGGAATAAAATTATAATATATTTTCGAAATCCAATTTAATTACAGTAGATATTTTTAAAATCCCTAAAATTTATATTATATTTTAAAACAAATTTATATATCTCGGTTGCTATATTAGCGAGTTTCGCATCCGCTCAAAACTCGCACTGGCTGAATAGCATTACACCATAGACACTACGAAAACTTGAAAACACTTTAAATGTTGTTTTGACAATTGACAATGAACATGTAACGTTTTGTTTTTAAGTTATTTCACCGCATTTGTTATTTCTAGTTTCTATGAAATACCACCACGTGCATTGAACAAATTAACGCAGAAACCTAAGCCATGGGTAAAACGAAACAAGAACCTGTAGAACAGGAAGATCAAAAGGATATAAGCATAAAAACGGAATCACTCAGTTATGATGATAAAGTAGAGCATTGCAGTGAGATTGCGAAGCCCATGGCTACAAAGAAATTGAGTAAAAAAATATATAAACTTATTAAGAAGTCAAGTGGCCATAAAAATTATATCAGAAATGGTCTCAAGATTGTTCAAAAGCAGTTACGTTTAGGTGAAAAGGGGTATGTTGTGTTCATTTAATGTATGTGTAATTTTAGGTTATGCTTCGCACGCTTTCTGTAACTACATTAAAATTCATTTTTGTACAATTATTTACTCACTAAAACTTATTTTCATTACGTGAGATAATATAATAATAATTTAAATATAATGAAAGAAACGACATTGCCTGCTATGAATTTCATAAGAGGAATTGCTGTCTAGATGTTAATGTTTTAAAAGTTTTACTCTAAACGTAGTTTGAATTCACAGTAATATGCGAATCTATTTTATGTATTTTTATCAATTTTTTCCTTTGTACTCAGTTACAATAAAGTATACAGATATTACCTATACTAAAAAAAAGTTATCACAAAGTTTCTTGCTTTCTAGTTGTTTAAATAATGATCTATTTCAGAATGGTGTTCTTTGCTGGAGACATATCACCAATAGAAATAATGTGCCACCTACCTGCTGTGTGCGAAGAAAAAGATGTTCCATACTGTTACACACCTAGCAGAAAAGATATAGGAGCTGCCATGGGAACCATGAGAGGGTGCATAATGGTCCTTATTAAGGAACACGATGATTACAAAGAATTATATGATGAAGTTAAAAGTGAGATAAAACTATTGGGACATCCTTTATGAATAGAATAGAATTTATGTGTATAATTTTTAAGTTTAAGATATAACTTGTCAGTTCCATGGCAATTTTTAAGAAATACAGACTACCCACACAATTTAATAGTTTCTATTATTTATGCAGACAGGCTAATTGCTAAATCATTATTAATGCATAATTACCTTCAATTCAGAAAAATCTATAAATCCAAACTGCAGCTTAATCCAAAATTATTTATACATTAGATGATCTCATCTGCTCTAATAAAGACCCAATAGCTCACAGATGGCAGATTTCTTTTACTTACTTTTTTTTATTAACATGAAAGAGTAACACACATCATTCCATCCATACTTACAAACATTTCATTTATAATATTAGTATTTTTAATTAACTCAAAGTTATCACAAGTAACTTTGTCCTGTGCTTGGTATGATAATTGGAATATTTCTTATATGTAATGTAAAGGCTTGAACTTTTGGTTTAACTACTTAAGGCTTAAAAAAAACGATCTTATTACACATACTTTATTACACTTATTAAAATCTAAGGGTAAAAAATGGCAGATCATTATTACCAATAGTGAACATTGGCAAAAATCAGACATTATGCACCTACCTAGTAGCTATGTTTACTGTATATATAATACCTAAAATAAGGTAGTTTAAGGGATATCAGTTATATATTTACGATCCGGTATACTAATAATCATATTTCATCACTGTATAATACCTACTACAATTTGATGATTGGGGATAGATCTCAAATACACTTCTTTTAAATCTGGAATTATTTTAATATCTATTAACTAGTACCAAAACCTGTTTGTAATTACTGATATCCCTCTACCACAGACTATAATTGAAGCAATACTTTATTCATAAAACCCTGCTTTGGAGTGCATTGACAATGAGATCTTAAATTTATCCAAAAAAGTGAGATATGAAAATATTTTCATTTTTGTTGTAGAGATCATAATTTACTAAATCAAAATGTGTAGAATAAAAGTTAGCAGAGTTTAAAGTTAATATTCTTCTTATTTTATCTTAAATTTAAGCATAACATTACAATGCTTGTAAATAAATGTACTATGTGAAAGACAGGATTACTGTAGGTTTATAATATCATAAAATTAACAAAATATTTATTTGTTTTAGTAACTTGATATGTAAGGCATAAAATTCACAACGGAATTATGCATTTGAGATGACAAAATGTAAGCTTATTCAGAAAAATTCTAAGTGCGGTGATACTTCTAGTTATTAGATTCAACACTTGTACTACATTAAATGACTAAAGGAGAAACCAATGCATTTTGTATATTCATAATTAATAATCAACACATCTTTCATCAAACAAAGCCACAATATAAGAAATTAAAATGTGTTAATAAGAATTTTGCTTTTAAACTTTAAAATATGTACTTTTTATGTACTTTAAGTTGAAACCTGACAATACAGATCTTAGCATACATATCACTTTTTTCTTAACTTTTCATTTTTCCTCAACACATCAAATTAAAATAACTGAATATCTATATATATAGATATTCATATATATATATATATATAGTACAAGATTTTAGTGCTAGGACTTTTCATTAACGGAGCCTTGCAGAGGTTTCCTTTATTATGTAATCTTTATTATTCATTAAAAAAATAGTCACATGCACCGACAAAACGAAATTATCTATATTAATTTGTAATCACAGAGCGCAAATAGTACAGACGGAAAAACAGTACTTTAATTATGCATGCAATTAGACTAATTTTTTATGAATATTATGCTACCAACTCAGTTTTTTTTAAATTGAGCATGAATATTTATTTCTTTTGAGTGGAGTGTTACACACATTTCTATTATTTCATTTACAGCAAACTATTAAAACAAAAATGTTTCCTATAAGAAAGACTACAGATTTAAAATGTAACATATTAATTATTAATCTTTTTAACAAACTTTCTTATAAATAAAAACAAATGAAGTCAAACTTCATACAAAATCCAAGACCGTCATACGTCAGATGGATCCAATCACAGATGAATTCTATCACAGTTATCCAAAAAATAGTAAAAGCAAATTAAAAGTAATCAGTAATGTAACTAAAGTAAAATATATATTTAATGTTATTAATATAAAATCAGTAATGGAACTGTTTCACTGAATCGTGATTCATGAAAAAAGCTACGAATTCTTATGAATTGTTGGTATATTGATACCAAAACAGGTTTAAAACGCCTAATGTTATGTCTAAGCACAATTTCCAAAACTTTTACAATAATTACAAGACCTGATGGAATATATTTTAAACTATATTAAAGTACGCATTCGGGAGCAAGCAATAGTCTTTATATATACTTATAAATATATGTATTACTTAATAAATTAAATAATTCTATCCTATCTGTAGAATAAAACATCACATCTGATGTACTTTAGTCACACATATTAATCTTATTTAGTAGACTTGTCAGTTTTATTTGACAGTTTTGTCATGTGGTATTTATCACGTTATTCACCATATAAAACATTTTATTCAATTGAAAATAGAAATTGGTAGTGTGTGTACTATAAGGCTTACTTACAGACTAATACTTCTGGTTCTTACTCTATTCAAAAGTCTAATATTGTCCATCAATTGTAGTGTTATTTTCCGAAAAAGGACCCGTCTTCGTTACAGTTGTAACGCCAGCATTAGTTTTAAATAAAATACAGATTATCGAATTCAACAGGTTTGAATATAGCCTTTATTTTTCAACAGATGATCATTACTTTTTTGTTTTATTAGAAGTGCGACTCAATCGATTAAACCTGTACTTCATTTAATTCAAAAATAGAACAAGAACTTACAATATTATCGAGACCTCTTAAAGATATAAATATTTTAAATAAAATATTTTGTAAAGGATTAAAACCCGGTTTAGTTAGCATTCGAAGCATCAACCGTCAGAAGATCACGATCATGGTTGCTGAAGGCATCCGAAATGTCGACAGAAATAATAGTAAAGTAAAAGGGTTTTAATCAGAGTCAAATTACAAACTATTTCATTTAATTACGTTGTTGCGTAAATAAAAGACTATTTAATCTACAAAGTGAGGACTGATGGGTGATAACTCCAAACAGTATCATATACAATGTTTTTGTTCAGATCAACATTCTTGAGGTGATATTCTTGGATAAAAAATCCTCTTTCTGGTTTATATAAAAATTAACAAGACACTATTGCCGCGCCATGTCCTAAGCACAGTAGTAAACTGCTGTCACTGACCGTATATGAATTGAGTTTATGTGTTAAGGGCCTGATAAAATATTTTAAGGCTACAGTAATATTTATAGTGTAACGCTTTAAAAGTTTAGGTGTAGACGTGCATCAGCACCAGTACAGTGAGGATCGTACTCATGAAGCCCATCGAAACAGGCAGGAGAACCGCAAAACGAAGCGATCTAGTAAAAATAAAATATTCATGATATTTTCACAAGGCAATAATGCAAAGGTGTTTCTTGAATAAGTTTCAATACATTGTAAACAGTGCACGAAAGGCGAAATAAGATAATTTTTCACACATCTTTATATATATAATTCACGTGTGTATGTCACTGAACTTTTCAAAACTGGACCGATTTTGATGAAATTTTTTGTGTGTGTTCATGGGGATTGAGAATGGTTGATTCCAATATTATATAAAATTCTCGTTAGAACGAATTCCTCCGACGGCTTGAGCGTTCTCATGACTGTGAGCTACGTAGGTCGAGAACGGCCAACATAGATTTTTTTCCCCTAAATATTAAGGGCAGTCCACCCCTAAATTTATTTTTTAATTTTTTAGACAACATTTTTAGTTTCTATTCTTTGAGATACAACTTCCAAAATACATACAATCCTAAATTTTCACCCTTCTACGATCACCCTATTTTTTTTTATTAATAGAAAATTGAAATCACATGTATGGCAAAACAACGTTTGCCAGATCAGCTAGTTTCTTAACGGTACTAAAACAAGTTATGTTCTTATGTCTATCGGGACTTTACCTATGGGACGACAGGATTTTTTTCATAATCTCCGTTCCTTGGGTCCTGTCCTACGATTTTAATTTCTTCAACGCCTTAATACTATTTAAACATGAAAAATTTGCCAACAAAAATCAATCATAAAATCACACACGATACTTAAAAACGTTCAGAAATATCTCACCTCCAATAAGGCATGTGTCAGAGGGGCGGCTGTGGGGGGTGCGGGGGTTGGGAGGGTTCTGGTCGACAAAGAGCCGTGGACGCATCTGCGACAGCCACGGCGCTGTCGCGGCGGACCTTGCCTGTAAAGATTTATTTGTATTTATATTAATACTTGTCCCCCACAGTTACACGTTATTAGTCGTGTGTACTTGGCAAATTTTGTAGAGCTATTTGGAAATTGCGTCATTAAACTTATTTCATTCAAAATTTAATTAAATTTATATGGTTGTGGTAAATCAAACTCTAACAAAAAAAATTATTAATCATTTAATGTTGTGTTATCGTATTATATTATTATTAAAACAATTTTGATTTACATTACTTTAACATAACTGTTACCGTTTCACTCTTATAATATAATAAAATAATTTCTACTATTCCTGAGATAAACTCGTTTAACTACACAAACTATCGAAATAATATTACTACTACTTACATAGTAATCTATTTTTTTAAAGAATACTTATCTTGTGTATATTTGAAAATTGGAAAATATATTTGATATTGTAAGTTGATTGTTTGCATTTGATTGCAATCCCTTTAAAATATTAGCAAGCCAACATCTATATAGTACTCTGACACTCACTTGCAAAACACAAACAGCCGGTCTGCTGGTTGGTGTTCACCGATGTAGTGGGTCTGATTTCCTTCAGCTCCTTGGACTGTTCGGCGAGGCACTTCTGATAGTAATCGTATTCCTTCACGTACCTGCCAAATTTATTTAACCACGCTATTTTAATATTGACAATAAATTCTTGAGACGTGTTTTACCTTAGACTATTAGTTAATCGTTGAAGTACATAACTCACTATTTACAGTAATCATCTGTCTCTTTTCATTACAGCAAGGGACAGAAAGGGACAAAAGCTCTTAAAAAAGATATTGTGTTATGAATAAATCTGTAACAAGTATATGAGAATGCCTTTGGCATGTCTAAATTTTTTTGTTGCAATTTTTTTAGAAACTTCGTCGTAAATGTGCCTAGTTAAACATTTATTGTATACTGTTTTAATAGATGTTACAGCGGTAACAGAAATGTGTAAAAATTAGATTTTCATGAGAAATAAACTGGTGAGAGACGGACAAACCACAAAAAGGTTTACTCACCAGACGGGAGGCCAACGGTTATCAGCCAAGTAGTCCCGTGCGGCGGCGCTGAGGTGCCGAGCGCGACACACGCGGTCATAGGCCGCACACAGACGCCAGCGACACCACGACCACAGATTATGTGCGTTGTGCAGCTGAAATGTATTCATTTTGACGTCAGCATTTACAGAATATCTGTTTAGGGGGGCAACAGCCGCACACAGACGATGTCTGCATTGTTGCCTACTCAGTGTAATTTTCTTACTAACCGTTTACAAAATTAAATTATTTCATGAGATTTAATTTCGCGGATAGAAATTTGAGTATACGCTATACCTTAACAGGCTCCAACAGTGATAGTGCGATTTCAACCACTTGATCGTCGTCCCCAACTCTGAAAGCATAAAGTAATAAAAATATAGTTTAGCCTTAGTAGATTTTACATATACAAATTTAATTTAAATACATTTCAAATTTAATTTATCTATTAAGGAAAATAGCGAAAATCTTGGTTAGGTTACAAAAATCTAAACATATCAATCACGCCAAATAATACCACAACTTAATAAAACATAAATTGTCAGGGCTAACTATTTAAAATGCTCACCTAAGGCAAAGTTTTGTGACTAATAAAATTTTGTAAATAATAAATATTTGATTTTTTTTTAATACTGTACTTGTCAAATATGTAAGTAACACTGCATAAATTTAAAAAATAAAATAATAAAACATACCTATCTTGGTGTTGCAAATGATCGATAACCCTTGCTTCCACCAGAGTGACCAGGCGGTCCATACAAAGTCTATTTGCCAGTTCAAGCAGTTCCAGGCACCTAGTGGGATCCACTGGAGGTATCTTGTCTGAGTAGATATAGCACAGCAGGATGTGAAACGCGTACATTTTCACACCTGGAAATGTTATCTGGAAAAGGTTGATTAATATATATATATATATATATATTAGGTATATACTACACATGCACTTTAATATTCGATAGAAAATTAAAAACCATTGTGATTTATTAAGAAAAGTTTGAATATCGTTTTTGTGATTTAACAATTATTATCTGTAATTGTTCGAATCTTTCTGCAGCCACTAAAAATCATATTATAAAAAGGCAGAGACTAAATCGCTAGATCTATAGCTATTAAAAACAAAGAAACAAACTTTTATTTTTACAAATACTTTTGGAACCACTGAAGCTAACAGCTTAGCTCGAGCTGTGTGCCCCCGTACCCATTTATTACCAACATTTCCATTTTAGACAATTCTGGCTTTTTTTAAAGGCACGATATTTTTTAATGTTAGGGAATTCAATCTAAGTTACAGTTCAATTTATTCACTTTTTGACAGTACTAGTTATAGAACCTTGTGTAGCACTTGGCAAATATAATGACAGAGAAAACAATATACTATCTTAGGAATATACCAGGCGGGAAGTGCTCTCCTTGAAGTGCCCGTGGAACATGGCCTTCATGGGATCGCAGCGCGCCATCAGCAGCGCGCGGTGTGCGAGCTGCAGCCCGTCGTCCAGCTCGAAGGACACGTCAGCGAACCAGCCGCGCTCTAGGGCTTCTGCCACCCGCCCGGGCAGAGGCTGTAAATAACCAATAATTTTTTTTTTAAATTTTGGAATCACTTTCAACTTAATTAATTGCTTGATCAAGGCTAGGTATTTGTGGAGAAATGGGAACAATTTTCTCCGTTTCCACAAGATCTTGGATCTTGAAGAAAAGAGCGTATAAGCATCTTAGAGGCCGGCAACGCACTAGTGAGGCCTCTGGCATTGCGAGTGTCGGCGGCGGTACCGCTTAACATCAGGTAAGCCTTCTGCCCGTTTGCTCCCTGTTTTTTTTTTAAATTTATTTGCTCCAATCATCACAAAAATAAATAAAGGAAACGCTATAGGTAAAAAATATAGAAAAACAAAATCCCCGTATAAGCGTTACACCACAGATCTCCATGCCTTCAAATTTTATTGGATTTTAGTAAATCTAGAGTTTTTAATCTGTGTAGCGGGGTGTATACATCAGATAGACAATTAATTTAACAAAGAACAGTTTATTAAATAAAGGATATTTACACAAAAGTCACACACAAAAGTCTTTAAAACAAATCAGAAGGAGTAAAATGAAAATTACTATGATGTGATGTAGTGTAGCCTATGTCCTATATGTAATTAATTTCATATGTAATTGACCATAGCCTAAACTTAATTACAGCTTAAAATTAACTTTATTAGAAAAACCTGTACCATATGAAACTGCAACATGAATCCTTTATCGAACAGCAGATGTTGGTCTAGTATAAACTGACTCAATTTTGTCAACTCGGGAAATCCCAGCAACTCGGCCGCTTGACGTATTTCCTGTTAGTATATAAAATTATTTAAGTAAAAACAATCTATTTATAACGAACGTATGTATATTTTATTTTTTTTTAACTCACGGAGCCTATTTCTATTTCATTTATAATTATTTTTATACATAAGTTAAAAAATTCCTTTGTAGATAGTACAATTGTACTTATAATTTAAAGAGAAGAAATAATATTGAATAACGATAATGTCTCTAATCCCATATAATAATATAATAATTTAATTTATTTATGATATATCATTTTATTATGATCACCTACTTGCATTTTAATAAATTATGTCTATCATGATAAAATAAATTGATCCTAACAGATAACCACGCGCCAATTTTTTATTTTTATATTAAAATGTTTTGTACAAGAGAAAAATGTCTATAACATATACAAATATGAAATACTAAACAGATGGTAATTATTTATTAAAATAATCGGAGAGAATATTTAAAATTACTACACAACCATGCATAAAAGCAACAAAAATCAAAACCAAAGCGAGTGTGATATTAAAATAAATAATAATGTAAAATTAATAATTATTATGATTGATTTAATAATAACAGTTACCAGTAATAATCCAATAGCAGCGGACTGCAGACAATATTATTAATTTATTATTATATTTATTTAAATTGGAATTATCATACGCTTAAAATACATACAACATAACGAAGCTTAGTGTATAAAGCAGCAATAAATTTGACTTGGGTTCTACCTACGTAACAAGCTAAAGACTGAGGCACACTGAGATTAAAACTCGCTGGTAATAAATAAATATTTTTCTTTTCAATTCTACCTGTCTTCGTATTATATAAATCAGTGTTTTTCAACCTTTTTCATGACGCGACCCTCGTGGTATAAAAAAATATTTCGCGACCCCCTTTGACCTTCGGTTTTTTATTATCCTGTATGTATGTTACAGTATTACCATTAACAATATTAATTGTCTTTATTGTTTTTTTTTAAAGTACCCATTTCTTTTCGACCTCTAGTGACCCCGTACAAAAGCTTCGCGACCCACAGGTTGAAAAACAATGATATAAATTACCGCTATTTGGTAACAATTAAAATTTAATTAATCAAATATATACCAAGTGTGTCTCAAGCATAGCATAAAACAAGCCAATCATCTCCATCGCTTCTTGAAAAATAGAATAAACATAAGGCCCGTATTCCAATAACTACATTAACACTTGAGCATTGTCAAATATGTCAACCTTCAAATAGAAAACATGAGACTAAGACTTTATAGTAGCGGCTCGGAATAGGTGCCTTGTCTAATCGGAGTGTTTGACTAAAATACTCTTCCGTCTCTTTCTATCAAAATGGTTAACGCTTGATGGAAAGAGACGGGTGTACTTTAGTTGGGATAAGTGTGTAAAACAGCTCTTTGGTACCTGTTGTTTGAAGGCAGCTGTGTGGATGGCGCCAGTGTATATAAAGTTGATGACTTCCTGCATCACACTTGAAGATATCAGCTTGCTCATGGTTACTACAGTCTGCGTTTGTGACGTTGCATGCTGGATTTTGTCACACTGGAATTTGTTGAACATTACAGATTTACTTTTATTATTACACATGATTTGACTTTAGGGCGTTATTATTAAGTAATAAACTTGGACCTATTGCAGGATCCTTAGAATCTTGTCAATCCTTACTTTAATTAGATTCAAAGTGCCTTTGGTGTTGAATACTATTATTCGTGATTACATTAGGAACTATAGTTATTGTGATTGCAATAAATCTCGAGGTTATAATAATTGCGGTTATTTACTTGTCACCTACGCCCAGTGACATCCACAATGAGTGGGTGTGATGAAGGCTCGGCGCCTTTAGATCAAATCGCGGCGCCTACATATTTTTTATGCATTCTCCATAAATGTTTATTTATTTTGTTATAAAGTAGCCGTTCCCTAAGAATGCACCCATTAATATCCCTAATAGAAAAGGACTATAACCACAATTTTCATTTGCTCTGCTAATAAAAGTACGGACTATCGTACCAAAAAAACTTCATTTCAATATGATTTGCTCCCTCGGACCCTAGAATCATACAGTTAAACGGTATTTAGTAATATAATATGAATTATTAAAATCTCACCCGAACGACCTTGAGCGAGAGTATAGCTGGATGGTGTACGCGTCTGCAGACGTCAGGCCGCGCTTCCCCTACGAGCTGACACGACGAACGTCGCTTTATTTGTTCCCACACTCTGCATTTACAATTAACAATTGACATTACATTGACAATTGACATTCAACGACTTATTTAATTTTAGAGTGATTTGAATGTATATCAAATTATTATGTAATAATAATAATTATTTGTTTAAAATGTAATGTATGTATGTATGTTCAATTGAGCGTATGTGATACTTCAGTTTTAAGTACGAATACTGTAAATAAATTAGACTCTTATACAAATAGGGGTCTATATATAATACTTCTCAGACTTAAACTATTCTCTTAATAATAATAGGTGTGTATCTCATATCATGCAATGAACAAATATTTATTCTATCTTTACATTAGACTCACCTCGTTTGCTTAGTATGGTCCTGTCTGATCAAATATTCTGTGTCCTCGTTGAAGTCCCCCGTTGTTGCTTCGCCCATACTGCTTACCTGATAATTTTGTAAATAAAAATATAGAAAACCATTTCATCTGCATACAGGACAAAATGTGTTCGTTAATACGTTCCTAATTTGTGTGATTCTTTTCCTAGTAGCCTACCCCCGGGCGAGGAATATCTAGCTGTAGCTAATAACAATTTGTAATTAAGGACTCTTATATAATATATATAGTTCGTAATCATGAATTGTATGATATATAATATAAATAAAATACTTAAAAACTAGGCTTTACAGTAATGCATTCCAGACAGACCTCAAGCAAATCTCAGGGTAGAAATATTATATACTATTAAAGATGACCCGCACTATAAGATACCCGCGCACGCCATTTCAAATATACAAATATACTAATACTAAAAGCATAAAGGAACTTTTTATTTAGGAAACGATTTATACCAAATGTGCATTTGAAATAAATTATCAATTATTATTGTAGTTTTGGTTCACTATTTTGGCTATAGTGGCGTACATAGATATGTAGAAATATACTATAGCGGGCTCATTTACAGGAATATTTAAGATAAATATTTCCATCGTCCATTACAGCGCACCCCAGAATATTTCTCAAATGGTCGACTCTTTTCTACTTGTTTCTATCGTTAAAAAATCATTCAAAAACTACATTTTTGTAAAATTTCACTAAAATCCATTAAGTACTTTTATGTGAAGAGCAACAAACCATCCATCCAACTTCCAAACTTTCCGTATTATGATATTAGTAGTAAAATGTGGAGATAGCTTAAGGAGTATATACCATGCTGCTCTCACTGGAGCTGCGAGGCAGGTCCGCAGCGCAGTGGGTGGTGAGAAGTCGGCGGAAGACTTCGCAAGCGGCTGCCATCAGCGCTCGGTGCACCGGGAATCCCTTCGCGCCACAGATAATCACCATGTCCGAAAAATACTGCCATACGAAAAAAAAAATTAAGGCCCTCCTACATACGTCTTCAAAAAAGTTGTCATATGCCATTACAAAAACATGGCATTTACCTCAGATTTTATTAATCGTTTTGACACCAATAGCAAATTGCAGCTCACAACTGACAGTACCGGGAATCGAACCCAGGACGAATCCCTGACTCATGGTGACCATTGTGTCAATTGGATCGTAATAAGTGGGAATTTTAGGTTTTAGACTGTTCCCCTTACCTCCAATAACGAGATTTGGAAAGGAAAATTAGAAAAAAAAAACTTCAGGCGCTTAAACAACTTTTTTTTAAGTGACATTTTTTTATACTCAATAAATTATTTATCGCAGTAAGCACAGATTGAATATTATTAACACATATTCCTATATTACGAAGTAACGAAAAAATGTGACGTCACCTGCTGACGTAAAAGGTTCGTCATATCCTCGAGGTACACGCTATTGACAATTGTCACCTCAGGCTCTAAAGGCCGAGGCGGTCGAAACGGAGCCTGAAATTAGGATATATTAAATCTAAACTTTATTTCCATATATACTAAGTCCTAAATTAAATGTTCTTTTAACTATATGTGTTTAAACTGTGTTAAAGGGAGGTGTTTTAGCTAAAATGATGCAATTAGACTGGTTATATATAGAATATTCCTAATACAATTTCTATAAAAAACTGGAGAAGCATCTCATTGTTACGGAAGTAATTATTTACAATTCATGCAGTAACTACCAAAAGTACGTGCTCACACACTGACATACAACAAAGCATAACTAGACAGGTCTATATTATCGTAATAAAAGTTAGAAATATTTTCTTAGAGAAAATGACAAAAATTAAGTTCCCGACCCATTGGATCTGGAGAAGTCCCAGTCTTAATAAAACTCCAAATTTCGTATACCTGCAGCAAGGGTCGCTGCACCCTCTTAAGATTGGTCATCCAGAAGCGTTGCTGCCTCCGTGCGATTAGCGCAGCGCGAATAGCATTCTCAAACACCTCGTTCACGCCGTAGTACGTAAAGACAGACGTCTCGTAGTAGTAGATACCGAACTCGCGAGCTAACGCCCGGCCCTGATCCGGCATTACCAGGTCGCTCTTTCGGGGCGCCCTGGACGCAAAAACCGATAATTACACCACAAGTGTCATGATTTTGTTAAAATTGTGGGAAGTTTTAAAATCAACATGGTAACACCGGCAATGTGCTGCCTAGCTGACGTCACGCCCCCCCATATTCAGTGGGAGTTTAGTGGGGATTAGTCGAGGACCCGGCTATGCCCGGGCGGGGACATTCATTCTGGTGCGAGACGCGGGTGAAGATAGATGCTATCTAAGATCTATGACGGTTTGCTGTGTGATGTAGATAAGTGTAATAACCAAGGTGTACTTGTAAAAGTTTAATAATGGTTAAATGATAAAGTGATTGCTGTATCCTGCAGTTTTCGTTATACAAGAAAACCGATAAGAGAGTTTATATGAACTTATTGAAGTCCCCACCATTTTTTATCGTACAACACACTTATTCATACGTCTAAATTATTTTGTTCTGTTTGATTAACGCTATGTTTAAGAAGAAATACCATCATGACGTCATCAAAACAGCTATTTTGTGTTAAATAATTACCGTATGAAAGGACTTCTATCCTTGCAATAGTTCAAATACGTCTCATCTCTGTACATGTAACGTAGATCATTCTTACAGCCGACCAACAGAACAGGCGTGTTCGGACAAAACCGCCTGAAAATAATGCTGTATATCAAGACTGTCGCTATAGGTAAGGTGAATATTACAATTGTATAAAATCCTAATAGCTGTTCGCTGTTCGTAGAGGCAACATCCTGAGGATGATGCGGTGTCGGGGAGACACGTACATCGAGTCTTTTACAAGAGATTTTTCTCGGAGTAATGCTACTAAATTAGACTTTCAGAATTTTATACTATTGACTAATGCAAAGTAAGGCCTAACTCTATTAATTACATTATAATTGTAGATAACGCTGCAGGTATCAATTATTATCGAATATAAGAAAGGAACCCTAAAGGCACCTTGATGAGAAAAATTTGTAAAAGTGATACCATGTATCCAGTACTAGGGGGTAAACGTTACGAGTTTATCACATTAAAGAAAAATAAAGGAGTCAAATTCCTCCCTTCTCCTTCAGTATTTTTAAAAGTTCAGTCAAAAAGACAAATTGTTGCAGTTATTTATCATTAGAAATGTCACTAGCGAGCGTCTATTAAAAATATTAAACAAATTATGAAGGTAGATTCTCCTACGTAATAAGGCGCGGAGAATCAAACTCACCGTATTTCCGGGAACCACATCGCACCACAGTTCCTTAGAGATATGGGATTTGTAATCGAGAAGCAGAGTAGAACAACATCCGACCTGAAACAGTTGAGGTTGTGAAGACTTCGAGAAACGTTTTCCAACTGCTTAATAATGAGCGAATTTGTGTTCAGGTAGTTTTTCTTTTATGTATTCGTAATCTCCTAAACTAGCAGTATAATCCAACTCGACAATGTTGGCTCTATTAAACATGTACAGTTTTACAGTAGGCCTGTGTATTCTTTATTTCTTATGGAATATTCTTTTAGAAAGTACATACTAATATGCATAATATATTCGTCAAGAGTAGTGTTTAACCTGGGCCAACTGGAACAACAATCTAATTGGAATTCTTATAAAAAAAAAACAAAAATTCAAGAATGAAAATACCGAATTTCCTTATAAATATTCGTCATGTAGTTGTAATACGGTTTGACGTAATAATAATCATTGCATCGCAACACTATATGGCTTGTTTGGAAAGTCATAGAAATATAGGTGAGAGATACAAGCATAAGTAGTCAAACAAATGTTTTCGTACGAGACAAAGAATTACAATGCTGTCTGGAATTAGTGTACGCCACAAGTATGCATGGCGAATATAGAGCACTCTACATTCCATACCCCTATAAGTAAATTCTAACTATATTAAGATATAAAACTCTTTTATATGATTTTCTATAGTCTATAATTGTCAATAGTCAACCAAATCAAATGCAAGTGGCATATCTTATATTACTAAATTGATATTCCTTTGTCACCTTCATTTTTACACTTGAAAAATTTTTAATGATAATATAAAAAATAAAAGATATATTGTTATTACTGACCTTCCATATGCAAACCTTCTGTCCTTCTCGTGATCTCCAAAAGTGTCCCATAGCCTCAATGAAACATTCACACCATCAACAACCTCCCAAGACCTCTCTAGGACCTACAAGTTCAAAAATTTTCTAATTTCATATGAGTCATATAAATCAAGTAAAATTTCTATATTGATAATATTATAAGTCTTAGATTGAATTGATATTATCTCAATAAATTAGTGATTCAATGAATTGCTTCATTATAAAGTATATTATTATTCTTTTAAGTAAGGAGAAAATATTTGTGGTAGGAATAACAAAGTATTTATCTCTCTGCTTACATCCTTATAGATCCTATATTGATCAATAGCCCATACAGTAGGCACATGTGTTGTCATGAGCTGAGACAGAGATACATGTTTGTTGCAGGCCCTTGCACATATAAGTCTGGTCTTTCCCACGGCGGTGTCTCCAACCACAACACATTTCACTAACTCTTGATGGGGTTGCTCGTTGTCCATAGTCTATAAAGTACAAGGCTATTAGTCCCATAGCTTCATCAGTATATTCTACATATAAGTAATCAACTTTGAGTTTTACAGCAAAAGTTATTTACCTAATACCCTATTTTAAATGTTGATTTAGTCCAAATCACTACTTCAAAACTATTTTAGGTATTTAATGTTTTGACAAAATTAAATACTCACTGTATTTACGTATGTATTTACTCACTAGGACTTTAACTTTAAAAATTAAGTGTTATAAAAAAAATGATTTTATTAAATTCCGGACATTAACGGATTTTTAAACAAAAACACCTTTTCCATCCATTGTATACCTACAGTAATTTAAATATATTAATTTAGTTATAAAAATTTAATGATTTCTTTGCTCGAAGTAGTAATAATTTAGTATTTTAAGTTTTAATAATTAAGTTAAATCTAATAATTTAACGAAGATTCTTTTTTGGGATATTTTAGAATTTTAACTAAAACACAAACACTATTAAGAAATTTTAAGTCTGTCAAAATGTGAAATTGATGACAATTTTAGTTTAAAGTTATCCTGTATTTTAGTTAAAAAGTATTTTTTTTTTACTTTTTACCATAATTGAACATTTATCATGATTTATTTAGTAAAAATACAGGCACTGTAGTGTTTTTTACAATACCTGATCATAAAAAAAATGCTTGAAGTCCATCTTCAATATATTAAATTTTGTCTGTGGGCTACTATGGCTTTTAATTTTCGCGCTTTAGCGGTTTATTCTCAAAATAAGCCAAAATTATTTGACTAATTCAAAATTCAGTTATAAAACTTTAGCTATCAGTGCCTATTATATTATTAAGTTTTCGCCGAAAATGTCACAAAAAAGGACAGTAACATTGAACAGCCAAAGTTATACTACTTTCTATCGGTAACATTGAATATTGAGATCTACTTAAGTGCAGTTCGGAATATCGTCATGGAGGCAAGTCAAAAATAGTTATGAAGTTTTATGCATTCATTTTTTTAATTATTGAATAGATAAATGTATAATATATTGATAGATAAATGGCGGCAAAATTATATAAATCGTAATCGCAATTAATATTATTTCGTAGTGAATTTTAAAAGTAAGGAATTTCATGCATAACAATAAAATTGAAGCCAGCAAAATTCATCACTGCACTAAAAACACCGTTTCTTTTTACGTTTTTATGTAATAAACCATAGATACCTGATATTAAACACTGAAAAGTTTTTACTAGATTTATTGCAACAAAATATTATGTACATAAGTGGCCACTTACGTGATTTTATCAATGGAGCTTTGGTATTGTCACTTATCAACTAAATTAATAGCTAAAGAAATAATCATCTGCACATTTTCACAAATTTGCAAAGTCAATCCGACCCGGCGCTAAATGAGCTCAGCGCATTTCAAGGATTTATTAAGGAGAGAACGAAAAGTAGCCAGAACTCTTTCGATGTGAAGTTGATTTTGTTGCAATGCAGTGTTCTGCGCATGTTTCATGAATGAACCCTTGCGCAGAACAGCGGCCGGCCGACGAGAGGCGAATTACATATAAATTACGCTATTGACAATTGAGTTAAGTCAATGACTTGGCTTTACTCGTATGGCGAAATTTGGAAGTTGATATATAATTTAAGAAATTGATTACGCTTAACTGAAAAGGTTCTTGGTTTGCGGTGCGTTTTTCATACATAATGAAAATCGAGCATTATCAACTACAAATAAACTTTTGGCAGACTTCTTACGACTTTCTTACGAATATCATTCGAAAATTGTAGAGCGACCCAAAAGAGTTAAAAAAGGTAGAAAAATAATAGAACACTAACTCTTTCTCTTTACATCTTTTTAATGGACCTATAAGAATACCAATTCAGTTTTTTTACAACTTCGACACAAATAAAGTTTATCATCAAATCAACGACTTGGAAATAAAGAATAAACCTTTATACTTGACACTGGCTCGTAACAAAAATTGCATTTATCTGATAGACGAAAAAAAGTATAGGACGTCATTATATTTAAAAATATAATGCGAAATAAAGATTATATCATCTTTATTATTCCGAAAATACAATGAGTTCTAGTCATAGCAAATCGACAGAACGTCACACCCCGCTGTGATGTGGAAGGCAAGAGCAAATTCCCGACAAAAATACGAGGATGAAAAACATGTTTTTTTATCCCACTCCAAAACTACCCCCTTATTATCGGGATTAAGACACATTTCGCATAAATGCAGTGACCAAACAATTCCGAACTGTTTATTGAGAAGTTGTGTCGGTTTCATCGGTGGGATGTTGTTAACATATCTCTGCTTTATATTCTTTGTGAGCCAATTGTCAATATCGCTGGTGCACGCCACTATAATGAGTTCTATTATTGGACTCCTGCTAACACTTGGCCTAGCATTCAGTAATCGAATAAGGTAAATTCTGTTTTTATATCATTACGATATTTTTCGAGTTTGAATTTTCTTTATATCTAAAATATATTTTGAGGGATTTTAGAAGGTAGTGTATTAACCTTTATTGATGTATTCACTATATATATGTTGTTCTCAATAGTTCCTAAATAAGCTTATTATTAAATGACCGTAGAATTAAACCTAGACTCACCTTCATAAATTGTTTTAAAAAGATATCTTTATGAAACTGTTGTTTAGGGTGTTCAAGCATAAAGACTTAACCACTACTTGCATTTCTTGGGCTTATATTATGAATAGAAATCGTTATCTAACATTTACATCGTTTCACGTGTTCAGTGTCTTTGTCGTACTGGAGCACAGTTTGTTTTGTTTGTATTCGTGGAGTGTATGGAGAAATTATAATTAATAAAAAATGTTTATAATGAGAATTACATGATATAATTTTTTTCAGGTGTTTGGTGTTATTGCTAATACCACAACTGTTCTCGCGCATCGGAAGGTACACCTTAACTTGTTACGCCCTCATCCTAATCCTGACCGGTCCCGCCACGAATACTCTAAAGAACTCTGAGGTTCTTACGGAGTCTATGGCTTGTAGTCAGGTAAGATTCAATTTGTGTGGGTTGAGTTTATTGTCGATTGTTCCGCTCAAGCGTTGTTTTTAGTAAAAATGAATGCTCAATTTGTTGCTACATCAAAATGCTCCAAATCTTAGTAACTTCAAGGTAACGGCTAGCATGCACTACGGTCCCTACTTTGCATTATTCATCAACTTTTTATGTTTAACTTTACAGCGTCTGATTCCATCAGACATGCAATTGTATGATTAATGGGTTCACTTGCCTTCTCGTAAAGGTTACAAAATCCAATTCAATGTATTTTAAGTCTAGTTTGATGTTAGGCGGTATTTTAGTGTAATATTTTATTTATATCGTCGCAGTCGAGTTTTCTTACCTTTTTACACGAAACACTTAAAAAATAACTCCAATAAAATTATACAATTCTAATTGAATAATACTCCGCGAAAGAATCCATAGACACTCAAATTATTGCAACTAAATTGGTCTATTAGAATTTTATACTATGTACTTACGCAAAGTAATACCTCATTCTATTAATTATAAATGAAATTATTTGTTTACTAAGTTCACTAAGTCATTACGTAAACAGGAAAGGACATTTTGTTCTAATGATAATTTTGAAATGTTTTCATTCCGCACAACATCACATTGCCTAATGGCCAAAGAAAAGCATAAAGCGTAGACATCGTCTTGAAATGGAAGAAATGCGTCTGCTCTAATTATTTTTAATTTCTAAAGAATTAAGGCCATTTCCTAACAAATGTTTTGCTTAAAGTTTACAACCTGTAAATTACTTTCTATGCAAGACTAGACTACTGATATATAGTAAAAGAAAAAGACTGACCAGCGGCCCACCAAACCGCCTCTGACTCGATCATCTTACCAAAGAAAGCCAGTACATTCCGACAAATATCCTTCCATCTTATCCCAAGGCTGGATACTATGGGCTACGTGTAAAATGAAGATAATTAAGAGAAACAATTTAATTATAATATATAATATCTATATGTGAGGTTACTTCTATGACATGTATTATAATATGATTTTTCTACCATAAAATCCACATTAAGTATTTAATTTTCGTGCCTTAACAGTCTGTTGGTTCACAACAATCCAATTTCATTGTAGCCCCTCAGTAGACAGACGCAAATAAAATTATGGAATGCGGGGACGCCCTATTTCGATGCAGCTAATTTTGCATTATAGGAACAAGTCAAATCGCACGTGAGACATCTGAGTGACTCCGTTCATCAGCCCCTTAACGCAATCAGAGACAGCGTGCACATAATGATGGATAGGCTCGACCAGCTCAATGGTAAATTAAAAAATATCGTCATGAGTTTCGAACGGATGGTTATTAGTATTGGTAAGTGTAATGATGATTACTCATAATAGTAGTTTTTTGTAGTAGTAATAGATCCGACCTACTGGAAAATAATAAACCAAAAAATATTTTATTAATTCAATTTATCTGTTCTGTCACGATAAAATAACGTAAAGTGTATATCGAAATTCGGAAAGGCATAAATTTATTTACTTTATATTTTTGATCTACTCCTAGCTTTTTTTTAATTAATTGAACATTGAAAT